>JAOUZG010031479.1:2355588-2385155 GCA_026289955.1 Argiope argentata | reverse complement strand
ATATATATATATATATATATGCCTTTGGAAATGATCATTCGAGAAATGACTTGATTTATGCGAAAAAGTGAAGTGTAAAGTTTAAGTGGAAAACACGTGACCCACATGATGCTCGAGGTTTTAAAAAAATGGAAATGTTAAAGGTTTTAAACAATGATGAAGAAAGAATCACATAATCGAATCGATTTATCACAATTTCAAAAGAATACAGAAAAAAACAAGTAATATAAAAAACAATTTTTTAAAATCAATTCCTACTTCGATAAACTAAGAAAAATTTTATTTTAATTATTTTATATTCGATAATTACAATTAATATTAGTATATATATATATATAATATTAATATTATATACATATACATATAAACATAATTTTTTAAAAAACTTGCAGTGGATGACACTTGATGTTAATGTAGTTTATTCAAACATTAATTCATTAATTAAATTTCATTAATTTTTATTACTTAAAATGGAGTTTTAGCAATTTGTAATGAAAATTGAAATCAATAGGCAGTAGCTCAATCTGTAAAATGCGAGGATTTCAGTATTTTTCACGTGAAGATGAAGAATGTGAGTTCAATTCTTGCGAAAATCAATAATTTTCCGATAGATATCAATATATATATAAATATGAAATTTTTGGCTAGAAAGGCAAAATGAAAATTTTTGGCTAGAAAATAAGTTTTTAACAAAAAATTATTGAATTAATATTTGAAAAAAAAAACTGTATTAACATCAAATGTCACGCACTACAAGTTTAAAAAAATTTACTTGAACTTGAATGGAGGAATAAACAGTATTATATATATAGGGAGAGTGTGAACTAATAGTAGAAATTGAAAAAAGAAAAGAAAAGAAAAGATTTTGAAAAAAAAATCGACTGGAAAGAAATTCACTTGTTCATTTCCACACAAGTAATTTTCAAAATGCAATATTTCTTAAAGTTCTTTGTTAATGAATAAATTTTATATATATATATATATATATATATATATATATATATATATATATATATATTGAATTGCCCGTCTAGTATAATGGCTTTCTGATGGCTGATAAGGAATGAATTTATTGAAATTTTAAAATTGTTATTTAATAGAACTAAAAAATAAAAATTCAGTGGAATCATTTTGTTGCAAATCATAATGTGTTGAAATTAAAAGGGTTCTCCGAAAATTCTATGTATGGAAAAAGCGTTCAAAGGAAACAATTTTGGAAAAATACAAAATCTTGGTCATAGATTCAAAATGCACTGTCTACTACCTCGAAGCCACATTCGACAACGTTACCTAGCTAATTTTCTCTTTAGATATAAGGGTTCTCTTCAAACAAGCACTTAATGCAGACAGTTACTGGCCAATGAAGAATACCTCTGCGTCGTCCTCCCCACTCGTTCGACAAAAGCGTTAAATTTTCTTTTCTCATGTACGTAGAATAGAGAAAGTATAATAATCATAAAAAAAAATTGTATCTAAGATATTGATTAATCACTACGTTTTAGACCTCCCTGAGTTGGAAAACCCCATTTTTAAAAAAATGTCCGCCTGTCTGTCTATGACAAATCAACAAAAAGAACCTGAAAACCCTTTGAGCTAGACGGTTAAAATTTGTTATACAGTCTTTACCCAAAATTTGAAGATTTCTGAAAAATTTTATATAGAATAAATTCATAAGACCATCAGTCCAGCTGTTCGAACATGCTCTAATTACAAAACGGGCAGAGCTAGGCACACACATATAAAATCTATAGATAAATGTAGACACTTATTAAATGTTGATTCAAATCCAATGAAGTAATTTAATTTAGTTTAGTTATATTAACGGTCCGTTGTAAATTAACATTAGAGCTATTTTGGGACGGACCTCGTAATTTTGAATCATGGTCAGATGACGAGGACGACACTTGAGCTGCCCCTTCCCTTTCCACACCAGCGTTTGGCTCTGACGGATTTAACGTGCGACAAACCCTCTTACACGACAGTTCTACGGTGGAACCGGGTCTCGAACCTGAAATCTTATGGCTAATACGCCGAGACCTTACCACCTGACCATGCCTTCAAATTCAATGAGAAGTTAACCGACTGTCGGTCTGTACTTTCAGAAACATATAAAAGCTATCATTCCAAAACGCAGTGATTTGAATATAACAAATTTGGTTCGATATTTTATGACTCCAGATCAAAATTTGTCTCACATTTTTGTTTCAATCGGTTGAGAAAAATGTGTCTTAAACACAAATTAATTTTTTGATACTATTAACTGCATACCAAGATTTAATCGCCAAATAACTCGCCAAGAATGACACAATAGATTCAACAAAATTGGTATGTCCGGGCCAAAAGTTAATATCCAGTAACTATTGTACACCAGTGCCATGTAGGATATTTTCTAGCCAGATAAGTTTATCACAGAGTAACCAAAAAAATTTTGGGGAGACCACTATCTCTGGTTTATATTTTATCTTATTTATTATTCGAATTATTCATAATGAGAAGCGATTGTTAAGCCAGTTTTGCCTTCATAATAATGCAGAAATAAATCATAAAATTGCTTAATTTTTAATTAACAAATTTAAAGACTTTGAAAATATAGAATGACCTTCCTCTTGAATAAAGAGCAAATGTATTAAATTTTAATAAAATGAAACAAAAATTGCACATTTATATTAAAAAAAACACATAAACAAACATATAAAGACGAATGTGTTTTTAACTGTTTTTTAAGGAATAATATTTAAAATTATTATGTAAACGTAATATAAGTAAAAACATAAATAAATAACTCAAAGCTTACGACCAAAGGAAATAATAATTCGTCACTATCCTGCAATCACTGGCGCACAGCCAGAAAGCAATGATAATGTTTAAAATGACTGCAATCGCTATCACCAATTGCACAAACAGAAGCGAGCGGAATTAAGTAAAAGTTAAAGCTTGAAATGATTTTCCCTTTGAAAAATGAAGCCGATTTTATCTTGGGACAAAAATTTTGATGGATTCATCCTTGAAGATTGGTTTCGGTTAAAAAAACCTCGTCAGCAAAAGTAAAGGGGAAAAAAATAAGAGTTCGAAAACAGTGAAAATCTTTTCAAGGTTTCCTCAGTAAATGGTGTAATATATGATACAATGCATGTTAAATTATTTAATTTAAACATTTATACTAATTTAAAAATAAAGTGGTGAAATTATCGTTTGGCATTGATTTTAACTGCAATGAAATGTTTTCCACTGAATTCTTTTCTATTTACTAGCAAATTAAAAGGAATTTTTATGAGGATATTCTTTAAATTGACGATAGAAAGCAGGATTAAAATTCCAGTTTATTTATCGGAATTTAGAAACATTCTTGTTCAATCTTCTATTTTTAATTATAAAAATTAATAAAATTAACAACTTTAAGCCAATTTCCTCAATAAAATATCGAGATACATATAATTTTTAAATGAAATTTTATCTTCAATTAGAATATTATCTTACTTTTGTCATAACTTAGCCTTTAAAATAATACAATTTAAAAATTAAATGGGAAATTCAACGATTACTACCCAAACGATAACAAAATAAATGTTTTCTAAAAAATCGTCTGCAGTTAGTCACGATTTTAACTGAATATTTAATTAAGAACATTCGAGTTTAATTACATTACAAAAACTTTCAATTTAAATTTTTTATAGTTATTTATACTTTAAGAACTTGGCAGAAATAAAATAAAAATCTTTTCATAATTTCAAAACATTATGTACATTATTTTGGGAACGGAGAGTATGTATTCATAATATTAGAAGAAAGTGATGAAATTAATACTGAATTTTTTTACATTATTTTACTCAGAATTATAAAACAAAAAAATTTGCTAATATAGACATTTCATAATAAATCGCAGCATCTTTGGTTTCATTTGAAAGACAGGAAATAAATAGACTTACTCAAAATTCTACAATTAAAATCAAAACTATTTTTCAGCGAAGATTATCTTCAATTAGAATATTATCTTATTTTTGCCATAACCTAATCTTTAAAATAATACAATTTAAAAATTAAATGCAAAATTCAACGATTATTACCCAAACGATAACAAAATAAACGTTTTCTAGAAAATCGTCTGCAGTTAGTCACGATTTTACAGAGTATTTAATTACGAATATTCGAGTTTAATTGAACTTTCAGTTTTAATTTTTTATAGCTATTTATATTTTAAGAACGGCATAAATAAAATAAAAATATGTTCATAATTTCAAAACCATCTGTCAATTATTTTGGAAACGGAGATAACGTATTCATAACATTAGAAGAAAGTGATGAAATTAATACAGAATTTTTTTTACATTATTTTACTCATAATTATAAAACAAAAAAAAATGCTAATATAGACATTTCATAATAAATCGCAGCATCTTTGGTTTCATTGGAAAGACAGGAAATAAATAAACTTACTAAAAATTCTACAATTAAAATCGAAATTATTTTTCAGCGAAGAGTTGTTTTGAATAAAAGAATACATTTTCGACAATCTGAAATCAAAACTGTACGATATAGTTATTTTAATTACAGATAAATATTACCTGTTCATGTAGTTAAAAAAATAATACTAACATTTATTGGCAAATAAATTAAATGAGATGACCTTTCTAAAAAAATAAAATAACTGAATGTTCTATCTGACTTATTTGGCTATGCGGTGGAACTACGTCTTTAATACGTCTTCCTCCAAGATCCGCAAGGGGTACCAAATTTGCGTTGATTCAACGAATTTGACGTCAATTATGTGTGCTTATAAGGACTACAAAGTTTGTACCCACAGATTTCTTTTTCATTTTACTAATTAGCTAGCCGATTTCAGCTACTAGCTGGTTCGCCGAAAATATTTACTGCGTTTAATTAAATCTCCAATGCATGATTCTGCCCAACACAATATTTTTAAAAATAAAAGTGTTACAAATATTCACTGTATTATTTAAATCTTTTAATACTTATTTTATTCATTATGTGCATGGATCTAAATGTAGTTATGTCACACGGATCACAGAATCATTGAAAGTGAAACAGTTCGAGTAATATATTATCTAATTGCACGCTCTCTCTCATGGGTTTTGTTACTTCACTTTCTTATCTCTCGTATATATTATGCAGAGATAAAAAACAGCTAACTTTCAACAATTTAAAAATATCTCTCCTTCAAATATAAGATGAAACAATGTAAACGGCTTAAATTTCGTTGCCGCAAATGAAATGTATTGTTAAAAGTTATGGAAAAAAATATCGACATTTAAAGTAAACTTGTTTGAAAGTTAAACACAGATCTTGGAAAACACTATTTTCAAATTTTAAAACAGTATAAAAATTAGTTTTATAAAATGATAGTTTCAGAAAATATCCTCCCCAAAAATGACGTATTGTAAATACTGCTAAATTCTAATTTATTAAAAAAAATTTAAAGAAATTGCTGCGAAGTACGCATTTTTATATTCTAAATATTATTTGTACCTCATTTGTTGATGTGTATATGTATATATATTTTAAACAAGCATACACAGATACTATAGTACTTTTTGACAATTAAAATTGATGTTCTTGCAATCTTTTATTCAATTCCTACTATAAGTTCCCACTTTCCTCATATATATTGTTTCAATTTTCAATCGTTAATAAAATACTTTTTATTCATCCACTCAAGTTCAAATACATTTTTTAAACTTGTAGTGGATGACATTTGTTAATACAGTTTTTTCGAATATTAATTCAATTATTAAAGTTAATTAATTTTAAATAAAGTTTTAGCACTTTGCAATAAAAGTTGACAACAACAGACAGTAGCTCAAACGATCAAATGCAAAGATTTCAGTATTTTTCGCGTGAAGGTGAAGAATGTGAGTTCCATTCTTTCGAAAATTAATAATTTTTTTTGATAAATTATTTACACAATCATAATTATTTAATAAAAAGTAACTGAAATAAAAATTATCTTACTTGACCTTAGTAGGAATTGAATTTTTTTTATATTACTTGTTATGGGGATACATCTTTCTATTTAAGTAGTATTTCCGTTTTATCTGAGATGAAAATACTCGTTATTTAAATCAAATGTAAACAGTAGTCACAATATCTATAAAAAATAATTCCTTTTTTTTTAAAGTTACGTATACACACTATTCCACAATGTGAATATTAAGAAATAATTAGCATACGTCTTGTAAAGCTTTCAGTAAACTTAAACATTATTTTTAGCCTCAAAATTCCTTCAATACTGATACAAGACTTAAAATATTCCTCTAAAATGCACTCACAGATACTTTAACAGTAAAATTTTCCGACAATATTGGTACAAGACTTAAAATATCCCTCTTAATTGTACTCTCATACACTTCAACAGTATAAGTTCCCTACAATACTGGGACAAGACAAAATATTCCTCTTAATCGTACTCTCATATACTTCAACAGTAAAAGTTTCCTACTGGTACAAGACTTGAAATATTTCCTCTTAAGTGTACGCGCATACACTTCAAGAGTAAACATTTTCTGCAATAATGGTACAAGACTTAAAACATTCCTCTTAATAATACTCACATACATTTCAAGAGTAAAACTTTCCTACAAAACTGGTACAAGACCTAAAATATTCTTTTTAATTGTACTCGCATACACTTCAGTAAAATTTTCCTAAAATACTGGAACAAGACTTAAAATATTCCTCTTAAATGCACTCACATACACTTCAGTAAAAATTTCCTACAATGCTGGTACAAGACCTAAAATATTTCTCTTAATTGTTCTCGCATACACTTCCAACAGTAAAATTTTCCCAAGTGCCCAATAATCCATTTTATTACCACTCTATTCCATTCTTCGGATAAATGACTTTTCCAACAGAGGGAGATGATTACGAAAACCCCGGAGAGGGTCAAATTACAATGTTTGAGGTCTTGAGAACGGTTTCTTTTGGCGAAATATCCTTCTTGTTCTGGCTCACAGATATTAATAGTTGGATGTCGTAGTAAATGTGTAGGTCGACACGAAGCTTTATTGGTCATTGCCCTCAATAAAAGTCCTGCGCCTGATCAAGGATGAGAAAAGGTTTTAGCACAGTGTAGGAGTGATTGTTAATTTATTTTCGACAGCTGATATTTCGATTTAGCGTCGGTGGTTTTTATAGAAATGATTTACACATAGAAATCAAAAGTATTCTGTAAAGTCAAAGCAACATTCCGAATTCTGATACATTGGATTTTTATCCGGAGACGATTTATGTTAAAATAAAGAAATTTAAGTATATTTAAAACAGTGAACATAAGATACGAAAATATAAAAAACAAAAAAGAATTTCATTACAATAATAAGATAATATTAAAATGATCACCAGAAATAGAAAAATAAATACAAACGATTCAAAAAGTTCAGGCAGATGTTTTCAGATTTTTTTTTTTAATTTTTGGGCGGAAAAGTTAGTTTTTAATTAATAAAAACATTAACCACTCAATTAACCAGAATAAAAATTAGCCTATATTCTTCTGTAGACTATAATCTATCTCTGTGTTAAATTTCATTCAATTTCCTTCAGCCGTTCTGGCGTGATTGAACCTTATCATCCATCCATCCATCCAAACTTTCACATTTATAATAGTAGCACAGATGATGTCATACAAGTTTTCCAGAATTTTAATTTATAAATAGTTTACCAATAAAATGGATTTGAATCTTATAAAGCAAATTTCTATAACCAACTAGAGATTGATTTGGCTTGTACCTCTAGATAGCTTCCAAAATAAATATAGTTATAAGGCGAAATGAATATAGATCAAAATTTACGTCAATAAAAGGTGTAGTCAGACAGCACTTAAATTGCTGGAGGATGCTTAATGCATAAGAATTGCATTAAAAAAAGGGAATTTTCTGTCATGGTAAATCAATTGATGTCGTTAGGCTTTGTTCAACTGTCGTGCGTGATTCTTTTCTAGAGGAACAGAGTAAAATGATACTTTTTTTAATTATCTCAGTTACGTTCAGTTCAATTTTATAGACAACCCGTTTTAAAGAAACCTTAGGGCTATTTTGGTACGGTCCTAGTCATTTTGAACCACTGTCAGATGACAAAGACGACATCTGAGTTTGCACCCCCTCTCCAAATTTTCACACCACACTAATGAGATAACGTTTGGCCGCAACGGATTTAACATGAAACAGGTCCGCTTGCACAACGGATCTTCAGTGGAATCGGGTCTCGAACCTGAAACCGTCTGAAGGCCACCGCCCCCTCCTTTTTTTTAATACCTTGGAAAGTCACAGAGTTTTAATTGTAACTAAGCAGAATTATATTTCATTTAGGCCGGGATAGCCTGGTTGGTAGAGCGTTGGACTCGTACTCGTTAATTACGAGTTCGAAACTCACCGGCCAAAAGATTCCCCGAGTGTGTGGCCGCTGGCGCTCGTTAAATCTGTTCGTGGTCGCAGAGTCCTCCATATCGAGAGTAATACCGTTGGGGGTACTGGACCAGAGGTGATCGTTCTCTGTTCCAGGTCTGAATTACGATCTGAGATGAATGAATGAATATACATGCATGAATGAAGTCCGCCCCCTAAAAAGGGGTGTGACGTGTGTGTAGCTAAATCGTACTCTTGGCGTTACTTGTAAAACAAATAGACGCATTTCTTTGGCTTAAAATCTGCTGATCGTATCAGCGGAGGCTTGTCCAAGGCAAGTGCCATTAGTCACAACATATTTCATTCATGAAAAGTAGATAGTACGCAATAACGCCCAAATTAGAAATATATTTTTATTATAGAGTTTTTAAAATGGCCACAATAAAATTTACACAAAGGTGCATTAGATTATTCCAGCATAGCAAATAAGAAAATAGATTTGGCAAAATGTGCACATTTATTACATCTATGCAATATTGTAGCTCATCTCCTTTTTTTATGTATTTATATTTATTATATATTGCGTTATATGAAAAGATATACGTAAAAAGAGCGGTTTCATGTAATAGAATTAACAGTGCCGGCTCTCTGGCTAAGAGATAGCGGATTTTCCTCGTTTCTGGGAGTCCCGGGTTCAAGTCCAGGTTCGGGCATGGTTGTTCTGTGTGCTATCGGTGAGATGTGTGACCTGTGTCCCCCCTGTAAAAAAGGGCTGTGCAAGCGAAAGTGTGATGAGTGTGTAGCTAAGTCATACTCTTGGCCCTAGTTGGCGCTGCTTCGAAAACGAGACGCTTATTAGGCTTAAATCTACTGATGCTTTCATCAGAGGGGCTTGTCCAATGGCAAGTGCCATAAGTAACAACAACAACAGAATTAACATATAACCATAACATATCATTTAAGCATTCAGTAAATATCCCTTAAGAACGAGATATTTTATTTAACAGTGAAAATTTAATAAAATTTTGTTTTCAAATACCATCTAAATAGAAAGTTCAAATGGCAAACGAAAATTTGCATCTCATTTTGCTGCTGAAAAGAAGCATTTAGGAACAGACCTTCAAATACTGTATCATTGTCAAATGAAAATAGTATATCAACTGATTTCTTAATGCCAGACATTTCTAAGCTAAATCTATGGAATGATGTTTGATTCATAAAGATAAATTTAATGCACGACGGGGCTACCTATATGCTGCATCTTATGCAGAATCGTAATCATCTGACTCCGAAGTCAAGTCACATCTACCAAAACAGAATGTGTGTTTTTAAATAGTGGTAACTATAGATGAATAAATCCGTTGAGGTCACAAAGTCCTCCATGACGAGAGTAATACCACTAGGCATACTGGGTCAGAGGTGATCGCTCTCTGTTCCAGATCTAAATTACGATCTGTGGGTGAATGAATGAATGAAATGCATGAATGAAATCTGCCCCGTAAAAAGGGTTTATGACTTGTGACGTGTGTAAGCTAGAAGTCAGACTTCTGCCCTTTTGTACTCAGAGATCCATACCCTCAGAAGTTACTGCACCCCTCGCGAGAGTAGTCTCCCCAAAACTTTCTCATATACTCTCTACTACACGCCATGCCATAAAAAGCCTTATATGCCATAGGCATACAATAGTTATTAAATATTAACTTTTGAAGAGAATTTAAATTTTTATTGCATCTTTCGTGTGGTCCTTGCTAGTTTTCTGGTGATTAATCTCTAGTAGGTTGTTAAAAGTATCAAAAATCAATTTATGTCTTTGACAAGTTTTACTCAACCAGTTGAAGCAAAGACTAGTTGTTGTTGTTGTTGTTACTAATGGGACTTGCCATGGACAAGCTCACTAAAGCAGTCAGGGATTTTAAGCCGAGGGTACGTCATTTGTTTCAAGTAGCGCCAATTAGAGCCAAGAGTACGTCTTAGCTAAACACTCATCACCATTCATACAGCTCACAGAACAATCATGCCCTGACCGGGACTCAAACCCGTGAAGCCCAGATCACCAGGAAGACGAGCTACCTCTGTGCCAAGACGCCAAAGATTTAACACATATCTACATTTGTAGGCACAATATATCATGCCAAATCTCATGTATTTAAGTCATTGGATTAATAATCCACGCGTTTGTATGTTTCTGAATGCACAAACTAATGGAAAGGCGGCCCGCAGTTTTGGTTCTAAATTTGACAAGTATTTAAACGATACGTGTTGAATCTGTGTACCAAATTTTATCTATCTAGCTTTCTTCGTTTTGTATTATCATGTTAATTTATAATCTAACAGCAGGGCTTCCCTTGAAAAGATGTAAGAACAACATACCAACCATAAAACTCAAGAAGTTTTTTCTTTTTCTTTTTTCGTTATATTTGTCTAAGTCAGACAGACAGACATAATGCCAAAAATGCGTTTTTTCGGACTCAGGGAGGTCAGAAATGCGAAGATTCGTCGAAATCCCGAGTTCAAATTTTTTTTTGACGATTCCTATACTTTCCCTTTACTACGGACACGTGGAAGTAAAAATGAATGAAATATTCCCTTCCATTCATACAAAATGCATTTTTTTTAATCGATGTAACTGCAAATTCTTTATCCTAAAATAGAGACAATCCCTAAAAATTTGGATGGCACTTATCAGGTTTATTTGTCCTTCAGACATTAATAAATGAAAGTAATGTTTATATTGCATGACTCAAAACGGTTGTATGAACCTGAAATAAGGAGATACTCCTCTTCCGCAATCAATGCAAGGCAAAACTCGGATGTCCGGTTTCTAAATCCTGATTACTGTCCCTCTCATTCGAAGGGACTTCCGTCACAACTTTCGAACAATTTATCTCGACGATTAAAATGTTTCCAATATTATTTTATCCAGAATGAGTCGAGTTTTTATTTTTCTACTTGGTTATTTAAATTTTTTGATTGCATTACAGTAAATTTTCTGTGTTCGTGGTTCTACACTTATATATTTAATTTAGTTATATTGGCGCCCCATTGAAAAAGCAACACTGGGGCTATTTCCTATAAAACAGAATTTTCCGACAAAACCAGAATGCGTACGTAATATAGTGTAAACATACGGAAAAGTAGAGGGAAGAGTACCCAATCGATTTATGAACATAATTATGCCACTGTATCAATATATATATATATATATATATATATATATATATATATATATATATATATATATATATATATATATATATATATATATATATATATATATATATATATATATATATGCCTTATTAACCCTTTCATGCTCAAGAGAAATATTTTTCCCTTCATCAAAAATCGTTATCGATAGTTCAATTATAATTGAATCGATATTTTTTTTACTGAATGTCAAAATAAAACGTATGTCCAAGGCGATGCGTAAATTGTGCAAAATGACGTATAGAAAATAGGAAGCATAATAAATGTGTTATGTCCAATGTCCACTTGTGCTTCACAAGTAAACGAAATTGTTTCGTAGAATACCATAACTAACTGTAGCGTTAGCTTTATAAGCCAGATAAGCAGCTTCAAGCTGAAGGGTCCCTTTTGCTCGATCGGTATATTACTCGGCTACAGGCTCAAACGTCGCACGTTCGTACCGCGACCTTCAATCGCTACATTGGTGACCTTGACAACGCAACCTTATGCAACAGTCGTGGCTCCATCTACCCGCAGCAAAATCGTCAGACTCACTTGCCGAAAGCTAAAAAAAGCAACAAACAAACAAAAAAATCGTCAGACTCACTTGAAGAGCAAGCAGCAACTCGCCATAACACAATACAAAAATCGTTCGCTTCTTCGCCGACTCACTGGTGGGGGAGTACTGTAGCGTTATCCTTATAAGCCAGATAATATCCTTCGAGCTGAAGGGTCCCTTTTGCTTGATCGGTATGTTACTCGGCTACCGGCCCTAATGTCGCAGTTTCGCACCGCGACCTTCAATCGCTACATAACTATTTATTTTACTTTTCTGATAATTTTTATTAGTTTTTTTTTTTGTATTACAAAGCAATAAATAAAATATCAATATAATAAACCTAACTCTTCGTTTATTTACTTTTATGGTCCATAGGAAAAAATATTTCCCATGAAATTACAGGAAACCTATACACCCTGCTATGTTTTTCTGGTGATATTCTCATACTTTACACCTACAATAGCTAAAATATTGTGTTGGCTTATTCAGTCGGACATCTTATGGTCCTGTAAGGTCCTAAATGGGTCATTAAGTTTGACTCATTTTTTTAAACTTGCAATGCTCCATTTCCCCCCCCCCCCATTCTGTATACATTAATATCTCCACTTATATCGCATTTATCGAGCATAACAAAGCTTAAAGAATAAAAGATAAAGACCCGCAATACTTCAAGAAATCGTCAATATTGACACAAAACCGGCAGATTAGAAGCAATTTTATTTTTCTTAGATGCGTAGACATTTTTCAATTTGAAGCACACCTCATATCTTTCGGGACGTTGCTACGTATTGGTGTAACAGCCGGTATCCAAAAATTACTCCACCAAGCCAGTACGTGAGGGGCAATCGAACGAAGACAACAGTTACTCCACGTGTTGTGGGGGACGAAAAAGAGAGGAAAACTGCTAGTGTATGTACCATTGATAAGAAGAGCTGAAATGTTTTATAGAACATCCTTTTGAGAGTCTCATAAAGAGATAAGGACGCGACTGGAATTTCTGAGAGGACGAGATTATTATTATTTTTTTGTGTATGACCGTCACCACACTCGTGATTCCAACAAGTGTTTTGGTAACGAAGGAATACATCAGTTACATTTTCAACGATTTTATATAAGAATTTGATGCTGATAAACTTAGATAATTTTTATTTATATTTTAAATCTATATAAATTATACAAATCTGGGATAAATTGTTTCTTTAAAAACGATTGATGGTTGTAATCTCGATATACATATATACACCTAATCAACAAATATTTGGTACAAAAGAAATGAAACACCTAATGTTTCGTCAAAATGATCTTAAAATAAATAGATACGATTTGCGGAAGAAGTCTAATGGGGATAAATTGTCCTTCGGGATCACATTCAAAAGAAACTGGTCCATGTTTGCGTTTTACAAAAGGTAAACTTCATCATTCTGATGAAGGAAGTAATTCAGTTTACCAATCTATCAAGAAACCTAATGCATCTACTTAATCATGTATTGTATATAAATTGTATTCAATGTATAAGTCTACCAGTGTTTTAATAATGCTAGACAGGCAGAAAAGAGAAGCTATTTGCCCCCCCCCCCCCAGTATTAACTTATATTTAGTTTTTTAAAAAAATATACGTTAAATATTAATATTGATCATTATCGTTTCCTACAATGTTTAATAAAGTAGTAATATAATACTTTAGAGTCCTTTACAATTAAATGAATGTGTTCTCGTGCAAACTTATTTATTTGTCAATAAGAGAAGAAAAAAGTTTTTAATAGGCCTGCTTGTGACTCCCACGCCCATTCTTGGCTTAGGCAGCTGCATAGTCAGAAACACGCCGCTGTCTATTTCGTATTTGCCAAGTTTATTACCTGCATTATCTGCAAACATGTTTTTTTTTTTTTTTTTTTTGAGAAAAATTTTTCATTAAGCCAGAAAGAGCCGCTAACTCACTCTCGAAAATCATTTGGATAAATGGCATATTTAAAGCAAAAATTTTCAAAAAAATTATGAAAGAAATTATTGATTTTGACAAGAATTGAAATTGCATTCATTTTCACGTGAAAAATACTGAAATCCATTTATTTTACCGACTGAGCTACTGCCTGTTTCATTAAACCGCTAAAACTCTATTTGACGTACTAAAAATTAATTAAATTAAATTAATGAATTAATATTTGAAAAAACTGTATTAACATCAAGTGTCATCCACTACAAGTTGTAAAAAATGTATTTGAACTTGAATGAATGAAAAAATATATATATTATTAACATTTAAAAATTTGAACAAGCCATAAATATATGTATAAAGAGAGTGAGAACTAATAGTAGGAATTTTAAAAAGAAACAATCTTCAGTTTAAAAACATTACTGCAAGAATTATGGTTGATTACATTCGGGAATTCAAAAATTTAAAGTGCCTTAATTTTGATTTAATGCTTTGTTTTCAATTATACGTTCTATAAATTAAAGAGAGAAAGAAATAATTTTGTGCAAAAGTTTTATTTTAGCATTTAAAATATAATTGAAAATTAGGTAACGATATTAAAAAAATACTTACTACTTTCATTTATAGGACTCAGTTATGTTTATAAATAATCAACTTAATTTAAAGAATAAAGTTAATGCAAATATTACTGCCTTGAGCACGTTATTTTAACGTCTAATAATTAAAGTACCATTGAGAAATATAAAAAAACTACTTTGTAGTACTGTTTTAATAACAGTAGGTATAATTTTATATGAAGTAATGATCAATTTAATTCTTCTACTGATCATTCTAAAAATATAATAAAAATATTTCATACAGTAATTTGATAAACAAATTAATAATCAAAATAATAAAATTTTTGAAACGATAGCTTTCAATTTCTTGTAAGTTATCTTCACTTCATTTGTATTGTAAACATTAACATTTAAATAAATAATTTCTAATTATTTACAGTATTAAAACGTTTAAATAATAATCTTGATATTTTGAGATAACTTAACTAATTAAAAAAATTAATTCAGAAATTCATGTATGTTTTAGAAATTTTTTCGGAAATTTAAGTACAGAAATTGAACCTATTCTAAATTTTCAGAACAACAAAATTGTTAGTTTAACAAAAGAAGAAGAAAGAAAAAAATGTTTATTAAATTTTTTAGATATATTAAAATATTTCAGTCACATAACTAATTATTCTAGCCTATTGAGTATTTTCTCATTATTTTAATGATTTTTTTGAAATAATTGCATTGATTTAAATTATTGATTTTTAATAAATAAAGTAAATATAATTTTTATAATTTAGTTTTAGTTTT
The DNA here is from genome assembly GCA_026289955.1 of Argiope argentata. Lineage (NCBI taxonomy): Eukaryota > Metazoa > Arthropoda > Arachnida > Araneae > Araneidae > Argiope > Argiope argentata. The sequence goes on along the minus strand of JAOUZG010031479.1, from coordinate 2,369,765 downwards.
TTAAGTTTTCAAGTCTTAGTACATCGCGTGATAAGTTTTATATTTATTTCAATTGTTTATTAAAAGCAAAGTCTTTACGATAAAATTATAATAACAAAACGAATTGTTAAAAGATAATTGTGAATAAGTATATGTCGTATAATAATAAGTAAGTAATATAAAAAATTATTGAAAAATATTTCACTGAGTCGATCTATCAGATTAAAAAAAATGTGCATTCATACATAATAATAATCAAATAAGCAATTGAATAGTAAATAATTTTCAGCTCATAATAATTAATTATGAGCTGAAAAGTGTCTTCATAAAACCCTCATTTTTCAATAAATAAATAGATGTGTGTGTTTTTTCATGTTTTTGATTTATGTTAGATTTTAATGACATATTTCACCCAACACTTTCTACCCACTAATTTTTTTAGTACATTCATTCATATACATACCTCAACATGGTTATCCAAAACGAACCTTCTGATCCCGTAAATCACTAGGAAGTACATATTCCATCATCACTCAATATCATGACCGTTTATGCTACAATGTATACACGTAAAGCGATGACCAACAACAGGTGTCACATTAGGAGGAACTCCCGCAAATAAACAAAAGGCTTCACCTCCGCTACATGCCTTCGCCTCCGACTTAAAAAAAAAATTCCAAACGGTGGTGGAAATAAAAAGAACAAAAAATTTTAAAGAGAAACTCAGCTCCTCTCTAGCTGGCAGCCAAAACCTCCGCTCCAACCACGCGGCGAATGAGCAGACGACCTTCCATGTTCCGCGGCCGCACTTTCCTTTGCCCTCATCTGGCAACGTCAACTTCGCAGCTCGCGGGCTGTGACGTCACGAAAAATTGAATATCGCCTGCTTCGGTTTCTCGGCGTGTTGCGTCTAGGCTAATGCGCCGACTGGCTTGTTTTCGTTTTTCATTATTACTTTTTTTTTACTTTTTCCTGATAAGCACTTTATTTCTTTTCTTTTTGTACGTGATAAGACTGAAAGGTTGTGGCAAATACTAAATAGTGACGAGAGGAATTCTTACAAATCGGATCTTTTTTTTTCTTCTTTATTTAAGGCGACCAGGGACATTTAATATGACTTTTTGCAATTTTCACCTTAGCAATTTGAAATTTTACAGGCATTAAGAGTAACACTATAGGAGATGACACACAAAAATGTAAAGCATCACATTAATTTATTTATGAGTTCGGGGGGTTAATATAAAATAATATTAGCGATAAATAACGTCAATGAAAAATGTTCCATGCGCTCCAAATTTCATCGAGAGCACTCCAGTTTTTATTATTACTTAATCTAACCCTTTTGAAACAAAATTTGGGATTAATCTTGAAGTTTAAGTATAAAATATAGAAATTAACAAATATAATAACTTAAAACTACAGATTTTTTTTTAAAGTTTAAGTAGTTTTGTGGTATTGCACTGGTTAATTTTGATATTTCGTACTTAAACTTCGAGATTAATTCCAACTTTTGTTTCAAAAAGGTTAGAGTAAGTAAAAATAAAAATTGGAGTGTTTTCGAACAAATTTGGAGAGCATGGAATCTTTTTCATAAACGCTAGTTATCGCTAATATTATTTTATATTAACCCCCCGAACTCATAAATAAATGAACATAATACTTTACAATTTTGTGTGTCATCTCCTCTAGTGTTACTCTTAATGCCTGTAAAATTTCAAATTGCTAAGGTGAAAACTGGAAAAAATCACTTGAAAGTTCCCTGGTCGCCTTAATAAGGTTGTTATATTAATTCACGCCTGAACATAAGTAAGTAAGCAAGAGAGAAAGATAAAGTAGTATCCTTTTCTTTAATATATATTTATTCAAATATTCGGGGGTAGATTTTGTTCATACATTTTCAAAAACTTCCAATTTTACAATCAATTAGAATAACAACCAATTTTTTTTAGAATTCTCTAGGAAATCGATTTTTCTAATTCTCTCACAACAAAGAACTTTATAAAGGATAGTTAATATATGTCATTTTATTTCCCATTTATTAAATACTAGCTCTTACCCGCGACATCGTAAGCGTGGAAATTTTGATGTGTATATGTGTGAACTGACAGTCTAATCACAGTGTAAAATGTAATCAAAACCGTATGCATGCGTAGACTTTCAACGTCCATTGGAGCAAAGTAAAGACGTGAGTTTTAAGCACCAGTTGGGGTAACGCAATGCAGATTAGAAAATTTTAATTTCAACTCATCTATTTTATTTTTATTCAAAAGTACTTCTGAAAGAACTAAAAGATCTATTAATTAACAATGTTTAATTTTAAATTTATCATACACAACGAAAATAAACAGAATCGTTTGAAATAACCGGTCGAAAACATGTTTAGTCTAACATCATTAGCGTGGGGGGAAAATTACTTAAAAGCTATGTACTTGAAACTATAAATGTACTTTTATAAATTTAATCGAAAATGATGAAAATAAGCAAAAGGAATATGTACAGCAAGAAAAAAAATCAAGAGAAATGAACAGGAAATATCGAATTATATTAACACAAGAACAGTCTAAGAAAAAAAATGAATAAACCTTCTTTTAGAATAGTAAGATAATATTAAAATGAAAAACGGAAACAGAAAAATAAAAACAAACGATTTTTTTTAATTTTTTGTTTTGATGAAAAAGTCTTTTTGTTGGGAAATCCTACAATAAATCAAAAAGAATTCCATAGATAAGATAATATTAAAAGAACACCGGAAATAGAAAAATAAAAACAAACGATTCAAAAAGCTCAGGCAGATGTTTTCAGTTTTTCTTTATTTTTTGGCGGAAAATTTGGTTTTTAATTAATAAAAAATTAACCATTCAGTTAACCGGAATAAAAATTAGCCGATGTTCTTCTGTAGACTATAATCTATCTCTGTGTTAAATTTCATCCAATTTTCCTTCAGCCGTTCTGGTGTGATTGAACCTCATCATCCATCCATCCAAACTTTCACTTTTTTATAATAGCGGTATAGATATGAAATTAAGGTATAGTAAATGTTGAACCCCAGAATTTTACCGTTTAATTCATTTTATAATATTAAATGTCAAAAACTAATAAAGAGTAACTAATGACCAATACGAAAATACTGAGAATAATAATAATAATGATACTATTTTGAAATGAAGCATAACATTCATATGTATCACTCTTCTTAAACATAGCATACATTTTTTTTAAGCCGGAAATTATCAGAGTTTATAATAAGATTTTTTTTTGATGCGCTTGCAGGAATTCAAATAATCTTTAATGCCAAATTGTGAAAAGGAGTATATTATTCCATCATTACATCATAGTCAATATTATTACAATCTTTTTTGTTTCAGTAGGTGTAATCTTTTGTTAAGTGATATCCTCTATAACTGGTCAAATCATTGTGATATATAAACCAGGGACGCACAACCTATGGCCCGCGGGCCAAAATTGGCCCTCGTAGTCTTTGAAGTTGGCCCGCGAATGTTGTTAATAAAATAAAACCAATTTAAAATGAAATGCTAACTTTGTCACTAATGTATTTAAACAAATCAATAATAAGAAACAGAATAGTAGATGAGAGCCTTTCTTCTGTTCTACGTATCGCCACAGCCAATCTTAAACCCAACATAAAATAAATAACTTCAAATATTCAGTCCCAACCATCTCATTCATTTTTACTAATTTTGATAATGAATTTTTTCTCTCAAAATTTAAATTGTATTCCCTGTATAATTACCAAAAAAAATTTCCTCTGTTTTTCTATTTCAAGTTAACCTTTTTTTTTTTTTTAGAAAGAATCTTTTTTTGGAGATAAAGCATTTTAATCGTACCTATAATGTTTGTGTTTTATTCATTTATTTATTGCATAATGTGTGCATGAGTAAATTAAGTAAATTTTGTAATTCATGCGTATTTCCACACAAAAAAAGTATTTTCACTTTTATGTTGTAGTTACTTATGACACTTGCCATGGACAAGCCCCGCTGATACATCAGCAGATTTTAAGCCGGATATATACGTCTCTTGTTTAACAAGTAGCGCCATCTAGGGCCAAGAGTACGGCTTAGTTACACACTCACCACAACCCTTTTTAGGGGGCGGACTACATTCATGCAAATTCATTCATTCATCGCAGATCGTAATTTAGACCTGGAACAGAGAACAATCACCTCTGACCCAGTACCCCCAGTGGTATTACTCCAGAGATGGAGAACTTTGCGACCACGAACAGATTTAACAAGCGCCAATCGCCACACACTCGGGGATTGTTTTGGCCGGTGAGTTTCGAACCCGTAACCAAAGGAGTACGAGTCCAACGCTCTACCAACCAGGCCATCCCCGCCCTTTCACGTTTATAACATGTTTTAACATTCACATGCTGCTTTGGCCCTCGAAATGATCCTTTTTTCATATTTTGGCCCCTCACGCTGAGAAGGTTGTACATCCCTGATATAAACAATTAAAAGGTATTCCTTCAAATTACAAATATATGCACATCTGTGTATGTAAAGTCAAGATTATGAGACTAACCCTTTACCCAAACACGCAAAAATACAAAACCTTGACAGAGACAACCGTTGCTGTATCGCGTGCTTAAACGCATTATCAGAAAAGCAGGCAACTACCTTGATAGATAAATTGCCCAGATGGACTACAAAGAGAGCGACTGAGTGTTACCTAATATTCTGGATGGTTCTGCTGAACATAAAAAGGCAATGAAAAAAGAATAACGATGACAAATGGACCTGTTGTATTTCATACCCTTTTATTCCACTTCACCTCTGGAGCTTCTGTAATCAGCACAAATAGGATAAGATATGAAACGAATGGACAGACACAGGATAAATCCCAAATAATTGCTGATATCATATAACGGAAATATTGGATTTTACCAATTTTTTTTATTACATTGAATAGTGTTTTCAATAAACGGATATTTTAGAAATAAATATCGTTTTTTTTTCCTAGAACGCTGCATTTTTTTTGAGAATGTTTTATTATTGTAAACAGAATCGATTCATGCTAATATATAAAATGTTAAATATATAGTCTGCCTCTGATGAGTTGATGGGTGTGACGTAAGAATCAATAATTAATAAGTCTATTATAATATGTTAGGGCACAGAAGTAAATCAAAGTTTTCCAGATTTAACTGATTTTTTTCTGTTTTATATTGCATGATTTAAGATACTGTTACAAGCGGGCGAAACGTGCGCCTAAGGTGAAAACGTTGGCGGCGCTTCACAAGGTGCTTCGCGCCAACCGAGTTGACTTGGCTAGAGGAATATTCTGGTAACCCCGAGACAATTCTGGCTGAGCCACGTTTTCTCTCACATGGAAGAATTAACGGGGCTCCTAGCCCCGGCAGGGGCTTATCCCCGGTAGATAGCAGTATGTTAAGCGACCTAACGTTCAGTTGAGTGACGTGAAAACTGAGGAAGAAGTGACTGTGAGCTGTTGCACACATGGCTACCGAAGCTGGAATGAGGAACTTGGGACGACGCCAGGTCTTAAGTAGTCGTTTCCTTCAGCGGTAGACAACCAATCAGAGTGCAGGATTGCTGTGGTGAGGAGGTGGCTGTACTGGATCACGGAGTAGTAGATTTTGGAGCTTGAGTGGGTGAGGTGGTGAGAGTCAGGACTCGAAAATCAAAAATTATTTAATGGGTGGGGGTGCGGGGGTATACCATTGCCGCAAATATAAGAGAATATTTTAAGAATTAAACAAAAAATAAAAGTAAAGATTAAATGAGAATATTGCGGGGTCTTTTAATTTTAAGATTAGGGAGGTAAATAGGTATGTTAGCTATTGCATCGTTTTCAATATTACAGAGATTATTAAAGAATTTTGTAGCAAGTTTTTTAATGAAGTGTTTGAGAGGGGGATAATCTAGACATTTGTACATATCTGAGTTGTGCATATAAGGTCTCATACCACAAAAATTTCTAATTAAATTGTTTTGAAGTCTTTCCATAAGTCTTAAGTTAGATTTAGCGGCATACCCCCACACAGGACAGGCATATGTGATTACTGGACGCAAATAGGCAGCCACGTTTTCTCTCGGTGCTTTCGCCCGGTTATATAAGAGACGGGTTACCGCTTTCGGCAGTTGCTCTCTCAAGGAAGAGAAGCGTTTCGCTGAACTAGTGGATTCTCGCTTGTTATTAGTGAGCTGTGTTTGTGTTTGCTGTTAACGTTGTGTTATTGAGCTCGCTGTGATTTACTGTTTGCTGTGCTATACGATAGCTGTTTTGCGGACTGTGTTTATTGTGCGTAAGGCTTGCATTTACGCTGTAAGTGACTGATTACCTCTGGATTGTGTTTTCTGAAGTTTTACTTAATCAAGTCATCCTGTAAATAGCTGCAAATAAATTTGCTTGTGCTGTCTTCAAATAAAGTCCATTCAATCCGAACCCGCTACGCTAAAAACGTAACAATACATCATAAGGAAAAATAGGGTGAAATATACCATAGAGTACTCTATATAATATATAGGGTACTCTAAAGTATATTCTATAGAGTACTCTATTGTATATTCTATAGAGTACTCGATATACTATAGAGTGTTCTTTATACTATTCTCACTCTATATAGTATAGAATGGGTTACTACAACCATGTTATTTCTATGCGATTCGCTCTCCGTTTCATACTTTTCTTTCTCTAGATGTCCCCTGACCTTGGCGTCCTGGGTTCGAATCCCAGTTCGGGCATGGTGGATCTTCATTTGTTTTATCTCTGAGATGCTTGAATGTATCCCCTTCCCTAAAAAGTGGGATGCGCAAGCGAATGTGAAGCATGAGTAGCTAAAACGTACTCTTGGCTCTAGTTGACGCTACTTAAAACAAGACACTGTCGCATGTTTGTGGATACCGCTAAGCCCGAACTCCCAATCTTATGGTTAGTAGCCGAGTACCATACCGATCAAGCAAACGGGACCCTTCAGTTCGAAAGATGTTATCTGGCTTATATAGCATTCACCACATACACTCCCACCAGTGAGTCGATGGATTAGACGAGCGATACCTATGTGAGGTGTTGGTAGTGATGTTAACAACTGTCGTATTAAATGCGCTTCTAGGTCTTTGAGTCGCTGATAGAGGGCGACACGACAGTTGAACAAAGCTACGTGCGAAGGTTGCGTTTATCCAAGGTCGGTCACCGGTTTACCATTGTCGGATGTGTGTGGATAGCGCTAGTCCTGAACTCCCAATCTTATGGTTAGTAGCCGAGTAACATACTGATCAAGAAAAAGGGACCCTTCAGTTAGAAGGATGTTATCTGGCTTATACAGATTTCACCACAACACACATCATCGACTTAAAATCACTGCCTGAGTCAGTGAGCTTTTTCATGGCGAGTGACATTAGAAAAACAGTATAAGTACACCTCGCTATTTAATTAAGGTACCACTTTCAGCAGGATAAAACATGCCAAACGGAAGACAATATATCATCATAGATTTTGAGTGGAGTTACCGACATTTACTCATTCTCGAAGACATTAATAAAGCGTAGAAAGGAAGTTAATAGTTTAAAGAACCGTCACTAAAAGGATGCACATTTTATCACATATTTTCAAATTGATTGTTGTTGTTTTTGGTGTTATTTATCTGGCAGTCTAACCAAATCTTCAAAAATTAGACTCTTCAGATAGCGGGGATTTAGTGACGTCATGTCTAGGGTTTTTTTTTTTTTTTTTAAATATTTACGAGTTAGTTTCTAAACCAAGATTAAAATAATGCAAACGAAAGGTAAAGAGACTTTTTTTAAAAAAATAAAATAATTTATTTAGAGGAAAAAGGAAATATTTACAGGGGGAGTATTTATATGGAAGTATTAAAAGAATTAAAACATGGAGATATTAAATAAACAGAAAGTTAAATTATTTCCTCTAGGAGGACGCTAGAAGTAGCAAAACATTATGACTGAAAACATATTACCGCGTAGCCACGTAGTTTTGCGAGCGGGAACCGATGACGCATGTATACGTCCGTACCGAACCGTTGTTGAATACCCCCTGCCTCAATAATAATTGAGATGGTTTTTCAAAAGCTCGATAGATGGCGTTGTTCTGGAATGTTGTTATAATTAAAAGTATCGTCCTCTGGTAAATGATCTAACCTTTTACAATTCCAGCTTTGAATTACGTCTACCATCGGATGTTGATAAAACAAAAAATGAAGGCAGATGATGGTTAAATAAAATAGCTATGTGGGGTATCCTACATTTATGGAACTTATTTACAAGCTCTTATTTAAAGCCGAGTTTGTGCAGTAGCTTCTGAGGGTAAAGGCCTTTGAGCACCTGGGGGCAGAAGTTTGACTTCTATCTGATATGAAGATGATACTCTCACACTCACTTGCACAATCCCTTTTTGTAAGAGAGCTCTTTCACACACCTCAAGACACTTTTTTCTTTTCAATAAACTTTTCGATTTTAAACAGTTTTAATTTTCTCGTATACAAAGTATATAGGAAATATTGTTATCATCAACAAATTCAATTTCCAAATTTTGACGAATCGCCACGTTTTAAACCTCACTGAGTCCAAAAATCAACTTTTTGGCATTATGTCTGTCAGTGAACAAAATAGATCGAAAACGTTTTGGGCTAGAAGGATGACATTTGTATATGGACTTATGACCAAATTATTTATTATTCATTGTGATTCCTGATTGACCATATTATTTTACAGTTACTTGGCGTTTATAAATATTGTAATAACAAAATGAAAGAAATGGAATGTGAACAATTTACAATGTATTTATATTATCCTGATATTTTATAATTAACATAATTTTTATTTTTATGGGAATTTATTTATTTGGCAACTAGGTTAGTAGTATTATATAACCTATCTGCCTGCTGTCCCCTTCAATATAATGGTTTTAGGCAGCTGCCTTTTTTGCCTATAGGAAAATTAGCCGTTTATACTAATGCTGCAACAACGCAAGTAACAATTTGCCCGAAAGATTTGAAGACCTGGTACAAGTTCTGCCTTGTGCAAATTATATTTTACAATAAGAATGTGGTTTGCTCTTTATTGAAATTTCTAATAATTAGGATCATGAGTAGTGACTTATTAAGTCCATGTCATCTTAGGGTCTCTGTGACTAACAAACCTATTGTTAATAATATTTCATACAAACGTAACTTAGAGAATAATGTTCGATCAATAATGCTCTACTAAAAAAAAAGTAGCAACTCTGCAAACTAACTAGGTTAATGAGGACTTAATGAACATTCCCAGACTAAAAAAGTTGCGAAAAGTTAATACCTTTCTTGCTTAATGCCGTCTAAACTGGACGTTCCTGCGAATCGAATCTACTCAGGCTTTGCGTGATATGTGATGGTTTTCCAAATCTCACTTGAGACGTCGACCTAAATGGGCACTTCCAAAGATATTGTAACAACTTTATATATTGATAAATAAGTGTTCTACTTTCTAAACTCTTAATTGTGCATAAATATTTTACTACACTCCCTTACAGTAAATCATAAATCTATTCAGAATCATAAATTTCATAACACTTCTATCTTATACAAACTCAACAAAATGTTTAACCCTCTGACTTCTGATAATAACGACACGAGGCTACTCCACCCCGCACAATTTAAGGCATTCAGTTTAAATATTAAAGATAGAATCACTGACGCAGCATCGACGGGTAATAGAGTAGAGTCTTAATGGCCAGCACCGGCCAAGGTGCAACCTTTCAAGTAGGAAGCACTTCCCGTCACCGGAAAGAGGTAGTCGACTCCCAACATTTCTGATCCTTTCGGGTGGCGAAAACAACCCCCATGACAGAAGTTCTTTATCCTCATATGAGAGAACTCCTGGCTGGAGTGACTTCTGAGAATAAACGAAACTTGAATATAATTGTAAATTTAGGTTTGTTTTTTAACTAATTAAGGAAGTGTATTCTTTCACCCCTTTTCCTTTTTCTAGATTATGATTGGTCGAAAAACGACGGTAGATTAGCTTATTGATCCTCTATTAAGTGACAACAGGTGTTAATTTATATTAGATGGTAAAGAAAATGCATGTGTGAGAAAAGTACAATAATAGACCACAGTCTGTTACTGTCAAATTTTACCAATAGGCCTCTTTCTTGCCTCTCTCCTTGTAATATCTTGGAGATATAGATGCACAAAGAAACCTCAGTCAATGACTAAATACTGTCAAGTTTTACCAATAGGCCTCTTTCTTGCCTCTCTCCTTGTAATATCTTGGAAATATAGATGCTCAAAAATACCTCAGGCAATGACTAAGCACTGTCAAGTTTTACCAATAGGCCTCTTACTTGCCTCTCTCCTTGTAATATCTTGGAAATATAGATGCTCAAAAATACCTCAGTCAATGATTAAATACTGTCAAATTTCAACAATAGGCCTCTTACCTGCCTCTCTCCTTGTAATATCTCGGAGATATAGATGCTCAAAGATACCTCAGTCAATGAAAAAAAAATTATGCATATCATTTATTTGTAATAATCTTGGTTAAAATAGTATTCTCTAATATACTTGGTTATTTCAGCAAGGATATCAAATAAATTATCATAACAGTTATAGACACTTTTCTTTCTCGGTAGCGTCCAAGGGTCTATCTTTCTCCTTCACCCCCGTTTCTTTTCGTCTATTCCTCAAATTCCTCTACCCCAGGGGTTCTCAAAAAGTGGGTCGCGGGATGTATCCAGGGGGATCGCGAGATGTGGATGAAAAGTTTAAAGAAAATTAACTTATTGCTGTAGTTTACATTGAAAAAAAAGAGAACACATACTTTTAATAAGCATACAATTTGTTTTTTGCGTTTTATTAGTTAATGGGACACATGAGCTTGTTTGGAATTAACCAATTTTTTAATGTCTGGAGCTTTGTAACACGCAAAACAATGTCATTTTTCAGTGTCAAAGGATTTCTTGATTTTGTTTTTAAATTTATCATTATGAAGAATCCTTGTTCACAGTTGTAATATGTAGAAAATGGCATTAAATTTTTTAATGCTGTTATGGACAGTTCTGGGTATTCATTTTTAATACATACCCAAAATTTGTCGGCATAAGCTTTGTTAAAAGTTACTTTAGCTGACTGATCATTTGAAATGTCTAAAAAGTTGATCATGATGACGGACACTTATCTCAGCTTTTGTTACGGCTTGCTCACAGAACAGATTGACTACCACACAACCCCACTCATAACTTTAACTGGAATATAATCTGTAAACTGTTCAATCAAAGTTTCGAGAAGAGATGATATTAGTAAGGAGAAAGATGAAGTGTCAAGGGATGTGGCGCCAATACCCGACACATACTCTACGAGTTCTTTAGTAAGTGTAAAATTTTCAAAATCTCTGTCTAAACTTTAGACAGAGTAGAAAATTGGGGGGGGGCGCCAGAATTCTTAGTCTAAAAAGGGGGTCGCAATCTCTAAAAGTTTGAGAACCCCTGCTCTACCCCTTATTCTTCATAAAAAGTCTTCTTACACTGGGGTGGGGTGGAGAGAAAGTTCTTTGAACTCAGTTGCTGTCGGGATACATCTGATTCATATATAGACACCCTTAAGCATCTTTGGATGACCCCTTACTAATTTCCGTAAGATTTTTTTGGACAACAAAAGTTCGAAAAATCCTCAAATTATTAAGCAATTTGTGAGGACTTTTCAAGGATTTAAGAGTTATAAAGAGTTTGATTTTCGATCATCGGAGAAAAGAATGAACGGGAGAGACCCTAATTTTAATTTAATTGTCGAGAATATAATCTTCTTTAATACCATTGCACTTGGGTGACAAGTTTCAACGAAATAATTTCCTGGAAAAATCTCAATTACCATTGTACGGTTGATGACCGGCCAGAGATAATTATTATCACAAGAGAAATGGACTCGTACTGAAAGTGATCATCATCTATCAGCAAGGAAAAGATGGATTTGCATAAAAGATCCGTTTGATGCAGGCCACATTTTATTTCTTCTTTTCCAAGCCTTCCCCAATGTGACTCGTGTTCGTTTTCTCTTTCATTAAGGTAAAACCGCCCTAACCTCTGGGGATGGACAGGATTAGATAGGAAGGGTGAAATCGCTCTAAGACTGAATCGGATGAGCAAATAAAGCATCAGCTGAGATCATCAGAAATGGGAAGAGAAAAAAAAAGGTGGAAAGGATAGGATTTTGAAGGTTAATTATGCACTTTCCTTTTTTGTTTAGATGGATGGAGAAAAATTAATAATAATGTTCTTTGTGTGGTAAACGGATGTTTCACAGTTTTTTTTACCTCTGCAGTTCTCAGAAAGCTATAAAAAATGAGGAGTAAATTGGAGACGAGGTACACAGTGGTACAAGGCAATACAAGAAAAATTTGAATTTAGGTGTTTAAATCTACTAACTATTATTATTATTAAAAAAATTATGAGGGTAAAGTTTAAGGTTAAATGACATCATGATGATATCTACTCAAGTTACTGATGTTTCTGAAGTTATCTATACATAATTAAAAAAAACACCTGTGGGATTTTTTCTGTTGCCTATGTCATTATTATACCTTTTCCATAATGGCACTGCGTCTTTTATATGTTTGTGGTAATCACTTCCTTGATGAGGATGTTCCGCTGTCACAACTGTTTTCACTCCAGGCTAACAGATTTTTAATATTAGACTTGAATATATGACGTGAAATTTATTTTCCACAAATAAATGAGTAATGCAATAATTTGGTACCTTCTTTTTGATTGAAGAAGCATCATCCAAACCAGAGGGGGATTAATAACGAAAGTTATAAAATTGCAGTATTTTGTCTTGATATGGCGATAGCCAAGTGTAATAAGAACGGGCCATTATCTCTTACTGTAAGATCTCATTATGGTATTCCTAATTCAACAAGAACTTTAATTGGTGCGATGATTTATTATAAGAAATTGTTTGGTTACTGGATTTGACACCAAATTTTTGATTTGAAACCTGAGATCTAGAGGCTCGGCGGAACTTGGTTTTAGAGATATGGAAAATTTCCAGAAAGTTTAATCACTCATGTCACAAGACTATAAAAGACAGATAATTGTTTAAAGTTTAATTTTAAAGCTATCCCAACTATTGAAATACTATAAAGCCTAATGAGCATTACGGCATTATGTTATCTGCGATTTTTCCCAATTGTATAGTTTATGCCCTTTTGTAATTCAGTTATATACGGGCACCTTTCATTTGAGGTTGTGACGTTTTATTATAATAATTCAGGCAAAATTAGTTTGATTCAAGGAACCAGTGTTATGATTTGTGTTAAGGTTTTTTCAACTGAAAGACACTGCACAATGTAATAATACAGATATTCAGAATCAATGTAATAATATTCAACATGGTGTAATAATATGTTTGATGTTGATACGAATTCATGAACAGTATGCCTCCTAGTAAAGAAGATAGTTTCAATAGCTACTGAAGGGACATCAAATCAATTAGTTCGGGTATTGAAGAAAAATTCACTGATCATTTGGTGACAAAAAAATTCTAATATTCAAGCCTTTTCGTGATAGCTCCATTAGAATTCGAGTTCCAATATCAGTTTAGAATATTCAGTGCTTTGTCATGTAAGCTATAAAAATTGGATTCTATACGAGATTGAGGTAGAACTGAATTGAGAGTAAGCGAGTAGTTGAACGAATTCTCTCTAAGTGCTTTTTTATTGTTATTGTTTAATACAAATATGCTGCAGAACGTATTATAACAGACTATATTGCAACCTATAAGGTTTGTAGTCTACTGTAAGAGCTATACTTATGTTCGAATGGCATTACATTGTCACTTTAAGTGTTGTATTTGTGTACTAGTGCCTCGCTTTAATGCAGTAAAGTGTATTTAACCTTTATTGAGTTTCTTCGATTTTTTTATCGTATTCCTACAGGTTGGATTTTTATAAAGCTGTATTATATTGTAGATTGAAAGCTAATCTAGGAATGAACATTATGACAAATTAAAATTGTCTATTATTAACAAATCAACAACAGTAGACAAAAAAAAAAGATGAAAAAAGGAAAAATAAAATTGAATTTAAGATGAAGAGACTAAAATCAGTGCTTACCAAAATGCATTCATTTGATCTCAAAGCCATTATCTATATAAATAAAAATGTATGGCCAAATAAGTTTCTAAGCGCAAAACTTGAGAATGGCTCGACCAATTCGGCAAAATTATA
>JAOUZG010031479.1:2332035-2346364 GCA_026289955.1 Argiope argentata | reverse complement strand
TATTATATTATATTATATTATATTATATTATATTATATTATATTATATTAACCCTCTCCCCTAACTCATATATAAATTAATACAATGCTTTAAAAAACTTTGTGTCATCTTCTAAAGTGTTGTTCTTATTGCCTGTAAAATTTCAAATTGCTAAGGAGAAAGTTACAAAGAATCATTTTAAAGGTCCCTGGTCGCCTTAAATTACGAAACGCCAATATAACTTTACACAATACGAAGTCTGTCGGGGCAGTGTGTGTGTGAGTGAGAGAGAGAGAGAGAGAGAGAGAGAGAGAGAAAGTTCTATGATTGTTTGAAAATAGTTTAAACTAGTTAAGGGCTTAAATTAGTTAAGACAAATAATGACTTAAAAATAATACTGCTCTCACATGATAACTTGAAATTTGCGACCGTAGATTTCCTTTTTTCCCCTTTTTTTCCATGCGGAGGAGAAGGGGCTAACCTTTATAAGAAAGTATGTGTAAAGTTATAATGAAATTCCTGGGACGGTAAAGTTATAATAAAATTCCTAACGCGGAAGCGCTTTGAATACGAAACGAAAATACGATGTTTAAATTATAACAAGCGGAACCAATGCTCTTTCACAATTTTTTTTTTATGCATCGCTAACATTTTAGTGTTGCTATTTTAAACGCGTTTATCTTTAAAAGGCGAAAAATAGGCGATGCAATAACACTAAATTTTTAAAAGACTCATCTTAACACCCCTTAAACTCAAATTATTCACCAACACATAATTCTTTCAGCCCCTTAATGATCGATGTTGTAACGGTTGAAATAAAACGAACAGTTCTCTCTCTCTTTCTTAAACACACGCATACACGAACACACATAGCAAAATGCGCAGCACAAGTCAAGAATGACGAGAAAAAAAAATTATTAAAAGAAAAAAAAACCCCAAAACGCTAAAAATTCCTTCCTCACGTAACACACATCAGTCGAACAATTGCGAATCATAAGTGCAAAAAAAAGTTATTCTTCACAATTCAACACTTCATTATGCGAGTAAACATTTTAAGCACGCGCCGAGACACTTGGCTGACAAGGACATATCCTCTATTAAAGGACTCAAATTGGGAGAGGAGAATGAAGTATGAAATCAAAGATTCGACGCACGTTGTGAGAAGAGAACAAAAATATGGCTGTAACACCCCGTGTTGGTTTATGAAATTGAAATCGTTTTTCAAATATGTTGCACTTATATTATATTGTTTAAAAGATTACTTTGGGGGGGGGGACCATTAGCTTAGCTGATTCAGTGTTTGTGATAATAGCAATTGCTGAAATTTGAATTATATGCAAAACAATGCAAATTTAAGTGATTTATTGAAGAAATGGTTTTAACTACAGGGGTTAGAGGACTGCAATTGAATACTAAATTAAGTTTTTAAGAGATAAAAGCATAATTCAAGTAATGGAGTTTTTGAAATGATTTGAATTCTTCTGTATATGATAAAATTGCGTAAGATTCAAACGCGTACACATTTTTCATTTTGTGGTGAAGTTATTATTATTTGACTGAATCACATTTTTATGTAGATTTTGTTACAATGTGTCTAAACTATTTGATAAAAAACGTATTATGAAAGATTTATTTCGAATATTTGTGTTGTGGAATGTGTTCAAACGACTGCAATAAAATGCAATTTATTTAAAAACACGAATCAAGAAAAACTGGATTCAAAATGAGAACACTAGAGAAACTAAAACTTCAGAATCAAAAATGGTAACGAAGATATAGTTTTGATATTTAACATCTCTAATAAGTAGTGAGTAGTTAATAAAAAACAATAAGTAACTTCAAAAAAATGTATGTATAATTAAGTTTTAATGGTTTAAAAAATTATATTTGTAATCTATTATTATACTTTTTACTGCGAAATATTGTTCTTTTATTAAGTAATTATTCGCAACATTTTGAATGTATTCACTCGATAGAGTAATACTTCAAAATAATCAATGCAGTTCATTTGAATATGGTTAGATTTTTTTAAAACTAAGAGTTCTTTTTTATTGAATATTTCATTTAGTACTAATGAGCTAAAATGATGTAAAGTATTTTTAAAAATTATTCACTCTAAGATTACAAAGTAAACCGATTTTTTATATGCCTCCCCTCATTTTCTATAGTTTTATTTAGTAACATCTTAACATATTTTAACACATTAAAGGAAAACACACACTTTTTTTATCAATGAGCAAAAAGCGCAACTATTCTCATTAATGTGAAAATATTATAAGCATAAAATGCATATAATGTTCACTTATTAAATTATATAATAACTTTTTTTAACGGGAGAATTATCAAAAATGTACGATACCGATAATTTGTCGAAAGATAAGCTATTTCAATTTTATTTGGCTTGCATAATTTGCGTATCTTCATTCTTAATAATAATAATTTTTTTTCATAGAATTAACTTACTTTTTAATTATTAAAAATTCATTTATAAACATCATTAAAAAATTAAAATTCATAAAAAACATATTCTGGATCTTCTATATGTACTAAGAGTTTGAACATCATAACAAATACACTGATTCTAAAATTAACGACTTGTATAATTAGCGTAAGATATTAATGCATTGTATTTTTTTATAAAGTCAGGAGTTTATTGTCGTTTGTGGAAACATATTTGTTCACCATACACCTTAAAATGCCCTGAACAGAATGGTAATATAAATTAATTTATGAAATATTTTTCTAATCTGTAACAAAAGAAGGCAAGTTTTAACCTAAATGATTGTTGCTTCGAGTTTTGAATAAAATGAGATTGTTAAAACTTACTTCCTAGTTTTTTTATAAATGCTGATCTTAAGACTGGTGGATGTAAAAGTGTACATAATGTAAAGATTTAAAATGTTTTAAAAACCTTATCGTTTGTTTTAAAGTTTTAAATAGCCCATTAAAATAATATAAATATTTAATGGCAGCTATATGAAAGTTCTTACATTTATTTTCGTAATACATACAATATAATTACATTTTTATTCCTATGTTATTTTTTAAAAGCTTTAACTGCGTTTAGGGTTAACATTCACGATAAGGAAACATTAAATTTTTATTGAAAAAAAATAAAGAGTGAAACGAAACTAATTAAAGAGCGAGTCCTTTAACTTGATTTTGTTGTTTCAACAAAAAGTTAATCGAGTGTCTTTAAGCGTCTAATGTTCCTGATTATCTCTAAACTTGAATTAAGGACTCCAACTGTTTGATCAGCTCCAAGGAAGGATTCAGTCATAACTTCACCACATGTTTTTTTAAAAATTAGTTATAGATTCTTATTTACTGCATTATAAAGCTCTGCTCATTCAACTTTTTAAAATGAAAAACATTAGGAATGAAACCACAGGTAAGAGTTCTGATGTGACCACTTAAGAAGCGAGAGAGGGCCGTCTGCTATGCAATGCAGAGCAGAGGCAAACTTACCCAAATTATCGGCAATTTCATTCCCGTTCAAACCAACATGGGAAGGAACCCATTGGAAGTTAATAGAGTGCCTGTTGGAAAGTCGGCTGACAAGATCCAAGACGTTCAGACTTGTCTTGCCCCCAACAGACGTCTTTTGAGTTTCGTGTTGGTTTCATGGTAATAGGAAAGGAGTAGCTTCAAGGGATCCGAAGACCTGGGACACCAATCAGAGAAGATTGACTTAGCCCTGAGTGCCTACTTACTTTAGCTGGACATAATGGAATGGCCTTCACGCCTTGGGTGACAATGCCAGGAGATAAACTCCGGGCGTACTTCGCCCAGGAACACACCTACCGCCAGGTTGAGGACTTGTTGGTATTAACTTTTGATTTCAAATAACCCCATAAAAAGAAACCCAATGGTGTTAAATCATGCGATCCAGGGGGCCAATATTCAAATTTTCGAACTGTGGCTGCCAGACATTCATGTTTTTGAAATATTTTTCAACATTGAAAATGCGTTATTCTATAAAGCAACGCTTCATTTATACTAACCCTAAACTATGATCTGCCAAATGGGGTTGCCAACTTTTAATAGGGTTGCCAACAATTTACTGCACGAATGATGGCAAATTCAAATCTTACGTTCATTTTGGGACATACTTTAGAAATTACTACGAAAAGAAACTGCTATCCACTACGAAAGAAACTGTTATTATACTGTTTCCAAAATTAAAATTTGAGAATAGTTGTTATTTAAATATGTGTTTTCTTACTCCGATTATTTTTTTTTAAAAAAATCAATGAATGTAAATATTATCAGTTGGCTGCTCTTCAAGTTTATTTACAATATTTCAAAATTTATGATTCCGGAAGTAAACGGATGAAATATTTTCCCCATACTAATAAATAATTTTAATCCTTAAGGACAAAAAAAAAAGATGGATATTTGCCTTTGGGAAATACAGAGTTTGTAGAAGCTTTTTTTATCCTTTCGATCCTATTATATATTAGATGCTGTCTTTTGCAAAAATGCACACACACCTGTCGCTTCTTTTGATCTCCGCAAGGTCAAGACGGACTTAAAAAAAGAATGAATAATAAATTACGTTTCATTGAAGGGCGTGTATTAGATGATACTAGATTAATGGTCTTTCTATGGTCAGCTTTTTTCCTTTCGTTTCAACAGTGCATTGATAATAGTTTCATTTGCACGATTTTCTACCGTTTTTTTTCAGCTAATTGATTTTGTTGTTGTGAATCCTGACTGCAATTATTTAGCTGCGCAGGAAATTAGGAAATGTTTAGCGCCAATAGTGACAGTAAAGCAAGCTTAAAGTGTAGTTTTTTTTTCTAGAGAAGATATCAAGGATATTTACTTAATTAAGTTAATTAATGGGTGATTTTGAAATCTCAATGTCATTTTATTAAGAAATAGAACTGAGAGTTAAGCTTTGAAAATAATACATGACATCTGCTTCCATTGCTTAAAAATAAAAGTAATAGAAAATAAAGTTCATTTGGCGAAATGTGTTGAAATGTATTATTTCTATTGTCATATGAGGGTGCTCTCTGTTTTCATTAATTTAATTTCCCTTTTTTGTCAGAATATCTTTACATTTTAAAACCTTATAAATTACGTACATTTAATTTTTTATTACTATTTTAACCCTTATTAAAATACTATGTCTATTATTTACATAAATTACATGATAAATAAGGCTTGATTTAGTTCGGTAAAAGCCTTTTGAGAAGAATAGTCATTCCAGTTGCTTTATCTCATATTACTCACCAATATGGTGCCAATGTTATCAAAAAGTTTGTATGTCATTGTTGTTATTTATGGCGCTTTTCAAACCCACTGACAGGCCTGTCAATGATTTATACCGAATGAGCGTCTCTTTTTTTTTCAGTAGTGCCAAATAGGGCCAAGAGTACGACTTAGTTACATACACGGCACAACCATTTGTACAACTCGAACTTCATTCAGGTATTTCATTCATCCATCCATAGATCGGAATTTAGATCTGGAACAGAGAACGATCACCTCTAAACTATTTCAAGTTATCATGTGAGAACATTATTATTTTGTTATTAGTTATCTTAATTAATTTAAATCATTAAAAAGGCTATATTTGTTTGAAACAATCACAAGACTTCTTTGTCAAGCTCTATCCTTCTACAATACTATATAATTTCAATTTTTCCAGCAGGATAGACCAATTTTGAGATGAAATAACAACTATGATGTCATAGTTCAATGCAAGTCGTTTAAAAACGCAGAAAAGTTGTCGTGAAGAAGCATACGTAATAATGCTGCTATACTGGTAAAAGAAGGTCAAACTTTTAAAAACGCATCCGCTTTTTTTCATCTTTCGAAGAAGTATACATAATAATAATGCAATACTGGCAAAAGCAGGTAAAAAATTCTTCAACCGATAATTTCCAGCGGGCCATAATCTCTATTTTTTTGCCCGTAAATTTCGGAGATATCAAAACCTTCAAACCAAACTATCATGTTCTCACATGATAATAAATTATTAACCTGTTGATTCAATTAAAGATAGTCTGGTATGTGAAATTCAGTTGATTAATTTATTAATGAAAGAGGTCCCTTGTCTTCTGCCTATGGTTGCAATACTCTTAAATTCATCATTTACTTCATCCCTTTTAATGTACTCGCCTAACGCATGCAAAAGGCTCCCATATTTGAAGGCATTCACTCAAGGATAATGCCCTTCCTTAACCAGCCTGTTACTGAAGCAGTAACTAATTTGTTTACTATCAGCAGACGTGATTTACGCATTTAAAACAAACTTACAGAATGTGAAAATGATGAACCGAAAGTTGAATGTCTCTTGAGAGCATGCTAATTATTACACGTTTGCAATTAGTTGAAAACTTCCGCATTTTGAACTCAGGGCGGGTCGAATCACAAAAAAGTGTGACTTGTTTCGAAGTAGTAAAAACAGGTTGCCTCGTCCAAGCTTAAACGTAAATGATGGGTTTAGAAAAAAAATTTAACAGATTCAAAATCAAAAGAACTAAATACTTTAACTGTATTTTTATTCGAATAACAAGTCGGTGCACGTTATCGTGATACGTTTTTATCATAAACCACTGGTCTTTAAGAATAATCATTTGGTTTGCTTTCTGTTTAAATTCCTATTCACTTACGCGTATTTCGGAAGTAACGTATAGATTCTAATTATATAAAGTTCTTCAAAAAGAAGGGTTATTTAAAATATTTATTTCTAATGCATCACTGTAGAGGAAAGTTCAAAGCTTGATTTTTCTCAGGTAAAAGAAGAATCGAAAAATATAGTAAATGTCAAAAACATGAATTTATTGCAGGGATGCACAACCTTTTCAGGATGAGGGACCAAAACAGAAAAAAGGATCATGCCGAGGGCCAAAGCAGCATGTGAATGTTGAAACATGTTATAAACGTGAAAACACGGTCTTCTTCCCTTTTTTGTAGTAATACGCATAAATTAAAATTATTACTTTACTTATATTAATATTAATATATCATTAAAAAGGAATTTTGAATGAAAAAAAAGGCAAAGATTTAACAAGAAAGATTAAAATGAAATCTGCTATGCATATTTCAATGTTTCATGTACGAATATAATTTCTTGAGCGGTTCAAGTTAAATTATATTTTTATTCGTTTTAATGGTTTCAATGAATGAGTCACTTTAGTATTGAAAACGATTAAAAAAAACTGTGTCTCACATTTTTTGCCCATTACTTTCTTATCGGAAGTAAAAGTAATCTATTCATAGTATAAAATGAAGTCTCCTGAAAGCGTCTGTATGTTTGAATCACAAAAACTCAATAAATATTTTAATACTTTACTTATTTTACTCATACACACATTATGCAATAAATAACTGAATGAATGAAACACAAACATTATAGCTATGATTAAAATACTTTACCTAAAAAAAAGATTCATGCTAAAAAGGAGGCAATCTTCAAATAGAATAACAGAGGGACACTTTTTGGTAATTATGCAGAGGACACAATTTAAATTTTGAGAAAAAAATTAACTATCAAAATTAGCAAAAAAAAACCCTTAATCAGTTTGCCCGTACGCCGTACGTGCATCGATTTATCGAATTTTGATAGCTGTAAACAAAAATTAAATCATTCATAACAGTTATAATTCAATAGTAAAATGACTTCGAATACGTAGATAAGCCAAGTATTCCATGGATTTCCATTTGAATCAAAATAAGAAAATGCTTCCAAAATAGAAGGTGTCATCTTATTAGATAGTAAGGAAAATAAACAAGTTAAGGGGTTAATGAGATGGTTGGGACTGAATATTTGGAGTTATTGATTTTATATTGGGCTTAAGTTTGGTAGTGGCAATATGTAGAACAAAGTAAGAAATAGGATAACAGAAGGGTTCTCTCATCTGCAATTCTATTCCTTACTTTTAATTTGTTTAAATTCATTAGTGAGAAAGTTTGCTCACAAATGTAAGTGCTGCCAAAGTAAGTTTTGCGTGCATTTTGCTTTAAGCGCAAAAGTTCCTCAGGTAAATCTTTATAAATTTCTAATATCGGTGTTTCTTTAAACTGATTTAAACTCAGCGGCCATAATGCAGTGATTGACATATTCTTATACGAAGGGGGAAAAAAATTCAAGCATGTGCACAATGGCGCCGTTCTAATACCATTATTGTAATACTCAGACTAATACTTTTTTTAACAGCCTGTTCTGTGGAAAGAGAACGCGGAACACAAATGGAGATTAATATAGCAAAATAAAATCCCATGAGCAATCGATATGTCTAACATGTGATGTTCTTTAAGCTATAAATATTATATAATGCGTTATTGAGGCTTAAATGTGAGGTGATGAAATTTGTTGAAAAATATCCTTATTTCAGACCAATTTAAATATTTAATTAATTTTAAAATAACAATTTTTTATAAATTCATTTATGTTTGGGAATATTATGTTTGATTATGTTTATAAATATTAAGTATACACTGAAGTGACAAAAGTCATGGGATAGCAATATGCAAATATACAGATGGCAGTAGTATCGCAGCGAAAAAGTATAAATGCGCAGTTCGTTTTCCAGAGCTTTCATTTGTGTTCAAATTATTCATGTGAACAGGTTTTTCGTGATTTATGGCGGCACGACGAGAATCAACAGACTTTGAACGTGGAATGTAAGTTGGAGCTAGACGCATGGGTCATTCCATTGCGGATATCGTTAGTGAATTCAACATTCCGAGATCCACAGTATCAAGAGTGTGCCGAGAGTATGAAATTTCAGGCATCCCATCCCATCATGGTCAGCGCAGTGGGCGACCACCTGCACTTAACGACCGAGACCGCCGACGTCTGTGTAGAATGGTAAATGTTAATAGACACGCAACACTTCGTCAAATAACTGCAGGAATCAATGTGGGACGTGTCCGATAGGACTGTGCGGCGAAATTTGTCTTCCTTGGGCTATGACAGCAGAATACCGACTCGAGTGCCTTTAGTGACAGCACGACATCGCCTGCAGCCACTCTCCTGGGCTCGTGAGCATATCGACTGGTCCCTAGACCAGTGGAAAACCGTAACGTGGTCAGATGAGTCACGATTTCAGTTGTTACGAGCTGATGGTAGAGTTCGAGTGTGGCGCAGACCCCACGAAGCCATGGACCCAAACTGTCAGCAAGGCACTGCTCAAGCTGGTGGTGGCTGCATAATGGTGTGGGCTGTTTTTACATGGCATGGACTCGGTCCTCTGATGCAACTGAACCGATCATTGACTGCAAATGGTTATGTTCAGCTACTTGCAGATCACTTGCAGCCATTCATGGACTTCACGTACCCACACAACGATGGTATTTTTATGGATGACAATGCGCCATGTCACCGGGCCAGAACTGTTCGCGATTGGTTTGAAGAACATTCCGGACAATTCCAGCGCATGATCTGGCCACCTATATCGCCCGATATAAATCCCATCGAGCAATAATGGGACATCAACGAAAGGTCCGTTCGTGCCCAAACTCCTGCACCATTCACACTTTCACAATTATGGACGTCTATACAGACAGCATGGCTCAATATTCCTGCAGAGGACTTCCAACGACTTGTGGACTCCATGACACGTCGAGTTGTTGCACTTCGCCGGGAAAAAGGAGGACCGACACGATATTAACAGTCATCCCATGACTTTTCTCACTTCAGTGTATATAGGTAAAGGAAATATAATTTTTTTCTTTGTCTAGGATCACCAGTACTCCCACAAGGGCCCATTTTATATTTTGTATATATCATAAGATTTAGTAAATAATAACAATTCTATGCAAAATCGCAAATAATTGTTTTAGAGACTCAAAATCAATGCAATTAGATTCAGCAACAAATATTTGAATGTTTAACTATATATCATAGGCATTGTGCCCTCGTATTCACTTCTATGGGGATTATTTATCAAATCATATAGTAAATTTGATAAACATAATGCATTTCATTCATAATGACATTTGAAATATATTCATCTTTATTTATAAAATACTCTCTCCTCCCCCAAATCGATCATATTTATAAAATCATCACTAAGAATATACACCAAATAGGAGTAGTCAATAGTGATTATTTTTATTTTTTTTCCGCATTGCATTTGTGCACGCATTTCCATGTTTTCAATAGGTTTTTTTTTTTTTGAAAAATATCCGGAAGTTCCTCTTCCGGATTATATCCAACATTGATGATACTTTAACAGCTGTTGCAAATACTTTCTATTGAAAGAATCTCTTCCTGGATATACCACCTGTTATATGCTCACCATTGTGGAATGAAATGCAGAATAATAGGATTTTTATTCATCGGTTGAACTTTTCCATCATGCAAACAAAAATGCGCATACTCTTCAGTGAGAAAACACGCATGTCTGTTCACAGAGCTTATTTATAAGTTCAACCTTAATGCAGAGACAGTCAAGCCACTAAATATAAACTGTGGTTTTGAATTCAAACTCTATAAAAAGTCGTCTGCGCTATAGGAAATACATAACAAATAATTTGTTGATGATACACGGATATGCGCAGACGATATATAAAGTGGTTCTTGTTTGATTATATAATTCAGTAAACATAATTCATTATGGATATTGCAATGGTACTTTTCGACGGCCAATCAGGACACATATTTTGATTAGGCTCAACAGTTTTGATGCCAAAAACAAAGCAAAGATATAATTAATTATTAATTTTTCAGAATGACAAATAGAATTTCGAAAATTTTATTTGCGAATTTAATGAAATTTCAAACACGAAAATTCTCTACGTCAGAATCTCTAGGTCATATTTTTTGGCTGTTGCAATAGTTTCTGGTTTTATGTTAACGTAAATAAAATTAAACGGCCATTACTAATAATGATCGTGCTTAGTATAGGGTAATTATCTACTATAAGCCAACATATCTTTTAAGTCGGTTAGTATTAATTATAACCGATTCATAAGCTAATATCCATGTTTATATTCCATTTAATAATAGTAAGGAGAAAAGAAAAGAAACAATGTAACAACTTGGTTATAATGACGTAAAATTTCGATTCTTTATATATCAAGACACAGAGAAACGAAAACGATATATACAAAATAAATAAAATAATATAAAAACAATAAATTTCCCCCTCAAAAAATGCTTTTTTAAAATTAAAACAAAATTATTATTATTTTTATTTTTAATATGTAAATTAACAGACTTATGAGTGTATATGATTATCTTTATTACTTGATGCATAAAATTACATTATTAAGCACTAAATTGAAAATCAAGTCAAGATTATAAAGGTTTGATTTGCTAAACCATTTACTGTTAATTAATTTTATTGTAATTTTTTTTAAAAAAATGTTAAACATTAAAATTGAAATTTATCATTATTTTCAGTTTAAAATCTGTACTTACTTCCACAGTACTTTATTTTTTCAATACAATTTTAAGAATTAAAGAAGACACACTTTGCTTAGTAAAGAATTAAACAAACTAAAAATAAACAAATAAAAAAAGATTAAAAGGAAAGTTGCTATGCATATTTCAATGTATCATGTCAGAACATCATTCCTCGAACGGCCAAGCACGACGTGCTCGTGAAGTTAAGTTGTATTTTTATTCATTTTAATCGCTTCATCGAATGAGTCCCTTTAGTATTGCAAATTATCCAAAAAACTTTGTCTCGCATTGATTGTTTAAACAAAATATCACATTTCCTATTTATTTCATTTCATGTAATCGCGTGCTCAAAATGACATTTTCCTAGTTTTATTTGTTGCAGTCATTAACTTTTTTTTAAATCAGAGCTTTTGTAAATGCAATGGCAACGCGTTATTAAAAGCTGATTTTTTTAGATGCTCGTGCAGATAATAAAATTTTTATTTTTCGTCTACCGATTAAAATGTTTATTTTTCGCCTACGGCTTTTAGTTGATGTCAGAAAACCTCATTCCCAAAACAATATCATGTTCTGACATGATAAAAAAAAGGATATATATCAGCTTTGAATTAGTTAAGTTTCAATACATAAAATATCCATGATAATGTTACATTGTTATGATCAATTGATTATTTTTAATCCTATCCAGGTTATTATTAAACAAACTGACTTAAAAAAGCTATTAAAATTAATAATTACCTTGTAATAGCAATAAATTAATTTCTTTATTGTTTACATACATATATATGAAAAAAAAATAAATGTATTTTACTTACCTTTTACCGAAAAACATAATTAATTTTACGATCACAAGTTACATTTGTTGATTAGTTATTTCATCAAAGAAGTTATTCATTAATTGAAACTCGTTTTTTTTCTGATTCTTTATAAACCCATATATTAAACATATTTGACTCGTAACGAACAAAACAATGAGAATACAGATGATATCCAGATCAAAATTTCTTTTGGTATTTTCTGAGGATTGTTCTCTGCAACGTATTACCCATTTTCGACCTCATTACAAATATTGACACTGCACACAGACTACGGTTTGTCACCATCTCCGAAAAATGTATTGTGCTTACTTAAAGGGGGAAAATTAATTCAAGTGATACGCACATAAACTGGTGGGGCAGGCAATTTTATCAGATATTGATATGAAATTTATCGCAATCTGGCCATGATTGCATTGTTTCACTTATCAAATAAAGCGAGTCAGTGTTTTTATTTGGTTAAATGAGGGACGCGTAAAGGTTTGAATATTTCAGAGTTGCTTTTACACTTTTACTTTCATGAGTAAGAAAGAATATAGAAAAAAAAAAAATGTGATGACCAAAAAAATTTGAACTCGAAATATTGTGGATGTCCTAGTATTAAACCTTGAGTTCGCAAAACACATTTTTGGCATTATGTGACAAAAGTAATTCAAGAATGTTTTGAGCTACACAGTTAAAATTCTGTATATGTTTGTTATATCAAATTTGTAGATTCTTATTCATTATTGAACAAACTCCTCTCAGAGGAAATTTAACCCGGTAATAACTGTAAGGCCCAGCAACTTTGACAACCCTGCTCACCTCTTATAGCAACCCTTCTTGCCAAACGAGGAGAGAGAAGAGTTGAGTGAGCGTGAAGACAAGTCAGTATGGGGTTTTTAAAACAACAAAACGAATAAAGGGGGTGGATAAAACGAGATGGATAACATTCAATACACAGATTTAAAATCTATAGAGCAAGTGGCTGAAGGGAAGGAATCAATAGAAGAATTGGCTTTTTCATTTCTTTTATATTTAGAATAAAGTATGTATAGTAACCAACAAAAAATTCGATATAGGGATTTTGACGAATCTCCTTTTCCTCTAATTCTCCTTTGGCATTCTAAATGCCAAAGGAAATTTCTCCTTTGGCACTCTAAACACAGAACTAATGATTTTTTAAAGATATTCATAACATAGATTTACCTATTGTTATTCGAGATATTTCGTTTATCATTTCTAGATAGGAAAAAGCCGGCATCCTGGCTAAGAGGTAGCGTGTCTTCCTCGTAATCTGGGCGACCCACATTCGAGTCCCGGTTAGAGCATGGTTGTTTTCCTCTGTGCTATCTGTGAGGGGTGTGAATGTGCCCCTCGGTAAACAGGAGTTGTGCAGCGAATGAGACGCATGAAGTAGCTAAGTCTTACTCTTGGCCCTAGTTGGCGCTACGGAAAAACAATCGACGCTAAATCGGCTTAAAATCTCTGATGGCTTTTGTCTATGGCAAGTGCCATTAGAATCAACAACAGAAAGGAAAAAAATTTAATCGGTGCAATTTCTTTATGAGTTCAATTTGTTATACATGTTTATAATTCTTGTAAATACTTTAACTATAATTTTATCAATAAAAATTTAAGTTCTTAATAATGTTCCTACGTTATAATTTGAGTAATCATTCATTGATCGGAATAGTTAAAAAAGAATGAGAATAAAAGATGGATTTCTATTTTGTTTGTTTTTCTATATGGATATAAATCCCATAATCTGAACGAAATACAAAATAATGTAAAAAATTAATTCGTTAATTTGATCTTTAATCTTTTAGAATTGAAAAATATTTGCATGCTGCTTCAAACAAAACTACGCGAAAATGTGAGTTCATATACAGCGCGAGTATAGGAAGTTAAATACAAAACTCTACATCCATAGCTACTGCAGTTCAATACAGAGCAAGCATTGAAAGTTAAACAAAAAATTCCATACCCATTGCTTCTGCAGTTCAATACAGAGCAAGCATTGAAAGTTAAACAAAAAATTCCATACCCATTGCTTCAGCAGTTCATACAGAGCGAGCAATGGAAGTTAAAATAAAACTCTACATCCATTGCTTCTGCAGTTCAACACAGAGCGATCATTTGAAGTTAAAATCAAAATTCCGTATCCATTGCTTCTGCAGCTTAATAC
>JAOUZG010031479.1:2298162-2309936 GCA_026289955.1 Argiope argentata | reverse complement strand
CTGCTCTCAGGATTTACACTGACGGCAGCAGGCGAGACGATGGCACAACTGGCAGTGGAGTACATGTAGTGATTTCTGACGGTCTCCGGATTAGAAATCCAAACTTCTGTTCCGTGTTCTGGTCGGTATTTTTAACAATCCACAAGGGTCTACAGCTGGTCAACACCTGTATTATCTCCGATTTTAACTACATATGGATTTTAACGGATAGTCGTGCCTCTTTACAGCACCTATCGAACTGGAAGCAAGTGGGAGACTTAATGAGCATTAACATTCTAAATACCATCCATCGACTTAATGCAAAGCACAGCATCCACTTTCAGTGGGTCCCTTCCCACATCGGACTTGAAGGCAAAGGGAGAGTTGACGCCCTTGCTGTGGCGGCTACCGCTGATGAAGTGGGTAATGTCCACACTCTCACGCGTACAGAGATCTCTTCAATTGCAAAAGTGGAGACAAATAAGCTTTGGCGTGTTCCTCCGAATAACTCCTATTACTTTAGAAATTGTCCTGGAGGGTCCCTCCAGACCAGGGGCGATAGAAAACAAAGTAAATCCCTCTA
The DNA here is from genome assembly GCA_026289955.1 of Argiope argentata. Taxonomy (NCBI): domain Eukaryota; kingdom Metazoa; phylum Arthropoda; class Arachnida; order Araneae; family Araneidae; genus Argiope; species Argiope argentata. The sequence continues at coordinate 2,309,374 of JAOUZG010031479.1, read as the reverse complement.
TCGATTCATCAGCCGACATATTTAAAGGTCTCACTTTTCACCTGGGACAAAAGTATTTCCCGGACTGTCATTGGTGTAAGAGCGCTCCAGCTTCCCCCACTCAACTTTTAAATTGTCTTAATTTTACAGAGCATGACATACCCAAAGACTCAGTCCTATTTTTGGATCTTTTGGAAACATAGGTTTTTATGGAGATGATCTAGAATTGCTGGGCCATCTGGGACTAGTAACAACAACATATTAAAAGAATGAAGAACTACAAAGTGTTGTTCGTTTTTGCATCTTGAGAGAGCCACTTTTAGATTATTCTATCTCACAAAGGGGTGAAACGCAGCAAGATGGATGTATTTCCGAAATTAACTTTATTACTAATGTGAACATGTTTTCTTTTCATCTTTCCTCTGACACCTATTTTGTCGAATTAAATCCACCTCAACGCATGGGTAAGAGTGCGGAGGGCTTTAGAAACCATTGGCAAACAATAAACTTACATGGCGTCAAAATAATTCCAAAGATAAAAGATCCGTGGCCTAAGTAATGAAACGCAATTGGATAAGAATAATTTTAAAATGCCTTCTTTTCAATAAATGGTGTATTCTAAATTCACTTTTCCATATTTTTTTCCTATTCATATCTTAGATTCTTCTTTACCCTAAAGGATGTTGTTCAACAGTAAATCCTATCAAGCCATCTGAATCTAAATGGCCAATAATAACTGACTGTTATTATTGTGAAAATTTATAACAGTTCATTTTTTCTAAAAGATTGGCACAATATTTTTTTTAGAAAACAATTATTTATATAGCACATATTTTTTTTTCAATTTTGTCTTTCACTTCGAATTACTGCGCATACGGGATTTCTTTTCCATAAATCAAATCATTATTGCCTAAGTAAATTTCATGAAAGGAAGCAACATATTTACTTAGCATTCCAAAAATTTTAAAGTCTTTAATTTTTTTTAAAAAAAATTAAATTTTATATAAAATGCAATTAACATAAATAAAATGTCAAATTTTTCAGTGTTTTAGGTTAGAAATTAAGTTATATTGCTAAAAATCTAAAGATAGAAAAGTGCAAAGAAAGCAAAATTTGTGAAAAAATGCAGGGAGCTGACGGAAACTAAGAAAAATGCATAGTAAAATGAACTGAATAACACGCGATTGTATGAATTATACATTTGTCAAAATTCAAATTTTAAAGCTATTTTGCTGTAGAAGCTATTAATATCAAATTACCTAAAATATTTGGTTAGAACATCGGACAATAGTAATTATGGTGAATTAGGTATAAGTATTGACATTATATTCTCACAAAATTTTAAATTAAAAAACGATTAAATAATAAAAAAGTTAATGATGAAATTGTTGATTAAGTTAAAGATATGCTGAAATATGAAAACTAGACTGACAAACTTTTTAAAAAAAGGTCTTAAATGTACATAGTATTGAGCTACAAAGCGTCCTGTGTCCACTAATGCTTAGATAATACTGCTAAAATCTCCAAAACAAACAACAGCAACAAAATAGTGAAATCTTCGATCTTAAATTTCAAGTTATCATGTGAGAACATTATTATTTTTAAATCATTGTTTGTATTAGTTAATTTGAGTCATTAACCATATTAAACCGGTTTGAAACAATCATAAGATTTCTCTATCGGTCTCTATCCCTCTATATTATAATTATATATATAATTTTTTTTTAATTTCATTTTCAATTTTTCTAGCAGGCAAACTAAGTTTTCGAGTGATTTCGAGATTAAATAACAGCTATGATGTCATAGTTCTTCGTCAACCTTTTAAAAGCGCATCGGCTGTCAAAAAAGTATGCGTAATAATAAAACCACACTGGTAAAAGAACATCAACCTTTTAAAAGCGCATCGGCTGTCAAAAAAGTATGCGTAATAATAAAACCACACTGGTAAAAGAACATCAACCTTTTGAAAACGCATCTTCTTTTAAAGAAGCATACGCAATAATAAAGCATTACTGGTAAAAGCAGGTAAAAATATTTTTTGAGCATAAATTTCGGAGTCATCAAGTGATCCTAACCAAAACAACTTCATTTTCTCACATGATAAAAAAATTGTAAGTATGAAAACATAATCTAGCAATATTATAAAAGATAATTAACCATCTCTAAAATTAAACCTATTTATAACTAGCAGTAATGAAATTTTTTAAAGATCTCCTACTTTAAACATTAACAAAAGCTTCCTACTAAAGCCTTAAAAATAACTAAGCAATGAATAAATTTAGCCTTCAAAATAATGCAGTTGAGATTTTAAAAAAAAGAAAGATAAATAATGAAGAGATATGCTTATAATGTGCATCGGTGAATGCGCAAAAAATTTTTGAAAAAAAAAAAGGTAAAAAAAAGAAGACATTAATCGCATTATTATAAAACACATTAAAATATGATTCCTATGACCTTGAATGACTTTTCTTTCTTTCTAAAAAAAAAATCATCTCCATTTAAACTATCCTTTGTCTGCTTTTTCTACACATGTCAAAGAAAAGAACCCTTGTCACACAATTTCAGCCTTTCAATCATCTGTCATCACGCTAGTACATACAATGGCAAAATAACACGAATCCAACAAAAAATTTGGGATGCCGAAACGAAAATGTAAAAGTGAATCTGTTATTGAAAGTCACACTAACAAGAGAAAAAGAACCGGCATCGTAAATTTAAGAGGAAACCACTACTTAGTTTTCTTTATAAGAAAATAATTTAATTTTTTTTAAACGCTAAAAGAAAATTTTACTTTCTTAATAATTGAAAAAAAAAGACGTAACAAATCTTTTATCTCAAGTGGAGTATTTAAACTATTGCAATTTGCTGGTATTACCTCTATAAATTTTACTAAAACGATAGAACAGCTATTACTTTAGCCAGAAATATACGGTCATCCATGATAATCAGTAGAATACCAGCAATCCAAAATAAATCCCCATTGAGGAAAGCGGTCAAAATTGGTAAGAAGTGGATTGGAAGGTTCGCCATCGAAATGCCCAAATTTCCTTTTTGTCCGATTCCATAGTGCCCTGTAATGACTTGATCCTACCCAATCAAATGAGGGTAGAGTTTAAAGACAAATTCTTTATTTAAAGCCTTATATACACAAAAACAAATAGTTTTCATCTAGGTTAATATTATTGATATTATTTACATCTCAGTTAACAGTTATGCATGGATAGTTCCTTGATTAATTTCAGAGAAACAACCTCACAAGAAAAGCTAACAGGCTGTTAACGTATCTGGATACTACAGGGGTAGTTCAAGGGATCCACCAATAATCATCGGGTGGATCTTAAAGCAGAACGATCAACACGAAGCTTCTCCCGCTTCTTTCAAAACGTCGATCCTCCGAAGACCTCGTAATTATGAAATCTCTATAGAACTCTCCAGCCGATCTCTCTTCTTCTATCCTCCAAAATCTTGCATTTTATCTTCTGTCAAAACTCCGCCTCTCATTTTTACATTGGTGCACTTGAGATCCCGGTTACCCAATAGTCATTCAGAAATATCCCCAGTGGTCTCTAGTTGACCGTAGGAATGTTCGTTAAGGATCCACCCTCGTAGCTGACCCTCCACAATAAAAGAAATATTTACATTCGAAGGGTTTGATACTCTTCCCCTTTTAAGATACGAATAATGTCCTTGGAAGGAAGAAAAACTTCTCTCATCGATGACAGGCCGTTTTCCTTAGGGAAGCGTTGTACTGTCCAAATAATAAACCGCACAGGTATTTTACGGCCCTTTGAAGAAATAAATCGTGTCGAAACCTCCAGATGTAAATATTTCCCAATTGTGGAGGGTTTGATAAGAGGGTGGATGACTAGCAAATATCCCCAAGATCAATTGCTGACAACTGGGAATATTTCTGAAGAATTATTGGATGATCGAAACCACCAGGGCACCAATGCGAAAATGTGAGGCGGAGTTTGACCGAGGTTTAAATGGAAGGTTTTGAAAGTAAGAGACGAAGAAAAGAGCCGAGAGCTGAGATGATGAGCTGAAGAGATACCACGAGATCTCGAGGTCTACAGGAGATTTTTCTTTGGGGAGAGGTCACGAGCTTTTGATTAAAGATCTACCGGAAGTAAATCCACAGATATCTTGAGCTACCCACAGTAGCCAAACTGTTAGTTTTGCTAGTATTAGTCGTGGAACTGTCAATGCAGATGTAAACATTTCCCAACATATTAATCTAGATGAGGACGAGTTGTTTTTTATTGTATATAAGCTGTAAATAAAATATTTGAGTTAAACGCTACCCATTTCTTTGATCGAACAGCGCTAAGTCCTTACAGTATTATTTATCTGTGTGCCTTTGGGTGGGTCGGAGAGTCAGTGATAAGATTTAAGCCGCGTTCCATTGACCTGTGCATCTGCAAACATGACACACTTTCCTCGCTTTCCCTCCTCTTGCGATTTTCCGAGGTTCTTTGATGTCTGTCCGGTTTACCAACAATTGGCGGGACACTCCGGATCGTATCCACAGACAAGCCCTGGAAAACTCCATGAGATAGGAAAGCAGGGAAAGTGTGCCACATCTACAATACGCATGGGTCATTGGAACGCGGCTTTACAGGCATGCAAAAGTACAAAAGTCAACTTTTTGAAAGATTTTTTTTTAATTCCAAAATTCGATAAGGACAAATTTACAAATTAGATGCTAAATCTATGCACTACATTTTATCGGTTCCAGATATTTATTTTCTATGGTTATAGAGTTCGATGGTTAATGGGAGAGATACATTTTCTCAGAATAAATTTTGTTCAAAATATTATTTAAAAAATTACAAATTACGTATGAAGATCACATACCTAATTTCATCCAACTAGCCGAAAGCGTTTATGAGTTATGGGGTTCAGAAACAGACAGATATAATTAATTCCAAACATGTTTTTTTTTCTTCCCAAATTTAGGGGGAGTGTGAAACCTGGCGATTTCTCAAAATCGGAATTAATCTGAATTTTCTCAAAATCTGAATCTTACCAAATTTAGGGGGAGTTTGAATTTTTTTTGAGTTTACAGTACCTCTTTTTTATAATATATCGTATACGAGAAAACAAAAGTTGAATCATTAACGATGAATGAAAAGGGATTAATGCAATTGAAAAAATCATCATTTATCTGCAGAAAAAAATCGGCTTTAATAAAATGCAAAAGTACATTTCGAAGTCGTTGAAAAAATGGGAAGAATTCACTTTACTGCAGATGTTACTTTTACTGCAGATATTAATATTTAAATTTCTAATACGATTAATTGGCTTTCGGGAGCCAATAATTTTTATTTTCCAATTATTTTGAATGGTATTATAGGCTTTGAAAAAAAAATCGAGACAGGAGCATATCGCAAGATATGAAAAGGATTTAATAAGCAAACTTTTAGTTTGAAACGATGTCACTAGATGGCGCATAATTCATATTTCAATATCAATGTTAATGAATTAATATTAAAAATTCGAATTTATTCACATTGCTTGTGTTTAGTAATATATCCGTAAGGTTTCGTTTTACTGTTGTTTATAGACAATTATTAAACCAATTTTTGTTTTTAAAACCAGGGATGCACAACCTATGGCCCGCGAATGTCATTAGTAAAATAAGACTAATTTAAAATAAAATTCTAATTTTCTCACTAATGAATTTAAACAAATCAAAAATAAGAAATAGAATAGCAAATAAGAACCTTTCTGCTGTTCTACGCATTGCCACAAATAATCTTAAGCCTAATATAAAATCAATAACCTCAAATATTCATTCCCAGTCATCTCATTAATTTTTACTAATTTTGATTATAAATTTTTTTACTAAACTTTAACTGTGTTCTCTGTATAATTATCAGAAAGTGTTCCTCTCTCTCTCTATTTCAAATTTGTCACCTTTTTAGCAAGAATCTGTTTTTTGGGAGGTAAAGTATTTTAATGATATCTATAAAGTTTGCGTTTTCCCCCTTTATTTATTGCAAAATGTGTGCATGAGTAAAATAAGTAAAGTAATTTTTGTAATTAAAGCGTTTTGCCACAAGAAAAAGTGTTTTCACGTTTATAACATGCTTTAACATTCACGTGCTGCTTTGGCCCTCGACATGATCCTTTTTTCATATTTTGGCCCCTCACACTGAAAAAATTGTGCATCCTTGTTTGAAACTATACTTTCAGACTAAAAAAGAAAAAATTATGTCAAAAATTACCATGCTTTTTTTTCTTCTACTACTTGGTGATTTTTTTACGCAAAGAAGTGGGAGGGAGGATAGATATTGATAGCACTAATCATTAAAAGATGTCTCAAAATAAAAACGCAGTGTGTTTTTATGATAATTAAACGCCAAGAATGGGGGTGGAACAATGATCTTAAACACACAATCACAAAAACATACATTCTATTTTATTATTTAAAAAATTATAAAATGCTCACTTTTTCAAAATTACTCAAACCAAAATAAGAAAAAGAAATATATAATTTTAATGCTACACAAATAAAGTTTTTGGCTAAGAAAATTAGAACCTTGCTAATAAGTTATTGAATGCCCATGCTCTTTTTGTTTTCCAATAAATTGTTTCTCATTATACCGTGACAACCGAATGCCTTAACTTATGACTCATGAAACAAAAACCTTCCGAAGCATGAGTGATATTTTTAACCCAACATCGTTAAAACAAACACCTGAGCACCTGCAATTAAAAAAAATCAAGGTCACTCTTCAAAACAACTTTTTCTCAACTTCTTTGTTTTTCCATCTATTCTGCTTCTGTGAGGGAGTTTCTTTTTCTTACATATGTGAAAAAAAAAATAATAGAGGCCTTTATGTTACTCATCAAACCCGTTAAACATAAACTTTATTTCTTAGTTTCTTTAGCTCTTTTAAATTTCTGCCTTACGTCATTATTGTGATTCACTGTCAAAAATGAGATGCGTGAACTGATGGCAATCCCCTTAAATTCCTCTTGTTTTTATTTAATTATTAAGTCAAGTATCTTTTGAAAGAATCATTTTCATTTCTAGTATATAATTATGTCTTTATCATGTCAGAACATGATGTTGTTTTTGGAGTGAAGTTTGTGGCGTCAACAAAAATGCGTAGGCAATAAATTAAAGTTTTATTATCTGTACGAGCATCTAAAAAAATCAGCTTTTAATAATGTGCTGTCATTGCATTTACAACAACGCTTAATTTTAATAATTTAACTATTGAACATTTATATCATGGCAGGTTATCTATGAAATATGTGTAACGTTTTATCTTATTATCAGAATGCAAACGCTGCATGGTTAAAAAAATTTACCACTTAATATATTTTTCTATATGACTTTTTATAGACATTTGTTATTTGAGTGTTTCCTTATTTAGATTTCTATCACAAATTATGATTATTCGAAAATTACGTTCATTTATCACAAATTATTTCTATGATTATTATTAATCACAAATTACGTTTATAGGAAAAATTGTAGAAATTGAAAACTTTTTATTTATAAGAGTGCACTAATATATTTATGTTCTTTAAATTTTAAAAAAAGTTTTTAAATACTTATAATAGAATGTTACATGTTCATAGAATATAAAAAAATATTGCAAATTATTTTACTTGTTGTATTACAATGTTTTCAAATTCTTTAAAATGCAATCAGAGCAAGACATTTTTTTAAATTTCTTACCAAATTCCAAATTTTTTTAACTACTACTATGTAATTGTATATTTTAAAGAAACTTATAAGAATAATTTTAAAAAAATTTAAAATATTATTTATATTTAAATGTTTATAAATATAAAAAAAAGATTAAAATGAAATCTGCTATGCGTATTGTACAATGTATCATGTCATAACATCATTTCTTGAACAGCAAAGCACCCCGTGCTCGTGCAAGTTAAATTAAATTTTTATTCAGTTTATTTGTTTCATTGAATGGGTCCCTTTAGTATTGCAAACAATCCAAAAAACTGTGTCTCGCATTTATTGTTTAAAAAATATCACGTTTCCTATTTATTTCATTTCCTATAATCACGTACACAAGATGACATTGTTCTAGGTTTTATTTGCTGCATTCATTAACTTATTTTTTTAATCAGATCTTTTGTAAATGAGATGGCATCAAGTTATTAAAAACTGATATTTTCGAGATGCTCGTACAGATAATAAAATTTTTATTTTTCGTCTACGGAGTTTTGTTGATGTCAAAAACTTCATCCCAAAAATAACATCGTGTTCTGATGTGATAATAATAATATATATATTTAAAAAATTTAGTTGAAATTTTTTATAAATATAAATTAGACTATTTTACAAATATAAATAAAGTAATTTTTATAAAGATAATATTTTCCAAAAAAAATCAGTTCAAATTTTTAAACAAAGGAAGAAAATTCATGATTAACTGAATTATGACTTATTTCATAAGTAATAAATTTACGTTAAAGAATTCGTATGAATTTAAAATTTTCCTTCTACTTACTAGCAATTCAAACACATGGAAGATAAATCCAAATATAACAAGAATTATATATGCTGAATTTTTTCAACAAATTGCAAAAAAAAAAAAAATTCATTGAACATATGAAATTTACACATCTATAAAAATCATAATGTTTAAAAAAGATAAATTTTTTTAAAAAATATTTTTTTTTGCGAAAAGAAATTAAAGAATCCATGCATATTTTTAAATTACATAAAATGTCATAAAAGCTAATGGGAAAAGATTAAAAATAATATCTTCTTAAAAAAATAAGAGTAATAAAAATTTACTAGATATTATTATTTACACTACATCTAACAGTTGCATTAAAACGTACCAATGTGTTAATGTTTCCACAAAATGGAAATCGAGCAAAAATTCCACAAAACTTTTTCCAGACGTGTTCATTTGCCATTTCGTTAGTACAGACTTGAAGCAAATAAATGACACAAACTAAATTACGACAGTCATGATAGATTAGTAATAATGATGGTAATAATAAAAGATTCAGAGGTATGTTGTTTTTCATAATGAACGAACGTGAATAATCACTCTGCATTTTTACTCTGCAATAGGTCAAAATGTCATCGAAAAAGTGTCCTGTCATTAGTGAAATATTTGGTTATTTATGAAATTTCTTATATTTGGTACTGAAACGAAACGATGACTAAGGTATTGCAAGTATTATGACTCATAATCGAAAGTTGAACGAATTGGTATGAGATATGGTAAATCATTAGACAAGAAACGCAAAATTATTTATAGTTAAATTTAAAATTTTAAATACGTTTACGTCCGAAGGCAAACATAGACGTTATGAAAATGGATTTCATGGCAAATTTGAAAAAAAAAATCTACATATATGGGGCAGAGACCATACACCAAATTTCATCCGTCTAGCTCAAAACGTACTTGGGGTATCGTGTTCAAGGGTAGACACGATAAGGAAGAATCCAAAAATGTATTTTTCGAACTTAGGCAGGTCTGAAATGTGTAAATTCATCGAACTATCGAGTTCAAATGTTTTTTCATTCTTCATAAAAAAAAGGATTAAAATGAAATCTACTATGCCTATTTCAATGTATCATGTCAGAGCATCATTTCTTGAACGGCTAAAGCACCAAGTGCTCGTACGAGTTAAATTATATTTTTATTCATTTTAACTGTTTCATTGAATGAGTCGCTCTAGTGTTGCAAAGGATCCAAAAAACTTTCTCTAACATTGAAAAAATATATCACATTTCCTATTTATTTCATTTCATATAATCGCATGCTCAAAATTACATTTTTCAAGGTTTTATTTGCTGTAGTCCTTAACATTTTTTTTAAAATCAGAGCTTTTATAGATGCTTGACAACGCGTAATTAAAAGCTGATTTTTTTAGATGCTCGTGCAGATAATATAATTTCAATTTTTCGCCCATGCATTTTTGTTGACGCCAAAAACCTCCTCCCCAAAACAACATCATGTTTCAGACATGATAAAAATATAATTTTATACTGAAATTGGAAATAATTCTTTCAAAAGATACTTGACTTAATAATTAAATAAAAAAAGGGAAATTTAGGATGATTGCCATCAGTTCATGTAGTTCACTTTTGGCAATGAATCACAATAGTGACGTAAGGCAGAAATTTAAGAGCTAAAAAAAAAGGAACCTTCATGGTCAACAGATTTGACCGATCTGATTTATTTCATTTCATATAATCACGTGCTCAAAATGACAATTTTCAAAGTTTTATTTGCTGTAATAATTAACTTATTATTTTTCATCAGAGCTTTTGTAAATGCAATGGCAACGCGTTATTAAAAGCTGACTTTTTTGAGATGCTCGAGGGAATAAAAATTTTTTAATTTTTCGCCTACCGATTGAAATTTTTATTTTTCGCCTAAGGATAATTGTTGACGCCAAAAACCTCATCCCCAAAACAACATCATGTTCTGACACGATGTAAAACCCAAGTTTAAACCTTTTTTCAAGTCTCTGCACCTCCAGTTCTTTTCCCCCGAGTTGTCCTTGATACCTATAAACCACGATCAAGGTCACGCTCTGATGGTCAGATCTCTCCTCATTACTACGGACATAGGCAGCAATTCATCTGCGCTCACTTTCTCGGCTGTTACAGTGCGAGGTCGGATATCCAGTGACCATTTAACGACGCGCACGGTTCTATTAAGTGGACATTTCCTTCTCTTTTGTTTAGTGAAGCGTTGAGACAATACTCAGGCGGTGATCAAAGACCTTTTATTTGCATTGTTCGAATCCGGCCGAAGACTGTTCGGGAGGCGTGTTGGAGCAGTATAAAGAATGCATTGTTCTGATTATAACACCTTTTTATAAACTGCTAATTGGCCCTTAATTTTTCTTCATTTTGATTTAGTTAGCTGAGGGAAAGTTAGATTGAATTATAAGCTTTTTTGTAAGTGAAAAAGATATTTCTTGTAACGTTTTTTTTTATTGTATTTGAATGCGTGGAGTGGCATCACTTGTGATTATATATGATAGAAATCCTATTTTGTTAAAAAAAACATACAAATTAATTATTTAGCTTTTTAATTTTGGGTGATTTGTTAATATTGGTAATATTTCTTTTCACGATCTATACATTCGTCATGAATATTCAAATTTGCTTTATAATAACGGGTGTCTAAAAAGTTCCCGTACTCCAAATTTAAAAAATCATTTTCCATGATTTTTTTTCAAGTATATTAAATTTTGCCATACGAGTAATGAAACCATG
>JAOUZG010031479.1:2259040-2293162 GCA_026289955.1 Argiope argentata | reverse complement strand
TATGATGTAAGAAGTCAATCTTGGTCAAGTAATTATATTTAGAAATGAATATTTTATTCACATTTTGCCTCTAGCCCATTGATGATTAAAATAAATAACAAATATTCCTACTTTAAAATAAGATAGAAAATCCAAAATTCACGAATAAAAGCATAAATCTGAAAAAGAACAAAACTTGTATAATTTTCAAAAATGAGCCAGAAGCAGTTCCAGAGAAAGATCAAAACATTTAGATGGTGTAAGAAGTCAATCTTGGCCAAGTAATCATATTTAGAAATGGATATTTTATCCAAATTTTGCCTCTAGCTCATTCATGATTAAAATAAATAACAAATATTCCCACTTGAGAATGAGATAGAAAATCCAAAATTCACGAATAAAAGCAAAAAGCTGAAATAAGAACAAAACTTGTTTAGTCTTCAAAAATGAGCCAGAAACAGTTCTAGAGAATGACCAAAACATTTATATGTTGCAAGAAATCAATCTTGCCGAAGTAATTATATTTAGAAATAGACAGCATTGTATTTAAATGACAAAGAGATGACAGTCCGTTAGATCATACCTTAACGTAACACCATTCCATACAATCCTTAAGACGACGCATGAAGAAAGCAATGTTGCAAACATGGAGTGGACAATAAATCACACCTGATGAGGGGGGTGGGGCTCAATACAAGAAGTTTAACTTAACAACAAAACATAAGAAGGTTAAAAAATTCGAATCGTAACTAATCCATTAGGTCGGACGGCATTTGTTTGTAGCATTCTTCAAATGTTTGGTGTAACAAGAGCACGTTGATAAACATGAACCGTGAAAAACACGAAACATTAAACATCTGTAAATAAAAAAATCATTCCCTAAAAAATAAACACAGACAATGGTCGAGTAGTAAAATGAGAAAAAAAACTGTTGTTTACAAAACAAAGCATTGTAAAAAGAGAGAGAGACAGAGCAAAAAAAGAAAGGTTAAAAGGACGAAAAAGATTTTTTTTTAAACAAAACTACGCACTTAGATCTTTAATCCTTTCGTATAGTGTTCAATGTATTCAGCCTTACCTAAATTGTTGTGGTAAATTGCAAGGTGTTTGGTAATGAGTTTTCTTAAGTAATGGTGATTAATTTACTATCAAGACAAGTGGTCTGTAAATGAATCTAATAATAGCTCTTAATCAAATTTGAATCTTTTAATTTTCTAAATTTAATATGAGTTTAATCCATATTAGCTTAATTGAAAAATATTTTCTTATTTACTGATTCAATTCCCACTTGTATTTAATTAATTTAACACGTGCTCTTTAAAACTTCTGAATTCAGCAAGTTCTCATGACAGAGTGAAGGGATAAAAGTCCTTAATACTTACCACATTCTTTAAAAGGTAGCTAACATTCCCTATCTTAAGACTACACGTGTCAAAATAATCCCTATCAAAATCTCATAGTAAAACCGCCGAAGGGGAAAATTTTGTTTTCTTCTGCTCTTATGTCTCAATGCAGAGTGGCGCATCTTTTAGGATCATTTCTTGCACAAATTATTTCTCCCGGTATAGAATATAGTTGTAATATTTTAAAATGTTTCTTATATTTGGTCACACAAATGCTAAAATATATTTACATTTATAGCTAGCAGGATTTGAATCTACGTGAGGAAACCCTAATGGATTTCAAAGTTAATTTTTATCCCAGTTGATGCTTTTTTTTGCTAAAACATTAAGCCTGTATTTATTGTTACATCACATATATTAATTGTGCATTTTTTCAATGTTAAACATTTTCTTCGAAATTTTCAACTTTTAGCATAATTAAAGCATATTTATTTGTATAGATATAAAGAGAAACATGATCAAATCTCTAATTTAGAAGATGAACATCTCAAATCTTAATTTAACAATTTTAAGATACAATAGATAAGATAATGACAATTGTAAGTTTGAGAAGAGATATCATCTCACTTGGCTTATTTTGTTGTTGTCGTTACTTATGGCATTTGCCTATGGACAAGCCCCCAGCATAGCAGCAGACTGAAGCCTAAAGGAACGTCCCTTGATTTGAAGTAGCACCAACTTATAGTTTCTAACACCAATAATTTAAGTTACCAGATAGTTGTTGTTGTTACTTATGGCACTTCCCATGGATAAGCCCCCCGCTGATACAGCAGCAGATTTAAGCCGAAAGAAGCGTCTCTTGTTTTTGAAGTAGCGCCAACAATGGCCAAGAGTACGACTTAGCAACACACTCAACACATTTGCTTGCACAGCCCCTTTTTACAGGGGGCACAATCACACACCTCACATATAGCACAGAGAAGAACAACCATGCCCGAACCGGGACTCTCAGAGCACGAGAAAGACGCGCTACATTTCATTCTGAAATGTTCTCTTTTTTAATGATTTAATTCCACCTTTTTTTATTTAATTCTATAGAAGCTCTGTAAAAATGCTTAAATAAGCGGTTGTAACGGTTCGTGCTAGGGGATAAAGATCAGCTAAGCTAAGCAAATTCTTTTAAAAAGTACCTATAATTCCCTTACCTAAATCGACCTATGTAGATAAATCTCTATCAGAATCTCATAGTATATAATGATGAGAATATAATGATAGTTTATAATGATGAGAATATAATAATAGTATATAATGATCTTTTAAATTGAAAGTATTGTGCATAATCGTGGCCGAAAACATGGAGAAAACACATATTGTCTTTTTAATTTCGATTTTATTTCATCTCAAGAGTTACACTGCGCAGCTCACCATTAGAAGGTTTACAATGTGAAAAAAGGAACGAACATATATATCTCTGATCTTTTGTACTACGTTACTCTCATAAATCACACACGTGTCGATTTCTAACAGGAATTCTTATACATGTGATCTTGACAAAAGAAATATTTAATTAAAGAATCTTTTTATACATTTTTATTATATATATATATATATATATATATATATATATATATATATATATATAAGAAAATAAGCTGAAAGAAACGTCTCTTGTTTTTGAAGTAGTGCCAACTCGGGCGAAGTTTACGGCTTGCACAGCCCCTTTTTACAGGGGGGTGGGCACAGTCACACATCTCACAGATTGCACACCGAAGAACAACAACGCCTGCTCCGAGACTCAAACCCGGTACTCCCAGAAACGAGGAAGACGCGATACCTCTGTGCCAGAAAGCCGGCAGTTACCAGATAGTAAAAATAAAATATCAAGGAATCTATTTTCGCCTTCTAGCTAGGCGAGAGGAATTTAAAAGAAACCGTTTGCTTGAGAAAAACTTAGGCGCCTATAGGCTATGCATTTAAGGGCAAAATCAGGTGTATAGTATTTCGAATCCAACTTATTCCTTTTATGTCAATCCCATCCGTCGCGTAATTTCTGAATGTTTTTGCCATAGAAACATTCAGAAAGGTAGAACATATATGGAACTAGCCAATTTCTGAAAAACGGTCACAAAGGACCTATACACAAAAAAAGACACGCGAGAATTGAATTTTCTTCTGCAGACGATAAATGATAATGAACTGGAGGGGGAGGGGGATAAGGCAGGTGTATTTCTGACATGGACGGCCAATGTTCATCCGGCCCTCAGGAAACCGACGTATCACTTCCATCTCATTAAAAACTACCCGATGTCGTTTGGTAATTGGCCGAAAGTAGAGCAATAAATTGTTTTAAGCCTTCGGAAATGAGACACATTTCGGAAAGATCGAACTGACACGATGGGTAATCCGGATTCCTTCAAATGCTCACTCTATCATCGTTTGGAAAATTAATGGAAGACACAAACACAATTACTGAAGAATGCTTTAGATCGGAGCTTCCCGATTTGTGAAAGAAGTCCTTTTAAGGAAACAGAAGAAAAAAAAGAATTTTTTTTTAAAAAAAAGCTTATAACTGAAATTGAAATAAGAAAAACTATCGCGAGACATGATTGTTTTTCGATTGCCGATTAACGATTGCCATGAAAAAGAGATGCCAATCGAAAATTAGAAAACGCGTATATTAAATTGTATCTAATTTAAAAAATATATCTGCCGGCTTTATGGCACAGAGGTAGCGCGTCTTCCTCGTGTTCTGGGAGCCCCGGGTACGAGTCCCGTTTACGCCATGGTTCTTCTTCTTTTATGTGATATGTATGATTGTGCCCCCCCGTAAAAAGGGGCTGTGCAATCGACTGTGATGAGTGTATAGCTAAGTTGTACTCTTGGCCCTAGTTGGCGCTACTTGAAGCAAGAGACGTTCCCTTAGGCTTAAATTCTGCTGATATAATCAGCGGGGACTCATCCATTGCAAGTGCCATAAGCAACAACAACAAATATATATTTATATCCAATCGATTTTTATTTAATATTTTGAATAATTTCTGTTAAAATATCGATTCAACACACAAATTGAAGATGTATTTTTCCAATAATCACAAAATAATGATAATTTTTTTTTATTTTTGAAATTTGTTTTACTTGACAATTACCTCACAGAAATTTTTTAAAATAAATATTAATAATTAATTTTGTGTATTAATTATTATTAACATACAATAAGTTTATTGTTCCTTTCATCGGTTAGGATACACAGGACAACGATTATCTCCGTAAGGTTTGGATTTCCGAACGTTGAGTATTAAATATTGACCCGTTGGTGCGCATGAATATTTTGGGATGGCGTATGTTGGCTCAGGTATTATCCTTGCCATCCATAAAAAGGCTAAAAAATGGGTTATTACGCGGTAGAATAACGTGCTTTCTTGCCGAACAATATGCCCAAAATAATGTAAGTTCGGCTGCCATTGTTCGAAAATTTGAGAATCGGAACACTAGATCATGTGATTTAACATCACTGGATTTTTTTCTGGGGGGGGGGGGGTATTTGAAGTCAAAAGTCTGTGCCAACAAGCCTAAAAAGTACGCGTGCATTGGAGGAGGAAATTCAATTTTCCATTAACGAAATTCAATTACATTTTTGCAAAGAGGTCGTTGAAAATTTCGACTAAAAGATGCGTTTGTGCCAGCAAAGCCGTAGAGGTCATTTGCAATATGAGTTAATTCATATATAACGCTATCCTGAATACACTACAATTCAATAAAAATATAAAAATTTAAAAAAAATCTGAAAGCTTAAAAAGATTAAAATGAAATCTACCGTGCATATTTCAATGTATCATGTCAGAACACAATTTCTTGAACGGCCAAGCACCCCTTGTCATGCAAGTTAAATTATACTTTTATTCATTTCAATCGTTTCGTTGAATGAGTCACTTTAGTATTGCAAACGATCCAAAAAAAACTTTGTCTCGCATTTACTGTTTGAAAAAAATATCGCATTTCCTATTTATTTCATTTCACATAATCACGTGCTCAAAATGACATTTTTCTAGGTTTTATTTGCTGTAGTCATTAACTTATTTTTTAAAATCAGAGCTTTTGTAAATGGGATGGCAACGCGTTAGTAAAAGCTGATTTTTTGAGATGCTCGTGCAGATAATAAAATGTTTATTTTTCACCAACGGATTAAATTTTTTTTTCGGCTATGGATTTTTGTTGACACTAAAAACCTCCTCCCAAAAACAATGTCATGTTCTGACACGATAAAAAGTGTTTTTTTATTTATATTCACAGCTTGAGTTAGCACGTTGTTCTATCGTGTAACGCTCCATTTTTTACTAACCTAAACTATCAGCTATCAAGTAGTTTTTTTTAAAAAAATAGGGTTACCAATACTTTACTGCACGAATGGTAACAAATTCAAATCTTTCGTTATTCTTAGGACTTCCTTTATATAGATGATATTATTAAAAAAAAACTATAATAAATTCTTTATTAAATTCATCAGTCATTTCCCATTCTTATAATAAGAATCTCAAATTAGCCACCATACTAAATAGCATGCATCCGGTTTAACCCTCCGCACAATACCTCCTCATTTTTTGAAATGGATTCACTAATGTACTCTCTTCAAATCAGTGAGGTGAACCCATTGTTTGGCGAAGTCACTTTCAGGCTACAGATACACAAAAGAGGCAAGAGACTATCAATTACCATACCATTAAAAGACGCGCTGATATTTATCAGCTATTAATACACTTTCGAATCGCTCTTACCCTTTGAATCGGTTGATACGGTCTGATTGCCATCTGTAATTGAAGTTAGCATTGTGCGAGTTTTATCGTTATTATTCTTCTTTTGATTCCGATTGACAATGCAAGTGCGAGCAATACATTATATGTGTAGTTTTATTATGAGTCTATTAGACAAAATATAGAAGTCTAAATATTTTTAATGAAATTATGGAATATTTATAATGAAACGTTAGCTAAAAACGGTTATTAAACTCACAAATCGCCCTTGTTTTTATTTATCCGAGATACAATATGTACAAAAAATGATTAATGGTAAAATGTAAAACTGATTAATCTAAAATAGATGTACTAAAAAAATGTAGTATAGCTAAATATACAGGGTGTTCATTAATTATAGTCGGGGTTTCCGTACTTCATAACTTTCGAATAAAAAATATAACACAAAAACTGATTTCGTATTCGTAAATTACATCTCAAAGAATTTTACGTGGCAACGTGATCTTAGCGCATTTGCTGTTTGGGTAATTATGACGTCATAAATAAAAATGGCGGCGGTGCAAACAACAACAACAACAACAATGTGTGTATTGTGGGTTTTCGAAACTAAATCCGCTTTGGGGTTTCGAAACTAAATCCCCGGTTTTCGAAGCTAACATCGCTTCAGGACTTGATCCTTCTTTGGATAATTCTATCAGAAGCTGTTTAACTCAATTTCGGGAAACTGGTAGCGTCCTACGCCGAAAGGGAGCGGGAAGACCGAGAACTTCACAGGAAAATGTTGATCGCATTCAAGAATCGTTTTTTCGCAGTCCGCGAAAATCAACGAGACAATCCGCTGTGACGATATAGAGCATTCTCCACAACAGCCTTCATCTGAATGCCTACAAAGTGCAAATTGTGCAAGCTTTACACTTTAATATCATTAATAAAATTCTTTGAGTTGTAATTAATAAATACATAATCGGTTTTTTGCGTAATATTTTTTATTCGAAAGTTATGAGGTACGGAAACCCCGACCATAATTAATAAACACCCAGTATATATAAACCATCAATCGCTTGAAACAAAATTAGACACAAAACTGTATTTGTAGCTACAAAATCCCATTTTATTACGCATTAAAAATATTTAGATTATCGCATTTACGTGTATTTCAGACCGACAGACAGTTAACTCCTAGTAGGATTTGGCTCAAAATTTGACAGGTTTCTAGACTAAAGACGATAACTCTATGTATCAAAAATGCTTCAAAAACAAGTAATATAAAAAACTAGTTTTTAAAATCAATTCCTACTTAGATTCAGAAAGAAAAATTTTATTTCAGATATTCTTTATTAGATAATTACAATTAATATAAATATGTATAGAAGCATGACATTCACAATGTTTAGTGGCAAAATAGAATGCAAATTTCCAATTTAAGCAATTCAATTAGCAATACCTGGTGTTCGAACACGTAGCCCAAGGGATGCGAATCTAGCGCCACACCAACCAGACTATTCCGGTCTGATAGTTACAAATACTATAAATAATTGATCAAAAAAATTATTGAGCCAATTGAGGATTTAAAGCCAATTGTGGCAACGCAAAATGCGTGATTTTTCTACATAAGTTGGGGTACGCAATGCAGATTAGAAATTTCTAAATTTCTATATTCACCATTATTTTAATTCGAAAGTACTTCAAAATCAATGTAAAAAATCTATTCATTAGCAATGTTTGATTTTAAATGTATCAAGCATTATGAAAATAAACAGAATCGTTTAAAATAATCGGCCTGATAAAAACATGTTAAGCCTAACCTCTTTAACGTGGGAATAAAACAAACTGAATTCGTTACTTATTTGGCGGCAGGGATAAAGATTTTTGGCGAGAAAGTTAGTTTTTAATTAATTAATAAAAATGATGAATTAATATTTGAAAAAAACTGTATTAACATCAAATGTCAGCCACTACTAGTTAAAAAAATGTTTTTGAACTTGATTGGATGAATAGAAAGTATTTGATTAACGATTGAAAATTTGTATATATATAGGGAGAGTGTGAGCTAACAGTAGGAATTGAAAAAAAAAAAGGAGCAGATGGGAGATCTTTATTCTTTTTTTCTTCTTCTCCCCCCCCCCATCGATTTATGAAGCTCTAAAACATCAGATTCAAGAGATTCATCAAATCCTCTAAACAAACTTTTTTTGCCATTATGATATTGTTTTTAAGTAAAAAATTATTTTTCTCTTTGGTCTTAAAGAGAAAATAAATGGAAATTAATTTAGGTCAAATCTCCGCAGTTTAAAATATTTTTTTCACCAGTTCTTTACTAAGAAATAGAAAATATTTTAATGTATACAAATAAATCACGTATACCCAAACAAAGAAAAGAGACGCATGCCCACTAAGTTAGAGAACAATCCTGAAAATGGCAGCCATAAATATCAAAATAACTTTTTGAATAACAAACAAATGCTTCCAGACTGTTAAAAAAAAGTCTAAAAAGTCGTAATGTCTGAACAACAAAAAAAAAAAAACATACGATAATCCACGATACGGTTGGATGGTAATAGTCAAGAAAAAAACACAAACAAAGAAAATACTATAGTAAGAAATAGTATAAAAAACAATAAGTTTTAAACAAAATTTTTAAGTAAATGCTCAGTCATGCTTTCTGCTCAAGTACTTTTTGGACAGTGACACAAAAATTATTTGGCCCAAGCCATGAAACCGTGACCGGGTGCTATAGATGATACAGTTGTTGAAAGTGACAGCAACATTATTATTAGAGTATGTCTTTTTTGTGTGTATATTTTGAGTTTATCTGAGTAATTTTCATCTGCAACTGTAATTTGCATTTAAAGTATAATTTTTAAACTTAAAGTGCGCAGACAAACGGTTGTAAAGATGTGCAATAAGATATCTGTAAATTTAACTATGGACAAAATCCATATTAAAAAGAAAATCGGCACATTTATAGATGAATTTAGTTAAAAAATAACCTTTCACAAAATAATTACAAAATAAAATTAATTAAAATGGAAAAAGAAATTTTAATCAAGGTTAAAGTTATTCAGCGGAACCACGCTTAACGAGCATAATAAGTAATGCGAAACTCGTTGAACGAAGAAATTTTTTTTTTCCACAGGATCCATGTTAAATAGGAAAGTGTATTCCATTTCGAAAAAAAAATTATTCAGAATAAAGTATGTTTCGTTTGTTTCGTTTTTTTAACTAGAAAATTGTCTAAAGACATTTGTGTTTAGTTATACTTCAACGTTTTGAGAAAAGATTATCAACATTATCAATAATGAATTTGTAAGTGCATAGCAAATACCCTTTCAAGGTGATGCTTCTCACTATATAATGCAATATTTTCTCAAGTTTCCCAGATCTCTCTTATTTCACTGTAAGAAAACGACTACTATACGTCTATTATTTTTTACGTCTAAGATATGTCTATTATTTTTCCTAACCAAATCTTGTTCTTTTCTGTTAGCCGGGCTCAAGCCAAAAATCACCGAAGAAATTTTCGCTTTAAAATTAGTAAGAAATCTGGTGGAATTCTACATTATTTGGCGATTTTTCGCTTGAGTCCGGCTAACGGAAATGTGCCGCAAATCTCTTCCGCAGCGTTTTGCTGTGACATGGAGAGCAAATACATAAGCTCTTCGTTAGCACTAGCTATACTTTTTCGTCATATCATCAATCTCGTCTAACCCATAATTTTGGTCACAAAGAAAATATTGTCGATTAAGGCTCCTAAGGTTCAAGCCCCTTGGTGTCATGTTCGACAACACTACCCGATCAAAGCATGCTAGATTCAGAGAAATATAATAAGATACAACAAGGATTAAAAGCCCTAAACAACTCGAGCTAGATTTTATGTCAAATATACTATATCTTCAAAATATAAGGTACAACTTATTCTTTTTAAATTCACTGCAATAAGAATGCAAATAAAGATGATAAATGTGGTTTATATAAAGAATGTTCAGCAACGATATTTAAATGAAATGAAATAAATATGTCTATAATTAATTATTAATAAATAATATATCTACATATTATTTTTGAAAAGAAATATTTATTTTTATAGAAGCAAGTTAAAACTATGAATAACTTATTTTTGAGCATGTGAAATAATGCTATGAATTTAATTTTTAGTCTTCAATTTTATGTCGTACAAATTAGGCTTAGAGAAGTTATTGATATGATTAATTAAGATGACGGACGATCTGTTGGATAGAAATAAATGTGACATTTGCTATTCCTGATAAAATGCATGTGAATACTGCGTATCGCAGTGCTATTCAAAAATCCTGAAAATTTTTTAAATCTGAAATTTTTTTTAAATATTTCCATAATTTATTATCAGTTAACTAAATAAAAATTTGATTTCATACTAGTGGAACTGATAGTAATTCCTAATCCAATTATATACATCTTTGACTGTTATTTTTTAGATATTTCTTTATAGAAGTGGTCCTTGTTGTTTTTGACGGAAAGAAAGGTGCAGTAGCTTTTCAGAGTAAATACATACATACACCGAGGAAAAAGTTATTTTAGTTACTTTTTATTAAATAATTACAATTGTTGTTCTCATGTTCCGCTTTGCAATGGAAGGAGGGGTTCAGTGGCTTCTGAGAGTATGACCCCCTGATTACCTGAAGGCAGAAATCTGATTTCTAGCTCAAAAACGACACAATCCCTTTTTACGGGGCGGACTTCATTCATGCATTTCAAACATTTATCCACAGATCGTAATTTAGATCTGGAACAGAGAATGATCACCTCTGAATCAGTAGCCCAGCGACATTACTCTCGACATAGAGGACTTTGTGACCACGGCAGATTTAACGAGCGCCAGCCACCACGAACTCGGGGAATCTTCTTCCACCGAGGTTCGAACTCACAACCTAAGGAATACCAATCCAACGCTCTGCCAGCCAAGCTATCCCGGTCCTGTAGATATGGTACTTTTACAGATTGAACTTCCAACATAAATGATTATTATCGGTAACATCTTTAATAATAATGTTCAGAAAGAAAGAAAATTTATATATAGTATTGGTTTAGATACTTAATACCTTAATCCTAAAACCATAAATTAATCAAAAAATTTCTAAATGTTTACAAACTCATGATATAGTAATTCAATCAATAAAAATTTATCATTTTCTTTGTTATGGTAGAAAAGTAACTTTATAACACACATAAACTAACGTCAGCTGCTTTGATCGCGTGCATGCTCAAAGGCGAGTTGGTTTTTGATATAAAAGCTGCTTAAATTTATTGTGTGTACGCAACCTTAAGCTGTACGGGAAAAATATTGCTTTTCGTAGACTGAAAGCAAAAGAATGCAGGTTGATGCAACAGGTGTATTTGTAATCTGTTCACGAGAATTTCTCTAAGGATTTTATCATATTGAACATTACATTTTGCTTTTTTGAAGAACTTATTGAAAGCAAAGAATTTAGATAAAATGACCAGATATTCTGGATTAAATAGGGTAGCCACGAATAGAAACTGTCTCCCAAAATTTAATTAAACGTCTTGGAGTGACGCGGTTATTTTGTTTATAGGGAAATAACCCATATTGAATATATACAAATTTAGATTCAATTAAAAAATAATTAATACATATGTCAATTTTTCAGAAGATAAGTCTAAATTATATATAGATATTTTCTACAAATATTATCCAGAATTACAGCAGAAATTTGTCTTAAACATTATAGGAAATACAACCCAACGATTAATCGCCAAAATTTGCAAAGTCATTAAACTTCTTAATTCTAAATTCTTTTTCTGGGTCAAATTTCGGATTAAATGTTTTTTCTTTTACCTTTTCCATAAGAAAGCAGTAAAAATCATAAATAAAGTACTATTCTTTAATAAATAAATAAAAATTAATTTAAAAAATAGTTGCTTGATAATTTTTGATGAGTTGCCATGGCAACTCGCTTTTAGTTTGATGTAATAATGACATTAAAATATTTTATTCAGTTTCTAGTTATTCTAAAGTTAAATTATACTACCCTATAAGATATGGTCACGAATACTTTAAGACGGTCTGATATATATATATAAAAAAGTCGGAATTTTTAAATGATGAGTATGAAATAATTTCAAAAACTTTCATTGAAAAAAAAATCATATATCATTTGAAATACTCAAATGGATGAAACTTCACAAAAAAGAAATCAATCATATTTTTAAAAATTTTCTACGGTTTCATTCATTGAAGTAAGCTAATAGTTACCAGGAATTATGTTATAAAATAATAGTTTTTAATTCCCGAAAAGCCTGAGATAAGCTGATTGTACACAATTTTCCAAAAAAAGAAAAGAATAGGGGGAAAAAAGGGAAAGGTTTTCAACTTTTACTTTTTTTTTCTTCCTTTTTTTGCGTGAGTAAGAAATATTTGTTTTCAGTGAGCTTATGTAAATCAAGGATTAGATAAAAGTCCTTTTTACCACTGAAGATAACTAGTGCACCGATATAAATATTAAAAATATTTACTGCTTCACAATTTCTAACGCTGGTTATCGAAAGTTTGCTTTTTTAAGTTATTTTGACAGAAATTGAAGAAGAAAGAAGCAGAAAACAGAACAGACAGAAATTGTTTCAGATATAATTAAAAGAAGAAACCTCATAACAAATATTTCAAAAGGATCTCTTGCCAATGGAATAAAATGCGAAGTATGATTAAAAAAGGAATTCAGTTTAATAATGACAAAGAACTATTTTTAGTATTAACACTGCATGTAAATTTACAATATAGTATATAATAGCTATAAAACAACCAATAGCAGAATTTTTCTAAAACTATTTAAACTAGTTTTAAAACGACTAAACTATAATTGATTTTTACACAGTTATATAGTCTTTGATTATATAGATAGACAGCAGCATTGAAAAGAAAAAGAAAAATCTTTTTATTCAAATTCAGGGAAACTAGCAAATAGTAATAGTTTTTAACGTTAAAATACAAGAATATTTTAGATTCTTGTCAAGTTTTCACTAATAATTAGAATTATTCTTACTAAAGTTATATTTATTTATTAAATAATGGGCTGAGCCACATAGTCCCTTTATGTTAAAATTGCTCCCCATCTTTGTGTTTATATGAACGAATATGAGGAAATAAGAATAATCTAAATCATAATATAGAACATGAAATGAAAAAATTATATATTTTACAATAGTCAAGATCTCAAGCATATATTTCTAAAAAGCATTATTCTTTTTTTTTTTTCAAAAATATACACAATAGCAAATTTTGAAATACCAAAAAAATGTATTGAACTTTTTTTTAGGATTGAAGCTGCAGAATATGCTGACCTTATATTTTGACAAAATTTCTAGAATATTAGAAAAGGACCGAGAATATATCAAAAGAATAAGTGAAATAATTCATCATAAACTTTGAACAGAGCTCAAAATTTTCATAATAAAGATACAGATTTAAAAAATCAGAAAATAAAAATAATGAAACAATCTAATTAAATCCATACTTACAGATAAAACACCTATGACTTCAAAATCCATTATATAAATTTTTCACTAAGCTTATAATATTATTTTTAATATTCATATAAACACAAAGCATGTATGATGATTCATTTTCATCAAAAATATTTATATAATTTCTATAGACTCCATAGTCCAAATTTTTAACACTAATAGTAGTTTCAGACTTAGTTCAACCTTTTAACTTTTCTAAACTGCAGCCTTTTTAAAAACATGCCTTATGTGAGCTGACCCAATTTAAGGAACCCATCGGTTAAAGAACCCCAAGAATGTATGCCTCTTCCCGAGATAAAATAATGTAAGGCTTTTCCCTTTCTATTATGCTCGACTTAATCAGACACGAGTATTTAAATCGAGTTTAAGAATAGATCGGCCCAGACATTCTTTCTTTTGTAATCCTATCTGAGAAGATCTCCGTTGGTTTAATAACCATTGAAAAAATACCGCATACAGATAATGAATGATCGTATTTAGTAGGTTCCGTTGATAACCTTGTGATCTGATCAGAATTTAGAGGTAGAAAAACTTTAGATCCTGTTTGACTAAAATTATCAAACGCAAACTTAAGTTATAGTATGTTTATATAGATGTATTTGAAAAATAAAGCAAAATATTTTAGTTTAATATAAATGTTACATATAACTATAAATGCTCCTCAATTATTTTTAAGTAGAAATAAGTATATTTGATTCGTCGTGGATGGAATAAAACCATTTGACTCAAATATTGAAATGTATGCAGTACTTCCGAATATGTAAACTATATTTTGTTCTATTTAAAAATATATATTCAAAGTTATTTTAGATTTAAAAAATAACCACAAAATATCACATTTTACGTTTCAGAAGTTTTTTTAAAGTACATAGCAACTCACTTTAAAGCTTACTTAAAGTTTGAAATATTTTGTTTTACATGGTTAAGAGAATTTTCAGTTAATAAAAATAATCAAAATCAAGGAATTTTGCACTAGTATAATAAGCTTGGATGCAACAGATTCAAAATTCAGAACTGTTTGTTGTTGGTAAATCTTTTAACATAAAGAAGAATTAGAAATTACTTAATGTAAGAATAAAATAAATTAGCAGTTATAGAAATATATTTCTGTTATGAAAAAATAACACTATATTTGTAAAAGAAAATGATTTCACTAAAGAAATATTTAAAACTGAATCTATCTTTTTTGAGTATTCCTTCGAATTCTTTACACAAAGAAGTGATCGATAATTTTTTCCTTTTCAACTAACGATGTTGCTTACTTATTACTTAAAATAAAAAATGAACAATTAATGATATATTTTTCATTTTAATCCGCTGTTTACAAGAATGAATTAATAATACATTACAAGAATAAATTTAAAAGGAGAAGACGATATTTTTTATTTCAATTAATTAGCCGTTGCCACGAATTCTTAATTCAAAATATTTGCTTCTTTAAAATATTTTATCAATACGCAGCTTGTTTATATTGTAAGAATAAATTTAAAAAGAGCAGACGATATTTTTAATTCAATTTAATAAGTTTTTTCATGAATCTTTATTTCAAAATATTTTCTGTTTTTTAATCTTTTATGAAAATGTTTTTAAAATGTGAATATCTTCTTCTATATAATTTAATAAATTGCTGTCTACTGACAAATAAAGACGAAGACGATTTTTCTTCAAACAAATGAACAAACCAAATGGTTTCACTAATATCCAACTCTCAATGTCATTGAATTAGAAATTGATTCAGACAGAAGTACATTTTAATTACTTCATAAAATATAGTTTGTCCTCCAAGAAAGAAAGAAAATTAGAATTCTAAGAAGTATTTCCACTGACTTTGAATAGACATAAAAAATTCTCATCATGAAGAATAATTGGCGTGTCCACAAGACCAGTTATCAATAGAAAAATTTACACCAGGTATTTAATTATAATACAGAAAAGCTTTATGTAGATAATGAATAGCTCATCTTTTTCATTTACGACAAGCTGTCAGATGATTCTTATTTAAAAATTTTACTTACATTTTTTAGCACAAATAAAGGGAACCAAAATTTATTATATGGAGTGAGACAGTTTTTAATTCTATTAAATGTAAACGAGATTTCTCCTTTGCCTTTATAGTGATTTAATAATGATAAAAGAATAATTTTACTAAAATTAAAATATTACGCTTTGAGGACATTGATAAAAATTCTCATTTACTGTGCATAGAATAGATTAATTATTGTAAGCAAATAACCTTATTAAACTTATTTTATTTATAAATTTCAATGCTTTGTGACTTTTGTCATTAAATTTGAGAGTAATAAAATTTTAATTAGTTAAAATTGCTTTAGTAGTGTTTTCGTAGTAGTGAATATACCATTTATAATGATATCTTAAACAACTAAATTTAAATAGGTATCTTTTAATCAATCAATCAACAACCAGGACAGCTAGCTCAACCATTTAGTTTAGAGCATTATAAATTCTAAATAATTTCGAATTAAAGATTAGAATTAGTTTCCTGCTTTCTAAGAATTAGAATTAATTAATTAATTTCCCTTTTTCATTTCAATAAATTTGGTCAGAATGCCAAGAATATATTATCTAAAATATTTTACTTTGGAATACAAGCTGTTCAAATAAACGATTCACGAATACATAACATAAATATACAAAACTGTGAATTTCGAAATATATATATTGCACAAATACGCATGTATAATACTAAGCAAATAAGTTTAAAAATTAATAATGCGCTAGATAAGGAAAAAAATTGGGGGGGGGGTATACTGAGCTTAGAATCCAAGTAATTTTATTTCCTTGTAAATGAGCTTTATGAGACAAAATATAATGACAATTTTAGAGACAAAATATATATATTAAGAGACAAAAATATAAAGAGTGCGTTTCTTTCAGTTTTATCAATGTATGAAATGGAAAATAATTATGTATTTTCGATCAAAATATATTTAGATTTAAAATGTTTTCCGAAAATTTATTGATAAAAATATACTATTTTCTTTTTTTATTATGTAGTGCTTCATTATAGTGTTTTACCTCCATTATTATACACATTTGAGTTTTAGAAGATTTTCATTTACCATTGAATGGATTCGCAGAATAAAGGAAATTATGAGTTGAAAAATCTTTATCCTAAAACATTCATTCAATGGAATAATGGGATTTATACTAAATATATATGAAATGGTGTCTCTTAATTTAATTTAAATCTTAACTAATTTCCAAATTTTTTATGTTAATTAAGCCCATATTAACTTCATTCTATAATGTTCTCTGATTTCCTGATCCAGTTTTCACTTTCTTATTTAATTAATTCACCCCTCACTCTATAAAACTGTAACTTCAGCCCTTTTTCGCGCTTCAGGTGAAGGGATAAAAGTCCTTAATGCTTCCAACAATTTTTTTAAAGTACCCACATTTTCCTAACCTAACTCTACTCAATTCAAATAAATCCCTATAAAATTCCCAATATAAAATTAGTGAGGGTAAAATTGAAAAACTTCGATCTCTTTCGCTTTCTTTTTATCTTTTGTTCTTTTTGAAGCATTATTTACATCAAAGAATAACGCTGTAATATTTTTAATTATGTTTAAACATTCAAAATAACAATAGGATAATTTTCTTGGAAACAATATTGCTAAAAAGAAAATTATCCAATAATTTAAATTATTTAATATATGACATCGAGTATTTGAATTTATTATAAGACAGGCAACATATGTTGAACTAATTTAGAAGTTACTATCCAACTGGGATTTATTACCATATTCGGCTAAGTTCTGTGGTTTTATTTACAGTTCTAACCCCCGTTTTCAAAACAATAGCGATTTTTTAAAAAAAATACATTATTTTTTAAATTATCCAACCAATATAGACAAACTACATATTTTATATGAATATGAATTATCTCGTCCGAATTATTAACTGAAATATTTAATATTTTATTATATTTTATTGTTATGTCGTAGCTGTTTCAAAAAGGGATTGGATTGAAATTATAGAACATATTTATTACTAAAACTAGTAAACATGCTCTAGAATCGACCTAATTTAGATAAAGAATGGAAACGGAATTCGTGCGAGATTAGGCTTAGTTTAGTGTCAAATCAATTTTGAGTTATTTTTGTTGCTTTAGATGTATAAATATATATGTATAGAAAGAAATTAATGTGAAAACGGTTCCTCATATAATATGTCCAATCACAATAAATTCCCGTTCTTTGAAATATTTTGATGCGTTTTCCACAGAAAATTATGATTGCGTCTACCGTCTTGAACTCAAAAAGCACATCTAAGTTTGAAAAAAAAATGCAAGTTCATCAGCGGTCAAGAGTGGAATCCAAATGTCAACTCGAAAAAAAAATAAGAAAAAGGACATAAAAGCAAATATCCAACAATGGACTGCAATTTCGATCACGACGGCGGCGACCAAAAACTGCAAAAGAAATTTTTTGACAGCTTCATCTCCGTAAAACCAGTAAAGCATATCGTAAGTATTAAGACCATGTTTTGTGCCCCAAAATTTCCCATCATCCAAAGTGGGACCATTTCAAAAATGAAATTCTACGGCAAGGTTTAAAAATATTAATGTAAACAGTATATTTCTCAAAATTTTGAGGTTTTATGTCATATTCATAAAAAAAAAAAAACACTACGTGTTAAAAACATTTTAAATTAACAATCAGTACATTCTAAATAAAATATTTTCATTCCATAAAAATTTTAATTTATGTTATCCAATTCTATTCGAAAATAGAATTGAATAACATAAATTATTATTCTTATTTATGCCACCGACCTGACACAGAGGTAGTTAGCGGATGCCAAAATTCTTTCTACAATGATTTTATTTTGATAAAGAACAAGAAAATCAATTCTTGATTGTTAACTAGTTATTTTTTAAAAATAAAATAATTTCAAAAGCCGGCTTCCTAGTACAGAGGTGGTGTAGGCGTCCCGGGTTCGAGTCCCGTTCAGGGCATGTTTGTTCTTTTGTGTACTATCTGTGAGGTGTGTGAATATGCCCCCCTCCCTGTAAAAAGGGGCTGTGCAAGTGAATGTGATGAGTGTGTATCTAAGTCGTACTCTTGGCCCTAGTTTGCGCTACTTCAACAACAAGAGACGCTCATAGGGCTTAAAATCATTGACGTTCGTCAGCGTGCTTGTTCATAGCAATGGCCATTATTAACAACAATAAAAACAATGCCACATTTGTAGATTTCTGTAAAATTTTTAATGAAAACAATTGAGAGGATATGAGTTTCTTCGCTTGCCCATTATATCTGACCATGGAAACCTCAAAAATTAAGAGTTCAATAATAGATTTAGCATTTTTAATGCACATATATGCCAAATTTTGAAAGAAACACGTCTACGGAATGACCGTCTGTCAATCTATACGACACAAGAGACGCTCATTCGGTTTCAAATCACTGACGGCACGCTTGTCCATGGCAAGTGCCATTAGTAACAAAAACAAAAATTAATCTTATTTATTATATTAAAGAAATTTTTTTGGTGTAAGAAATAAGAATATATATATATTCGTTATTAAATAAGAATTATATATTCATTATTATTTTATAAGAATTCTATAATATATTAGAATCCTTCAAGAATTCTTATTTATTATGTTGAAAATATAAATAAATTGTATATTGTAGTAAAGCGGTACAATTAAATATATAATGAATTATATATTCAATATATAATAAATTAAAATTATATTTAGTATTATGATTCTCATCAAGTATAAATTCGTGTTTAAATATTTAAATTTATTATTCATTAGTTACCTATGAAGCGCCAGATGAGCCTATTTCATGAAAATTGGTTTTGAAATGTTTTATCTTATTTTCAATTATTTCAAACGAAAAATAGATGAATCGAAATCAAACTATTTTTTTGCTGATATGATAAACTGATCCTAAAAATATCAATCTGAAAGTGATTATTTTATTTTATTTTAAATTAAACACTGAAACTTAAAACAAACTAAAGCTTTTGCAGTCAAGACAATTTTATCAATACTTTCTTCGAAAATAATATCAAAATAAAAATAATAACTTATTAATATGCGTTAAAGTTCCAAAGACACACATATCAAACTGGTGATTCATTCGAAAATGCCTCGACGGTATATTTTGTGGTTTAGGTACTGTCTCAAAAGCGCCAGGACATGTTACCCGCAGTTGGTTAAATGTGGTTTCGCAACAACCACAATTTTATATTTTTACTACCACCACACCTTTGAAATAAATTTTTGAATAATTTGATTCGCACAGACTGATGTATTTAAAGTAATCATCACTGCCTAGAATTGCAATTAAATGTGTTTTCATTTATCTTTACACTAAAGTAATAAAATAATCCATTTGCATGAACTTAAAATCAAATTAAAAAATTCTAATTAATATACAAATTTAATTAACCAAATTTTCTTAAATTCGCAACCAATATTCTAATATTTTCAGCGAATAAAAATTTTTAAAAAAATGAAAAATAAATGACTATTTCAAAAGTTACCTCATTTTATAAATGGGGTAAATTATTTCGCATAAAAATAATAAAAACGCATTGGAATAGTATTTCTGAAATTAAAGTATTCAGTATTGGGTATATAAATTTTTCAGTAGAATATTTCGATCAAAAAGAATCTTAAGATGAAATATATCTATGTATCGTTAATTCTTTAAAATAAGGTTTTTATAAAATCTTGTAGACGTTTAAAACTGCTGAATGCTTAAAAAGCTTAACATTTATAGCTCATTTTGTTTTAAATTATCGAAAAATAATGAATAATAATATACGATTTCTAAAACAAATAATTAACAGTTCCTATCACCAGATCATAAAAGGAAAAACCATAAGCAATATTTTTCATTTTTTAATGTGCAATTTGATCACAAAATTAGAAATTAATTTTTTAAAAGTATAGCTTCTATGAAATTCATTTATAAAAATTCGTGATTTATAATATAGGAAAGAGCAATATAGGTATATGGAAATAACTGAATATGGTTATAATACATAATTATTTATTATATTTAAAATACATGGCAAGAAAAAAAATCTTATCTAAAAAAATATAGTTTACCAAGTTTTTAAAGAGGAATCCCATAGATTTAATTAATAAATCAATCTACTATAAAAAGATGTTAAATAACATTTAAAAAATAACTGCATATAATTTTTCTTTGAAATTTATGAAAGAACTTTCAACAAGATTATTTTCCAGTTTATGGGCACTACACATTTTATACATTTCTAGATTGTTTGTCCAAATTTCCAGAAAATGCAACATCAAAGCTCAAAGTAAATAGTTCTTAGTAAAACAGCCTTTGTAATATATGGATTTTTTAAATTTAAAAGTAAAGTAAGCAGATTACTGAATTTTTTTAAAAAAATTAACGGTGAAAGCTTCATAAATTAAACGAAAACAAAACATTGAATATTCGAAAAGCTTAGTAAATTACACTTTTCTTCTAAATTTTTTGCCATTCAAATTCGAGCTATTACAAAATTTTATGGGTACCATCAAACTTATTATCATGTCAGGACGTGATATTGCCTTGGAAATGATGTTTTCTGGCGTCAACAAACATCCGTAAGCGAAAAATTGAAACCTTATTATCGGCACGAGCATCTCAAAAAATCAGCTTTTAATACTGCGTTGCCATCACCTTTACAGAAGCTCTGATTTTTTTAAAAAATAAGTTAATGACTACAGCAAATAAAACCTAGAAAAATGCCATTTTGAGCGCGTGATTATATGAAATGAAATAAATAGATAATGTGGTATTTTCTTTAAACACTCAATGCGAGGCAAAGTTTTTTTGGATCATTTGCAATTCTAAAGTGATTCATTTGATGAAACATTAAAATGAATAAAAATATAATTTAACTTGCACGAGCACGTGGTGCTTGGCCGTTCAAGAAATGATGCTCTGACATGATGCATTGAAATATGCATAGCGGATTTCATTTTAATCTTTTCTTAATTTTTATGTATTTACTTTATAAAATTACACATAGAAGTATTATTTCAAGTTCATTAACTATTCACACCCATGAATCCATAAAGAAAAAGTTTAATAATACACGTACTCACATGGAGAGAGCTTTGTCCATTCGAATTACTTTAAAGAAGTGAATCACACAAGCTTCCAATTATAACAATAAATTCATTGAGCATGCTCTGAAAGGATTTTTACAATACCTGCTGGTCAAATATTTGTTATTACTATATACCCACCACAATCAATTGTTGGAAGTTGAAGACGTACAGAATATCCTTGTACTGCAATACATACATGATCCCTATCTCAAGGAGCTTCAACCAAGCGTACGCCTGGCCCCAAACCCACAAATATAGTAATAAAATTCCAATAAAAAGAACCAAAATAAAGAGCTATTATTTAGCGAGTATAAAAACACCTCAATGACATTTGTGGATCAGTAGTATATCGTACGTAAAGTAATACTTTTTTTTATCATTATTATTTTCTTACGTTACGGTTACGGATCATTTATGGGGATAATATTTCATTCAATAACACACATATAAGGTTTTATTTCTGTGTTTTCGGAAATATTCCGTCCACTTCGAAATTACAAAACTTCGTAGGATTTCTATGGTGTAATGAAACAGAGACAATTGGTCAAAAATAGAATGGAAAAAGGAATAAAATTTGAAAGGCAGAAGACGTGTTTTTGTACAGGAATTTTGGATGAATAGAACTTGGAATGGGAAAAAAAACTTACAAAAGAGGTGAAATTTAGGGTCTGTTTTTTTCTTTTTATGCTCTTAAAATTGTAGTAATTTTTCTGTACTGAAAACATTCTAAAATTTGATTAATAGGTAAAAACTCCGATGTTTGAAAATCTACTATAAAAATATAATTATCTTTGAAATAATATTTATTCAATACAATTGTTTGAATTTTTAAAAAATAAAATTCATTTTTTTTTCTTTTTTTATTGAAATGGAATAAAAATTGTCTGTCCGAAGACCTTGCGACTATTTTGTAGCTCTAAAAATCTTGAGAAATATGCAACCATTCAATAAATCATCTCCCAAGCATAGAAATTGGGACGAAATAGACATTATTTAACACTGCAAAGCGTGAAAATGCGTCAAGTAAAATATAAAACTTTGAATTCCGTTTTGATAAAAATAAACTTTTGATAACTAAAATGTTTCTAACCCATAACTATAATGCTAATATGTTATTATATTTTATTAGCTTTTGAATGATAAGAAAATTTAATAAGAAAATAGGAAAATTTGATTTAACAATAAGCAAGTTTTCGAACGAAATGTTTAATAAATAAATATAACAAATCGACATCAAGAATAAATACTAATAGAATAATCTTAATTGTTCATAGGCAAATGCCATAGGTAACAACAGCATTTTAGAATGAAGTTAATATGGGCAGAATTAAGATAAAATTTTGGGACTTAATTAGGGTTTAATTTAGATTTTAGAATATCATTGCATTCCAATAAATTTTACAAACAGCTTATCCAAGATGAATAATATTTTCCAAAGTGCCGGATCCGGTGTCATATGACCCTGACTCAAAATTATTAAATCTGTTCCGAAATAATCCTCGTCTAGCTTCAAAGCAGAAAGTCAATTTCATTGTCTTTTACGATTATATGAAGTTATAACTATCTGATGAAACATTAACTATCTCAATGGAAAATAAACTTGATATTGCGAAGCCTTTCAAACACATGATGATGAGGATGATGATCACGTGTCCGCTTTAAAACGGAAAGGGGGGAGAGGGGCAGTGGCCTATGAGGGTATGGATCCTTGAACACCCGAAGGGAGAAATCTGACTTCTATCTCATATGAAGAGGACACACATCACATTCGCTCTCACAACCCTTTTTTTTACGGGGGGGACATTCTCACACCTCACAGATAGAACACAGAAGAATAACCATGCCCATACCGGGACTGGAACGCGGGACGCCCAGATCACGGGGAAGACGCGCTACCCCTGTGCCAGCATTCAAACAAACGAAATGACTAAGCAATAACCGCATACTTCCGACAAATTTTACATTAAAAACTGAAAAAAGAGGTTTAATATTTTGCTATCATCTTTCTTCTCAACATCAGTGCTTGTGACTTCCATTCACGTCTTGCATCTCCCTCCCTCTCCCCATCTATGCCATTGCAAAAATTTTACACGGAAACTAAACTTTCCTGCAAATATAAAATCTCAACCATTCAATAAACGACAGAAAAGTTTCATTCTATCAAAAATCATCAAAAACGGCAGTGAATTCCCTTTAAAATAGAAAAACAGTTCGAAATAGCCTCCACTTTCTTTTATTGGAAACCGGAAATGACGACGGTGTACGCTTTTACGGACAGGATGTTCATTCTGTGCGAGCTTCGACAATGTAAGCTATACGTATGAAAGGGAATGAAAACAAAGTAACAGTTTTATTTGCTTTTGTTGCGGAGCGCAGGTATACGCAAGTACAAAAGTACATCCCCTAAAATAGAATAATGCGATATGAAGGTCGTCACGTACCTGCGCTTCTAAACGAAATAAAAATCCTTTTTCCTTTCTTTCTTTCTTTCTATACTTCAGCTCCATACGTTTTCCAAATTCATTTCAAGGTTTATGAACATGATTGTTCCCATACACGTTTATTATCATTTTTACTCCTTTATGTTTATTTCAAGATATTTATTACAAAAAAGGATTGTAATATTAGGATTATGGATATTGGGTTTTTCCCGTATTCTTATAGACTTTTAACTATGGTACTTTAATTTTGCATGAAAACGTTAAAACTTGCATTAAACTAAAATAAAAGCCTTATGAATCTTCAGAATATGCTTGAAATTTAATATTTAAGAAAAAAGAGTTAAAAATTATTAAATTTTTGTCTATGACAAAATTAGAAAAAAAATTTAATTTAATTTTAGCAAAAATAATCAAAAGAGTAAGATATGAGGCATCCAACCTGAAGACTTTCTCAAGGGTCACCACCAGACAGGGATTATTACAAAAAAGGATTTATTACAAAACAACAAACAAAGGATTTACAAGGATTACAAAGGATTTATTACAGGATTTATTACAAAAAAAAGATTTGTAATATTAGGGTTATTGATATTCGGTTTTCCCCGCATTCTTATAGCCTTTTAAACTATGGTACATTAATTTAGCATGAAAACGTTATCACTTGCATTAAATTAAAATAAAAGCCTTAAGAATCTTCAGAATAGGCTTAAAATATAATATTTACAATAAATAAATAAATAAAAGAATTAATAAAGTTTTGTCTATGACAAAATTAGAAAAAAAAATATTAAATTTAATTTTAGCAAAAATAATCAAAAAAGTAAGATATGAGGCATCCAATCTGAAGACTTTCTCAAGGGTCACCCTCAGACAGGGATTCTAACTAGGGATTTTTTTTCTGTTAGGAGTCTGACTTTCGTCCAAAATATATTGACTCCCTCGCTACCCGAAAATCCCTAGATTTTGAAGCTTAGAGATAAACCAGTATGACAAAAATAAAAGACAATACATTATACTTCCAAATCCAACTATAATATTACAAACACTAATTACAAAAGACCACTGTATGTGAAATATTTTTGTGATGCCATGAATTCATATCACAGCATTAATCCTCTTTTATGACTATTAATTATCCAAAAGTATAAAATAAATAATAAAAAAATAAATAGGAAAATAGCACAAATAACGGGGAGTCTTTAACAGCAGTTATTATTTAAACGCTAAGCAAATAATCAATAAAAATGTAGTAAATTACAGAAAAACATTAAAAACGGGGATTTAAATATGGGATATCTATGTTTTCAGAGATATTCTCTACGGAAAAAATGATGGCCATATAGTTTATATGCAGATATGCCAGGTTTACAATCGTTCAATTATAAGACGACAAATAGACAGCGCATGCTCAGAAAGACCACTCACTTAGGTTTGTCATAATTTCCTAAAATAGATCTTGTCATTTCATGCTTGTCTATAAATTGCCGATTTGGCGTCCCTGAATATTTCTTTTTCACTGCGTGTAGTAGTAAAATGATGGATATTTACAAACAGAAACAGGGTAAAACTTTTTTAAAAAGATTAAAATGAAATCTGCTGTGCATATTTAAATGCATCATGTCGAAACATCATTTCTTGAACGGCCAAGCACCACGTGCTCGTGCGAGTTCAATTATGTTTTTATCCATTTTAATGGTTTCATCGAATGAGTCACTTTAGTACTGCCAACGATCCAAAAAAAACTTTGTCTCTTATTGATTGTTTAAAAAAGTATCGCATTTCCTATTTAATTCATTTCCTTTAATCACGTGCTCAAAATGACATTTTTTTCGGATTTATTTGTGGTAGTCATTAATTATTTTTTTAAATCAGAGCTTTTGTAAATGCGATGGCAACTCGTTATTAAAAGCGGATTTTTTTAGATGCTTGTGCATATAAAATTTTTATTTTTCACCTACGGATTACAATGTTTGTTTTTCGCTTACAGATTTTTGTTGACGTCAGAAAACCTCATTCTCAAAACAATATCATATTCTGACATGAAAAAAATGTCAGCATACTTAAATTTCAAAACTATAGAAAAGAAAAGGCAATTAAAAGGAAAAAAGAACACGATTTTGCATCAGAAAAAGCAGAAAATTCGGGAATTAATCTGAAAAGTCATCAATTTTTTCCCGCCAAAAAACCCCGCAAAATTCTATACACGCATGCGCAGTAAGAAAAAATCCATTACAGCGGCATGTAATTGTCCCGTCCGGACAAATAGTTCCTATCAATAGAGCAGAACAGCAATTTTTAGACTATTTACCCATGCGTTGTCTTCTTGCCATCTTATAAGCGCCCGAGAGTAAACCCATCATTAAATTTAAAAAAAATGGCATCAATCAATGCCCGTTTATTCATATGTATTTTGAACTGTTGTTGTTGTTGTTACTTATGACACTTGCCATGGACAAGCCCCTCGCTGATTCAGCAGCGGATTTAAGCCGAAAGGAGCGTCTCTTGTTTTTGAAGTAGCGCCAACTAGGACCAAGAGTACGACTTAGCTACACACTTTCCACATTCACTTGCACAGCCCCTTTTTACAGGGGGGCCCAGTCACACATCTCACAGATAGAACACAGAAGAACGATCATAACCTCACCGGGACTCGAATAAGGGACTCCCAGAACACGAGGAAGACGCGCTACCTCTGAGTCAGAAAGCCGGCTTTTTGAACTGTAGTAATTTAATTTTAAAATCAATCGTGCATCTTATACAATGGTGTTTCAATGTGATAACCTGAAGCTATATTTTATATTATGTACACATATATTTTAGTATAGGATTGGCGGCATCTTATGAATCAATTTTAATAAAATTCCGAATCTCAAATATTTTTAAAACAATGGTAAAAAGTTAATTTTTGAACAATGAGTTTTCTATTTTTAAAAATATATCTAACATATATTCGATTTTCATCAATGAATATTACAATTTAACGCCTCTTAATTATTACAAATGTCTGGCTGAAGAGGTTATTTTGTTGAAAAGCGATTGTGTAAATTAAAAGAATCACCTATTTGTTAATCATTATTTTTAAAAGTGATTAATCTAAATAATAAAGCAGTTATATGTTAATTAATGGGCTAGATATTTATTATCGAAATTAATTGGAATCTAAAAGAAGATGGCTGCCGTGATGATAACTTTTACAGGCTTGATAAAACGACAAAAAGAAGGAAAAAGTTTAAAAAAAGGTAATTCCATTTTATTTAACCCCTTTGACATACGAATTTATTTAACTTTCTAATTAGATGACACATTCTACTTTGGTAATTTATTGTTAATTTGATTTTTTAAATGATATATGGAGCATTTGCGATATTAAAGCGTTTCGAATTGATCTTTGCTCATTTCATTAAATTCTGTGGATTAGTTGCAGACTTGAAAATAAAAATCCAGTCATTCGAAAGTGCGTGTCTGACACGTCATTGTATGCGGAGTAGTTAAAGGTTTAACCAATGATTTACAATATTACAGTTAAAAATAGGAGTTTTTACTAGAATAAAAATAGTTTGAGATAAACGAACAATAACAAATAAACATCAGAAGTTTAAAAAAGAGAAAATTCTTTTCGAGGAAAGCATAGTTTTTGAAAAAGATATCGGGCATTCTTAAGATATTGTCAAAAAAAGAAACGAAAATTACTCATATCGACATTCCAGTCACCTCTTGTTATTGAAGAAAACGTCGTTCCTGTTAAACAGTCGTTGAATTTTTCCGAACGCGTTCTTCGACGCCGATTTGTTTCTGAAAAGGGCGATATCTCCAGCAAAAATATCATAGGTTCTGTCAGTTATCTTATCGAAGTGACAACTGGCTAGGATTTATGAATATAGTTTAGATTTTATGGATTCCCGAAGCATCTCTTCCACAATAGAACGAATAAGAAAATGCCATTGGAATCCTCTTAAGATAAAGAATAATCAAATGTTATGAACATTTTCTGCCGAATTGAAAATGAATGCATTTTTTCTTTTTAAAGCAGTGGGATAAATCTTCCCCAAAATTTTTTCACATTCTCTAATAAAAATGTTATTCCCTTCCCACCATAAAAAATTGTCACATTTTGAAAGTCCACGAATGCCTTGCACGGTATGGACAGATGGACAGTGACAACGAAATAAAAATTTTTTAAGCTTAAGTCGAGCATTTTTACTGAACAATGCAATATTTGGCGATGCCTTTTCTCGATTATTCAAAGGTTAATATTAATTTTGTATACATTAGATGTAAATATTGTAAATATTTCTAAATTGTTGTGTAAATATTGTAAATATTTCTAAATTGTTGTGTAAATATTGTAAATATTTGTGAATACACATTGTTCAATTCCATAAAATTAATTGTAATGGCATCGTGCGTCAGCGAGAAAGGACCTTTCTAAGGGAATTTACAGCAGAAGATCGCCATATTTGACCAATTTGACGATATAGGTGAGTTGGCGACATTATGAGATCGCTAATGGCTTTTACTACAAGCTAAAATGTGTAGTAGAAGATAAGAAATAAAGATTTGTTATTTTAGAATAGTGGAGAATTTTCCAGACTTACCTGGAAGAAACGCGCCGTTTTTAGGCTTGCCCCGCCCACTTCAGTGGGACGCTATTTAAGACTCGCCTTTAAGGCGGGCAATTCAGTTGAGTTCGGAGATAAGCTAGATGATTAGCTGAGCTGTAGAGACCGTCTTTTCTCTAGCTGCCGTGCAGATCTATAGTTTCGCTTTTATTTGAAACTAGCGGATTAAGTAGAGTTTCGCTGTGAATTTTTGTAGCTAGAGTTGTGGATATTTAATACTCGTTTTCATAGACAATAAAGTCTACCTCTTTGTATCGCTCTTGTGTTAGAATAACTACTATTATTCGCAACAATATGCAAGTATCTGAAAAAATAATATATATTTTGGATCTTTTTTTTCTCGACTTATTGAAGCCAAAATTTGACTAATAATTACAACTGCAAGCACAAGATCTCATTTAAAATTTCATTTATTTAAATAATTACTCTTTTTAAAGCATTTACGAGCCTTCACTTGCTTAGTAATAGGCAGGCCGATAGGTGATCAGTCCCATTAAAGATTCCACTCAAAATAATAAGAGAACATGAGGCTTAATAAGGAATTACATTTTAGATGCTACGCTTGCTATGTGTCAAACTTTATTTACTTAGTTCTTATGCTTTGTAATTATCGAGTTCACTTGCACTCAGACAGCCGGACAGATAGACCTCTGGATGGATTTCATTTGAAATTTGATTAAAATCTACAAATTGTTTTGAAGTTTATATATCTAATTCAAATAATTCGCTGTCTAATCTTAAATAGTTTTTTACTGTTGTTGTTATCATGTTTGAAAATAGATTGTTTTTAATCGAATTCGGCTTTTTTTAAGATTAATTTTTTTCTTACTAAAAAAAAAATCCTGACTTATTGTTGTGAAATCTGCAAACTGTTTTTTTTTTTCATTTTGCTTACTTTTACTGGTTTTTATGAATTTTTAAAGTTTTTACGGACATTTTGTACATCCCGTTTTATTTGAAAAATATTTGCCGCCAATTCAATTGCTTAACCATCAAACAACATACAATATATTAATTTATTGCTAAATAATTAAGACTAATTACTAAGCAGATGGAGGTAGCTTTAAGACAGTTTTAAGGTTAAATGATAATTGTTAAAATTATATTCTGAAATTATACAGAAAGTTTTTTTAATTACAAGCTGGTTGAAAACATCCATAGTTCTAACTATGATATCCTTGATTTCTTAAAATATCATTTCAAAAGTTAGTTGCTTCAAATATTTTTTTTTGCACTCGTTTTCCTGTTTAACCACTTGAAATACGAGTTTATTTAACTTTCTTATTACATAACTCATTCTATTTTGGTAATTTATTGTTAATTTGATTTTTTTAAACAATATATGGAGCATTTGGGATACCAAATCGTATCATATTGATTTTTTTCGTATTTAAGGTTACCAGAAACCTTTAAAATGACCTTTTGTAATTTTCACATTCGCAATTTGAAATTTTGCAGGCCTTAAGAGTAGCGCTATAGGAGATGACACAAAATTTTTTAAAGCATTATATTTATTTATTTATGTGTTAGGAAGGTTAATATAATATAATATAATATTAGCGATAAATAACGTTAATGAAAAATGTTCCAGGCGCTCCAAATTTGTTCGAAAGCGCCCCAATTATTATTATATCTTACTCTAACCCTTTTGAAACAAAAGATGGGATTAATATTGAAGTTTGAGTACGAAATATCAAAATTACTAATGTAATAACTCAGAACTATTGACACTTTTTTAAAAAATCAGTAGATTTAATGTATTACATTGGTTAATTTTGATATTTCGTACTCAAACTTCAAGATTAATCCCAACTTTTATTTCAAAAGAGTTAGGAAAAGTAATAATAGCAATTGGAGCGCTTTCGAGCAAATTTGGAGCGCCTCGAACATTTTTTATTAACGTTATTTATCGCTAATATTATATAATATTAACCTTCCTAACACATAAATAAATTAATATAATGCTTTAAAATTTTGTGTGTTATCCCCCTATAATGTAACTCTAAA
Organism: Argiope argentata; assembly: GCA_026289955.1. NCBI lineage: Eukaryota > Metazoa > Arthropoda > Arachnida > Araneae > Araneidae > Argiope > Argiope argentata. Next base: position 2,262,391 of record JAOUZG010031479.1, on the reverse strand, counting down.
TACCTGTAAAATTTCTAATCGCTAAGGGGAAAATTGCAAAAAGTCATTTTAAAGGTCCCTGGTCGCCTTAAATACTTAATTCTGTGGCTTAATTACAGACTTGAAAATAAAATTTCAGTGATTCCATGCGCGTGTCAGACACGTCATTGTATGCGAAGTGGTTAACTTGGTTCGTTCTTCTCAATTTCCCCGCACGTGCAGAGATTAAATCCTCAAGGAACTGATACAGATCTCCCCCCCCCCCCCAAAAAAAACATTTCCTTAAATAAGTTCACATTTTAAAATTCTTCAAGCGTCAAGAATTTCAAATTTTAAAATAAAGTTTAAACAAATCTGTTGCAAAGATCTTGAGAAAATAGAATTATCCCTTTCGATAGTCAAAATCAGGGAGTTTTTCTTTTTTCTTTTTCTTTTTCTTTTCCTTCAGGATGTCGAGGACAACGAGCGGTCATCAAAGATCTTCAAGACGGCAAACCATGCGGAAAACACAATGAAAAGCAGCAAAAAAATAAATAAATAAAGTAAATAAACTTTGATTCAAGATGAAGAAAGCGGTTGGTTCATTTCAAGGTTTTGAAGGACGGTTTATTTTACACAAGCATCCCATTTTTCCACCTCTCCACTATTAAATTTCTTTATTAAGGCTTCCCATCAAGGAGCTGGATTTGTATTATTTTTTTTACAAGTTCCCTCTAATGACTCGAACGGGGATGAGAGTGAGAGTTGGATCCGAAGAAGGCACTACAACAACACCCACGCATTGATTCTTGAAGAGAAAACGAAACAAAAGCGGGATTATTTCTCTCCCTCTATTTTCAAGGCTCAATTACTTCTGTGCAGGAACAAACACCCCGAGATCCACCTTAAGAAAGAAGAGATAAGAAAAGAGCAGAAAAGAAAAAGGAAACTTCTCCTCCGACAATAGACAAAAGATTTGCTATTTGAAGAAGCTTCACCCAACACCCCGGCAATTATCTTATTTAATAGCTTCCAAGAAAATCTAAGTTAGAAATTTTCATTGAATTAAGTCTCTGATATAGAAATAACATTTTTGGATTCTTACACCTCCGTTATTTGAAAATGCATTGAATTTTCAGTGATCCTGATATATAGCTTTAAGAGAACTGACAAGAAGAAAAATCGTTATGAAATCATAAACAAATGCCAATAAATGCCGTTCTTTGTACCCCTTTTCTTTTATCATTTTCGATAACTTTTACTGAATAATCAAATAAGCATTCATATCAAAATTTTCTTGTCTCCAAAATAATGTATGATCCCTCGGGGAATCTGGACAATTTAAAAAAGTTTGATTCACAATAACGAGAACAATAAAAGAAGTCGAAAGATTTTTATTAAGTAACAAGAAACAAAAAATAAAAGATATTCAAGTCAATTCCTACATGGGTCAACAAAGGAAAGTTTTATTGTAGTTACTTTTTATTAAATAATTACAATTAATATAAATAATTTATCAAAAAATTATGTCTGGCCAAACCAAAATCAAGTGTTCACACACAATGCGTGCATTTTCATATATATATAGTTGCGGTAATGCAATTGAGAGAATTTTCTATATCAGTTCGGGTAACGTGACACAGATTAAATTTTTTTAATTTCCTTTATTTTGTTTTATTTCCCATCAAAATTACTTCAAAAAGATTTCGAAAAATATATTAATTAACAATGTTTAATTTTTAATGCATCATGCCTTAAGAAAATAAACTGTATCGTTTGAAATAATAGGTTGAAAACAAAATTAAGCCTAACCTCATTGACGTGTGGTAAGAAACAAACTGAAGTCTTAAATACTAGGCAGTCACGAAATTAAGATTTTTGGCGGGAGAGTTTCTAAGTAATTAATAAAAAATTAACCGAATTAATGAATTAATATTTGATAAAACTGTATTAACATCATTCCATTACGATTTTAAAAAGGTTAAAATTATATCTGCCATGCATATTTCAATGAATCATGTCAGAACATCATTTCTTGAACAGTCAAAGCACCACGTGCTCGTGCAAGTTAAATTATATTTTTATTCATTTCAATCGTTTTATTGAATTTGTAACTTTAGTATTGCAAACGATCCAAAAAAAACTTTTTATCGCATTTATTGTATAAAAAAATATCACATTTCCTATTTATTTCATTTTATATAATCGCACGCTCAAAATGACATTTTTCTAGGTTTTATTTGCTGTAGTCAGTAACTTATTTTTTTTAAATCTGAGTTTTTGTAAATGCAATGACAACCCGTTATTAAGAGCTGAACTTTTTTTTAGATGCTCATGCGGATAATAAAATTTTTATTTTTCGCTTACGAAATTTTGTTGACACCAAAAACTTCATATCAAAAACTACATCATGTTCTGACATGATATATATATATATATATATATATATATATATATATATAGGGAGAGTGTGAGCTAATAGTAAGAATTGAAAAAAAAAACATCAAAAAGAATCCTATATTTTGGAACTGCGATTAGTCTCCGATTTAAGTAAAATCCATTACAATTAAAAAGACTTTTCGCTTAATAAAATGCAAAACGAAGCTCTTTCAACATAATAAATGCCAATCCAAAAACAAACAGATAAATAATTGATTTAAAATATCTTTCAAAACTGTTCAACATTAAAATTCTTGCGTGAAATAGGAGTAAAAACCTATTTAAAGGAAAAAAATCGAAAAATATTATAAAAGTTATGAAATACTAAAGAAAGAATTGAAAAATAAATTATAAATAAAAAAATTCTAAAGCACCTTCTAATTAAAAAAAAATAGCTGGATAATCTGAATCCGTCTTCCAATATCTAGAATAGATCATCTAAAAAGCATATATGAATATAAAAACAATTTGTTGGAAATATATGAATATAAAAACAACAATTCTAATTTCTCTTCCATAATGGGCCTTTTGCCCATAAAAAAATTATTGGTGGTAGTATTTAAGGTTTTAATTATCTCTTTGGTTTATACGTAACAGACTCGAGCACGAGACGCCCAGAAGACGGGGAAGACGCGCTACCTCTGCGCCAGAAAGCCGGCTCCTTTTGTAGTTAGCGTTTTAACTTATATTCGAAGAGCAGCACACACAGATTTTTCCCATCATTTGATTGAAAACTGCAAATTATCTGTAAACGCCGTATATCAAATTTCAAATATCAATCTCAAAGAGTTTTTGAGTTATTTTTGTCAGAGACGGACAGGCCGCTGTCAAAAAAAAGTGTTTTTCGAATTCAGGAAAGTCTGAAATGTTATAGATTCGACAAAATCTCCAGTTCGAGTTTTTTTTGGTGATTACTATGGGTACGTGTATGAAAAAGTAATAAATACGCATACG
>JAOUZG010031479.1:2228889-2254748 GCA_026289955.1 Argiope argentata | reverse complement strand
TTATTGAAAACTTTATACAAATCCCACTCAATATAATTTCAAGCCAAAAACAATATTCAATTTCTTTATCTAAACACTTTTTTTTCTTTTATTAGATACCGGAAAGTGAAGTAGCTAATGTGTTACATGAAACTTCGCTGATCCATACCAAATGTGAGAAGAATATTGTTTTTAAAAAAAATATGTGGAATCCTCCCAGTTCCACTCGGCAGGATATTTCCGTTACACCTAGTTAAGTCATGTGAAGACAGTTGCAGTTAATCTCAGACAGACAGTTCCTCTAATTAAATTCTTATTCCAAAACTTGCCGGTTGATTGTTAATTAATGCCAAAACTTCGTAACAAATTTTATGAGCGCTGCCTTAATGAAACGGCAAACAAAAAAACAAAAAAGTGGTGAGAATAAAAATTTAAAAGTTCATTCTCTACTCGTTTCATTTTAATTAATTCTTCAGTGATAAGTTATTTGAATATTTATTGCATTCCGTTTATAATTATTTTCCTGAAACATTTCCAAATAATTCATTTAAGACTAAGGAATATTGCAAAATTAATTAAAACATCAAAAAAAATTTATTTTATCTTCTTTTATTTTTCTAAACATCATTTTTATAGGTCGTAGTCGAATAAAAAGTGCCAATAGTTTTTAAAACATTGAATAATTTGTAGTTAACAAAACGTAATAGCGGTGAAATTAATTCTATAGCTATTTTATTTAGTTTAAATTCTTTTCAAATATTAAAAGCAAATCATTCATTTATTTTCTAATACTATTCTGAAAAACACTATATTATTCTTCAGAGTAACATAGTTATAGATTAGTTTTGATAAAGAAAACCAAAGAGTAACATTATTATAAATTAGTTTTGATAGACAACCAAAGAGTAACATTATTATAAATTAGTTTTGATAAAGAAAACCAAAGAAAAAGAATTGCTTTTAAATTCTGTCAATAAGAAATGAGACGTAAAAAATACACATAAAAAATAAAATCCCACACAGTTTTACAAAGGGAACTATCGGAAATTAGATCATAAATTATTTACAGCTTATGCTTCGGAAATTATTTTATTCTAATTCAACAGAAATAATAAAGTATGAGCTGCTATAAATAAATCTGCATATTTTTTCAATTTTTTTCGAGGATAAAAAATACTTTTAAATGTGTAACCAACCCAAGCTTTAATTTTTAACGTTTTTACAACGATAGTTAAAAATAATGTGTCGTGAATTCATAATTTAGTGCGATTTCGTTCGTTTGTTTCAGAGTTTTTAGTGACAACAGAAGTAGTAAAATTTATACTTAATTGTTCAACTCTTGAAAAAAAATCGTTGATTCATTTTGATTTGAAGATTTCACACTTCCGATGAATATTGAAAAAAAATGCAGTAAAAGATATTTACTGTGGAATTCAAATTATGCAATAAATAATTCTAACAACTTGAAATATTAAGCATATTTTATACAAAGCAATAATACATAAATATACTTGAATTCCATATAGCTTATTTAGATAAAATTTATTTTTTTGAATAATATTAATGAGATAAAATTCAATTTAGGAATTTTTAATTTCAAAATTTATATTTCGTTTTGGCTTGAATAAATATTTATTTATTAATAAGAAATGCAAATATTTAAGATAATATCATAAAAATTATAAAGTAAATGGGCAAAATATTTTATAAGAAATTTTTAAGTCGATATATACCCGAACCATAACTATCATAAATTTATAATACACACGAATTAATCTATAAACATATCAATTTGCAATATATATTTATATATTTGTAAACATTCTTTTTTATAAATTCATATAAAACGAGTATAAAAGGCGACAAAACACTTTTCAAAGACAAAAAGAGGTCTTGCTGTTTGTTAGAAAATAATATTCGATTCAAAACAAGAAAAGGTCAAAATATTTAATAGAAAAGTTGTAAAAATCTATTGTTAAACCAAAATGTCTGTAAATTTGAAGTAATTACAAAAACTAAAAATTGTATATCTAAATACGAATAAAAATTATTAAAAAGTAATTTTTTAAAAATAAAATGTCGTACATAGATAACAAAAAAATATCGTGAGAACACATTTATAACTATTATATCAGTGTTTCACGTCGTAAAATATGAACGACATTTTTATTATGTAGTAAACGTATTTGGAAGAAAAAGTTCTTTCACAGTTCTTAAATCACAGTTCTTTTTTGTTTTTGTTTTGTTTCGTTATTATCAGTAAAATAATTGTTTCCATAGAAATAAACTTCCATTAAAAGTAAAGAAACCGAAAGTTTTTTATTTCCGTCATTTAAATCAACGGAAATAGTTTATAAAAATAGGCAACAAACAGAATCATTTTGCTTGTTAAAGTCAAGTGCTTGTTTAGTCAGATTCATGAATTGTTGAAATTCGCCTTTTCTAAAATTTTAAACATCAGTAATATTTGGAAATGATTGTGAATTCTATTTCCGAGAAAGTTAAATAGAATGTTTGCAAAAAAATGGAACTAGGTCTCTGTGCATTAATAACAATTTTAAGTTCTTCGTTTTTATATTATTATAAATAAGGGTAAACATAAAGCAAATGTTGCAAAAGTGAAAAAATAATAATTCGGAAGTTTTCATACAAATTCACTATACAACAGTTTAAAATAAAAATGTAAAGTTAGATTTTCGTAAGAATAAATTTTTCAAAATTGTATTCAGCAAATTCAATTTTAAGCGATAGGATATTTTCATTAGATGTAAGCTGAATAAAAGTAATCAAACAATTTAAATTCTTACCTTTATTTGAAAAAGACTAAAGCTTCTTTTAGGCTTGCTGCGCTGTTTGCATGCTAAGCACAAAGCTTTGGCCATGTCCAAAACATTGGACATCCCAGGATTTCCGAAATCCACAGAACCTGACCGCCGCAGCTTTGTCATATTGCCACTTCTTTTGGCCACGGAATTCGCCAGTTTTATAGTCAATTTAATTCTTTTTTCACCAAAAAAATAATTATAATCCTAAGGAAATTGTTTCACTCAAAACGGAAAATACTGCCATCACACCTTCATGTAACATTATCATATTCAAATTGATCCATCATTTGTTTCATCCAATAACTTTATATATAAATATTGCAATGGAATTAATTGGAGATTTAAATCGTCAATTTAATAAGTGCGTCGCTTTAATTTAAGTAAAATCTTTTCATAAAATATTCGATTCAATTTCGAAGCACAGATTTTAAACTTTGAACTTATATATTTAACAAAAATACCAATACGATATTAATGAAAATATTAAAAAATTCAAGATATAATTATATTGTTAAATCACAAAATAGTCCAGTCAATCAAAGTATTGCAACAGAAAAAAATATTAAAATGTATCTTCTTCAAACAGAGAGAAATCTAAAAATCTTTTTCACATTGCAAAATTATATCGTTTGCAAATAAGTAGCATTCAAAAAGAAAATAATAATAAAATTCTATCAGCAAAAAATAAGAAATAATTTTATCAATGCATTCTAAATTAAAAACGTTTTCTTAAAAAAAACATTTATTTATCGTTTACTTCTAAAATTTAATCAGTTCTGGGAAAGTATATTCACATCATTTGCTCAATAGATTGTAGTTTTAATTTTCATTAATTAAGAGTATCTAGAAGCAAATTATCCGAAGAAATGGAATTACTATGCACAACACTAATCGTAATCCAACGTTCACTCACAACGCATAAGAACTAAATGAAAACTGAGCGTCGCGGTTGAAAATCGTCTGCCGCTGACGTAACAAGAGAGCGCTGCGTGACGTCACAGCGGTGCCGGCGGTTACGGTTGGTTAGACGGCCATGACGTTCAACCCCGACCTTCTGGTTTGGGGAAAATAAAAGACTCGCTCTTTAGCTTCCGTAGAGTTAGTTGTACTACGGCCAATTCCTTTCATTCTAAAACCAGGCCATCATCAATGAAAAAACAGAAAGGCTTAAACGTGATTCTCAATATAACCTTTAAACCCCCAACAGAGCCTGTTCTTTTTGCCGAAGAGCTAACCTAGGTAATTAACACGAATATCGACCGTTAAAGAGGTTTGGAATTCTTTTTGCTGCTTTTGAGTTCCGATATGTTTGTGCACTTTTTTATTCTTCGATCTCATTTGTAGAATCATTTTTTATTTTTAATTTGTTTCTAATGTTCGTTCGAAATGGGATCATATGTTCCCCCATGGGCTGTTTAATTATGTATTGGAGCATTCAGCTCAGAACTAGTGACTTTTATTTTTATTTGCATGCCATTTCTTTTCTTTTTTTTGTTATAATTTACTGCAATAAAATACATAAAATAAAACATGTTGAATCTACATTATTGTATACGTCACCTGAAATTCTTTTTTTACAAATTAATTTTATTTTTTGTATTATAAAATTGAGTTTGCATTATAAAATGAATATATGCTGATTTTTAAGTTCAAATCGTCTGATTTTATATAAAAGCTCTAAATATTTTAAGGGATTTTATGATCCACTATTACGCCGATGAAACTAAAAAAAAAAAGTGCGGTGATGATTATTTCAATATCTATTTTAATTTTCGAAGTGGGAAAGGGATGTAGTTGTAATTTTCGAAGTATTTCGAAAGGGATGTAGTTGTAATTTTTGTTTAATTTCAACTTTTTTCTAAATAATTGAAGTATGCACAAAAATTTATTTTAACTTTTTACATAGCAAGAGAAATAATTCTTTCTTTCTTTTATTCCTGAGTAATTATGGTGCAAATCCTATTTTTAAAGTTTTTCGTAATGAAAATGTTAGTTTGATTGATTGATTTTTAGTGTGTTTTTTTGTAACTTTTTACTAATCAGTATTTCAGACGATATTTTTTCCATTGTATGTCTCACGATATATTAAGCATTTATACATATCTACTATTTTAAAATTGACTGACAAGATTAAATGAATAAAAATTGGCTTTATAATTTATTCTGATGGTAAATGTAATTTTTAAATTTTTGGTTACGAAGTTCAACCAAATGAGCGGAAAAATATAATAAAAAATTAAATCGTCTCAATTTACATTTAAATATTTTCTCGTAAAATTAAATTGATTAAAAATTGTATATATTTATAAAATTTTAATCACATTTATTAGTACCTTTTGAAATAACAAAAAGAAAAATATTATTACATTGCTTGCCAGAAAAATTAATTCATGCAACAAACTTATATAGTATTTATAAAATATCTCAAATACTTTTATTTTTTTTATCAAACATTATTATAATTTACAGGAGTCAAACGAATTTGAAAAGCATGTAGGAAAAAATTTTAGTTCCTAGTATACATGATTCAATTAAACTACAGTGGCTCAAAAAATTGAGAGTATACCTCACTTTTACTTGATAAATCCGATTTTTAATATGAATAACACATTAATGGGAAGTCCACACATATATTTATTCTTACACACAACAAATTGTTTAATTTAAAGTTAAAAAAAGAAAAATTAAACAAAAACATCTAAATTGAAAAATATCAGAAGCATTTTTTAAAAAAAAACTTAAGCTGATTTTTGCCTCAAAAAATTTAGAGTACGCCAACGAAATTTTTGTAATATCTCACAAAGAAACAAAGTGTAAATATTTAATTTGCTGTCTTTTTGGCTTTTATAATAACTTTTAGACGTAGTGGTGCTGATTCGATTAATTTTTAATGGTATTTGAAGATATTTTACCCATACAAAAAAATCTATTTTGTTTAAAATAGATTTTTTTTTCTAATTTTGTGTTTTCGAACTAATATTTTGAATGTGGCCCACAGAGATTCAATGCCATTGGTATCAGGCTACTGTGGTAGTGTGTGTAAATGCTGTTTACAATAAAAAAAACACCATTATTTTAGCGTTACTTGCATTCTTTGTGAGGTCATTGTCCTGCTGGAAAAGGAAATTTCTACCTAAACCCAAATTTTTTGCACTTTCCTTTAGAAGTATGACCACATGATTCATGCAACTTGTTGCTGAAATTTCTTTAATCAAAAATGTAAGATCCGAAACTGTGCAAAGTGTAATTAGACAAGCTAGATATTTAAATCAAATTGTTAGAGAGAAATCATTCATCAGGTTACAAATTCAATAAAAAAGAGTTTGAAGTTTTCAAAAACTCATCAATTGAAGACCATTAACTTTTGGAAGAAATTTATACTTAATGATGAAAGAAAATTCACCCTTTTTGGCAGTGATAGCCGTTACAACATATGGAGAAAGGCCTAATATTGCTTTGGATTAAAAATATTTACCTTTTAAAGTTAATTATCTTGATGACTCTATTATGATTTAGGATGGTATGACTTCATCCACGGTTGGAAATTTATTTCTTATTGATGGAATTGTGAACCATATGGTTTACTTAAACATACTTCGAAGCAATCTGAAGAAAAGTGTTAAAATTTTCCTTTTTTTGCAAGAATGCAAGTAACGCTAAAATAATGAGGGGGGGGGGTCATTGTAAACAGCATTTACACACACTACCACAGTACCCTGATACCAATGGCATTGAATCTCTGTGGGCCACATTCAAAATAGTGGTTCGAAAACATAAAATTAGAAACAAATCATACTTAAAACAATTGTCGCAAGAAAAATGCGTAAAATATCTTCAGATACCACCAAAAATTGATCGAATCAGCACCACGACGTCTAAAAGTCATTATAAAGGCCAAAAGACATGGAATTAAATCTTAACACTTTCTTTGAGAGACATTACAAAAATTTCGTTCTTGTATTCTCAATTTTTTTAGGCAAAAATGTGTGTAAATTTATTTAAAATGCTTAAGACATTTTCCAGTTTAGATGTTTTTCTTTTATTTTTCTTTATTTTTACTTTAAATTAAACCATTTATTGTGTGTAAAAATAAAAATATGTTTGGACTTCTCGTTAACGTGTTATTTGTAATGAAAGTCAGATTTATCGAGTAAAAATGAGGTGTACTCTCAATTTTTTGAGGCACTGTATTAATACTCCCTAGAGGCAATTTTTGTAGTAAATATTACTACATGTATCTTTCCTTTTCTAAACACATGTTATCTTCCTATGTACTTTAATTCTAATTTGTTTTGTAAATTCTGTGCAAAAATTGTAAATATAATGATATTAAATCCATATTTGATACGTTTTATGTGAAACAGAATAGATTCCCATTCGCCACAAAAGTGAAAAAAGAGCAACAAATAATAGTATTTCCTTTAAAAATAAAATAGTCTTTGAATGTCCTAATATACTAATTAAAACATAGATAAAACTACATTAATTTCATGTCATAACAACTTTTATCTCTCGAACTTAAACAAAAGATTAACTTTGGTATTCTTACTCAATTTAAACATTAGCGGTTCTTTTCTCAAACATTCTTAATCTTATTAACCCACATTCTTTCCTTTTAATTCTGCATTCAACAGCAGATTAACAACCCTTTTTTGCTCAATATTGATCTGATTATTTTATCTCACCAAAAATCAAGGCATTGGATTAAACTATATTCAACTTTATTTAATTAATTATAATCCCAAAACATTTAATTAATGATTTAGTTGGAATTAAATTAATTTTTTTTATTTTACCAAACGATTTTTTTCAGTACCAGAATTATTCCAAAATAAGAACGTATTATTCTCCAAAAGATTATTTATTCTGCTTCTAATGTAATGTTCTGAATTAATTATTCCAACTATTGATTTAATAGAAATTACTTTTTAAATAGTAAAAAAATACTCTAAACAATTAGTACAACTTCGTTTTTTGTTTTTGATGTTAGCTTAATGGTGGGTTAATTTCTTAACCTACTGTGAAAATGAACAATCTAAATAATTTGTAAAACTCATTCGTAATAAAAATGAATATTGCGAAAACTAATTTATATTAAAATACTCTCGCGAAATCAGTAAAGGAAATAATAACGACAACAAGAAAATAAAATTTTTATTTTCATATAATTAAAATGCATAATCAAAGGAAAAAAATGCTCTGCTAATTATACTTATAACTGTTATCATTAATTTTGATTTATTATTTTTACAAAATAAATCACTGAAGCAGTGGAACTAAAAAAACGAAGATGATTTATTTTTGTTTTGAAAATTATGCCATTAAATTCTTTTTAATAGAAATATATTAGAGAAACAAAAATATATGCAATAGGCACCAAATTTTAAGATTTTTTTTTTTGCCAGAGATTTTAAAATATTGATGAAGTCCAGATGAAGAATTGCCTGCAATATCTTATCTTTGATGCAAAAATACTTATTCTTAAAAAATTTCAAGGTTATAATAAAATGTTTAGTTAAGAAAATCTATCATCGGTGAAATGAAAGAATTCTTTAGAAAATTATTATTTTTCAAAATGCAATGTTTTTATTGCTCAATAATTTAATTTAAATTCTGATTTCTTAATAATCATTACCGAGAATTCATGAAACAGTGAATTAATAAGTCATTTTATGTTTGCGCCACGTGTCACATAATTGCGCTAATTCAGTTTTAAAAGTCAAACGAGATCTTACAGATAAGGAAAAGATACAATTAAAAAAAAGGAAAATAAAAGACGAATATTATCTGATTTCCTCAATACCATTTGTCATAAACTCGAGATATCGCTAACTGATTTTCCATTCAGTGTTTTATATAAAGAAAGCAATAACTCATCTATTTTCTTCATATATTTAAATTTTATCTTTCTTATCATATTGTTCCACCTGGGTGAAAAACATCTTTCAATTAATAAAAGCATATTTATTAATAAATGTTAACCTAGCAGAAAGATATTGCAAAAAAAATTCTTCGAATTTAACCAGAACACGAAAAGCTACAATAAATGAATGAATTAACAAACGCTTTAAAAATCGTCCATTGTGCATTTAATTCTTCGCAGACGATATTCAAAGTAGATTGTTATTGTATGCGTTCTTTTTTTTTTTCGGTTTAAAGTTCCTTGAATACTTTTAACATGCAAATGGTTATATAGAACAACAAACGTCACCGCTTGACGAGGAAACAGAAAAACTCATTGAATGATTTCCAGCCGTTAGAAACAGCAATGCGGCAAAATTCCAATTGTTGTTAGAATTCTTTTGATGTTTATAAGAAGAAAATATGCTCTCATACAGTGAGTTCCAGGAACAATACTATTAGAGGAAAACAGGACTCCCATTGATAGTTAAAACATTCTAATTGTAAAGGGAATTTTGTTTATTTTTTTAGCTAAACAGTGTTCTCATTAACAAATATTCTGAATTCAAAGACCTAGGAGACAGATGTGACCTATATTGATTAAATAAAAAAAAACACTGACTGCTTTTACTTTTTACTTTTTTACACGACTATATCTTTTCAAAAGAATTATTTTTATTTCATTATTTTTTTATGAAAAAAGTATTTTATAAAAATTGTATTTTATATTATAAAGAAAGTTTTACAACTGATAAAATATTTAAAAAATAAGATGAAAAGATTTGATAAGATTTAATCTCATTTTTCAATTTACATAGGTATGATTAATAATAATAATAATAAACAATATGATTGGCAGCTTCATAATCTTACGATAGTTTATAATTCTACAATAAATGTCATTAGATTTTTTATTTTATTCAAAATCATTCAAAAATTTATTATTGATGATTAGAATTATAGGACATAATTTCTCAATTACATGTTTTAATGATAAACAGTGAAAAAAAATTTATTCGTAGCTGACCGTCCCGGTTGTTGATTCGAGCTATTCAAAAATTCCAAAGAAGTAAAGCTGTCTCCAAATACTTGAAGGTTAACATTAAATGGCATTTTAAAAAAAACTTAAACAGAGAATGAAAATTAAATTTTATTATCTAGCCAAACATTGACATTTTGACAAAAATGATCATAATAATAACTATAGATTTTTTAATTTATTTTTTTTAGGATTCAGTATATAATGTTAATGAACAAACTTTCTTTGCTGCTTTGAATACAATTAAATTTCATCGTCCACTATATTCAAAAAAATGTTACTATCATCTTTACAGAATGCTTTATCAAACATTAAAGTTTTGGAATGGATTAAGAATCAAAAAATAGGCGTAAGATACAAACGTAATTGAAGAAAATAATTTTAGAAATAAAAAACAATTTTCAATTTTTTAAAATTTATTTCGAACTTGGATTTTTTTCCTTCTATTTTCTTAAAATAGAAGCTATTTTTAGGTACTTACGTATTATACCGTCTAACTTTATCGCCAAATTTGAAGTTATAGCCAATGAGTTGCTAAACTGCCAATTACGTTAATCTAGCAATGGTGTAATCCGTTGATCTTTATCGCCAAATTTAAATCCGACGCCAAAAAGTTAATAAACCGTTGGCGATCGTTGGCGAGGAAGATATAATTCGTAAGTACCTATTTTTATTCCAATCAAAATAAATTCGACTCTTATATGTAATTTGAATGTTAGTTTAATAGGAGGTGTTCAAAGGAACAAACAAGAAATATTAGATTACCAAAGAATTCGAATTAAAAATATTCAAATTCTTCAAATTCCAATGTATTAAAAAAGTTTAAAGTGCTATTAGTTCTTTTTTAGTTTATATTATATTCTTATTTATTGAAAAACATTATTTAACTAATTATTGGTGTTAAATTATTGTTAAAAAGCAAATATTACATTCATTATAAGAAAAAAAAATTAGATTGCCTTCAGTTTATAAAAAAAATTGAATTACATAATTTTATGAAGTTAGAAAAACATGCTCAGTAAAGAATAATAATATATTTTAAAAACAATAAAAAAAGCTATAAATGTGCGGGAGGGTTTATATTTTACAAAATACATTTAATACCAAAAATATCTCATAAATTTATTTTTAACGACTAGTGATACGTAGATAGAGTAGAAATAATTGGTTATTAACTAAAGAAAATATTATGTAAATTTAAAAAAAAAATGTTTGCCAAATATTAAAGCAAATTCATTTGTAATATGTTTTTTATATTCAACCGAATACCATTCAGAAGAACATTTTTTAAAGTTGGAATTTAATACTCTACAAATTCGTAGAAAATGAGTTATATCGATATTTTTACATTTTAAATGAAAAAAAAAAAGAATAATATCATACTTAGATATAGCGCACAATCTGGGTCTAATTTAAGACTGAAAAAAAAATTGTGGCAATTGGTAAATTAATTTGGAATTGCTTTTTTTCTTTTATCGTTCAGTACAAACTATTTTTTTAGTTTGAACAAAAGATAAATAAAGTTTTAAGAAATATAAGAATTTTTGAAATACAAGAGAGTTTATCTAAATATATTATAAAAGAGCTAACAATAAAAATATTTTCATCCAAAGTTATGAAATATGAAAGAAAGAAATACGAATAAAAAAAAAGAGTAATGAACGATAAAAATAAAAAAATGTCAACAAGATTCTGTCTCGGATTTCAGTTTAAAAAATAAAACAAACAAACAAAAAATCCTCGCACGATTTGGAAACAGTCGCACGTGAGGTAGTAAAAATCAAACGATTCATGGATCAACAACCTTTCGAATATTGAATTCGAATTCCGCCATTTCTATGTGTAAGGCTTTTTACCCCTTTTTATTTCGGGTTCACGGAACTTGGGATTTTTCTAAGTTATTCCGAGGGAAATTATGAGGGGGGAGGGGGGAGGAAAATAAGTGAAAAGTGGGTGCTTCCGTTGCGGCTTACTTCTGATCACTGGTGCTAGCGTGCGAGCCTTTTTTTATTTATATTTTCTTTAAATTGACTGATTTGGGTTCGGCCACATATTGTTGTTTTAGAATTTACTATCCGTGCAGAAAGATAAAAAAATAATAAATATCATTGAATGAAATGCGGCGTTTTAGAGGAAATGCAACTGACCCTGTGATTTTCTGTTGCCAATTCATATTTTGTTGTTTTCTTCAAAAAAATTTTGTTGGAAGAGTTAAAAGCATTTTAAAACATATAATTTTCAGAGAACTTTTTTCTAGATTTTTTCTTCTGAAACTGGCTTTATTTGTCACGTAAATAATTTTTGGGGGAAACGAACGAAAGTCGGTAATAAAAAAAATGGTTCACACTTAGCATTACAATAACATCATTTCCTTAGTAGCTCAGTGACCCAACTTTATAATGTGTTTACAGATTTCAAATTTAAAGGAAAAAAAATGCATTTTTTTTATGCAATTCGATTTTTGTGTCCAAATTATAGTTTTAGGTGTTTTGATACGGATTTTTATTGCTCTCTGAATCTCAAAGAAATTCAGCAATTTATATTATTGAATAAAAAAGAGTTTTAAAATTTTATTGCTTGCTTTTTAAAAAATTGAAAAATCTTCAATAAAACTATTAATTCTGTGCCTGATTACTTAAAATTCAATAATTGTTAAATTGTTGTTACATTTGCGATTATTTTTCTTTTCCTTAGTTAATGAAAATATTTTCTTTCAAACTGAATAAAGAAGACCAAATTTTTTTAAATATTCATTTGTAGTAGGAAGCAGTAATAAAAAAATTAATTAATTAAGATATTAATAGATTTTAATATTGTATGCTAAGTTATAAATATTATTATGTGAGAACATGATATTGTTTTGGTTTAAGATTTTTGAAGTCTCAAAATGAGCAGGCATCAAATTGGCTATTAATCGTGTAGGCATCAATTTTTCACTTTTAGGGTTATTAGAAATTAATACAGAAGTTTATCACATTTGGCTATTCATCGCTAATTATAGTAATAACCATTTCCAAATTATTTATTATCTAATCTCTTAATTAATTCAAGTCATTAACCAGTGTGAAACAATCACGAGGCTATCAGATTACATATGCGTGGATAATTAGAAAAACAATGAGTATTTTTTCATCTCAAAATCGGTCGAGCTCTTTGTTTGCCAGCTAGAAAAATGGAAAATTAATGTTAAAAAATTGGCATTATACATATAGAGGGGGGGGGGTATAGAAACTGATAAGAAGCCTCATGATTGTTTCAAACTAGTTTAAACTGATGTAAGACGTAAATTAATTAAGACAAATAATGACTTTAAAATAATAATATTCTCACGTGATAACTTGAAATAATCTATGTAAAAATATCTAATTCTTTCTAATTTAAATATTTATCTCATTTTATTCGAATGTCAACTTCAAAGAATATATTTATGTATCAAGTTTTATGTATAACATTTTTTTCCTTCTTTTTTTTCAGATAATAACAACGGCTGTCAATCCAAAAGCCATCAAATAAATCAGTTTGAATCTCAATAATACAAAAAGAAATTCATTTCAAATTGTGACAATATTTATCTTTTGAGAACCATATTGTATATACTTGTGTCCTTTATTTTATTTCAAGATTGAAATTAGCTTTCAATTGCTGAATTTATGTTAACTGTATTTATTTTGTAAAAGATCAAATATAGAGACTATCATTTAAAAAATCTTCAATTCTGATCCTCTTATCCAAAACATTGAACAATAAACTATTTAAGCTCCCTCACGAATAAAAAAAAATGAACCTGTGATTATTATTATTATTATCACTCTATCAATGCTATATGATTGAACGTGATAAAAAATAATTACTTGAATTTTATAATAAAAATAAGAATCTTTAAAACAATTTAAAATTAATCTTTGTAAAATTATTAAAATTATTTAAAAATTCTAGAATATAAAATTTCATCGATTAAAGGTTAGTCTTTAAAACCTACTAATGAATTTTCGAGTTATTATATGTTTCAATTTTTTAAAATTTATTAAAATGTTAAAATTTTGATTAAATATTAAATAAAAGTGAAATGGAAAAAATAAAATTTAATTAAAATTAAATGGTAGAAAATTAAATAAAAGTTTAATTTTCTTCCATCTATTGCCTAAAAAACTAATAATACACATATTAACAAATTGGCTTTAGGCTCAGTATTCTGCTTTTTTACTTTCCGTGAATAACGCGTAAGACTAAATCACTCAATAAATAAAAAGCATGCCAAATTGAGAATACTGACGTATAAAAAGGAGAAATTCGCCTAAAATTTAACAACGCGTACGACTAAATCACGTAATTAACAAAAAGCATGCCAAATCGAGAATGCTGGCGCATAAAAAAGACTCCTAAAATTTAGTAACGCGTACGATTAATTCACGCAATTAACAAAAAGCATGCCAAATCGAGAATACTGTCGCATAAAAAGGAGATATTTGTCTGAAATTTAATAACGCGTACGACTAAATCATGCAATTAACAAAAGACATGCCATGTTGTGAATACTGACGCATAAGAAGGAGAGGTTCTCCGAAAATTCCTGGCTAAATTTCATCTGGCATTTACTCCATCCCTTCTTTATATAAAAAGAAATAAATGTTTTATTATCTCGAATTTTTAATGAATTTATCTTGCAATCATTGGCAGCTAATCCTTGGCGAGCAATTAATTCACAAATTCTATCGTTGTTGTTACTAATGGCACTTACCATGGACAAGCCCGCTGATGTATCACCGGATTTAAGCCAAAATAAGAGTCTCTTGTTTGAAGTAAAAACTTTTAAAGAAGAATAGTCATTCTAGTTGCTTTACCTCAAATTATCTACAAGTATGTTGCCAAGGCAATCAAAAAGTTTATATGTTATTGATGTTACTTATGGCACTTTTCAAACCCGCTGACAGGCCTATCAGCGATTTAAGCTGAATGAGCGCCTCTTGTTTTTCAGCAGCTCCAGCTAGGGTTAAAAATTTTCATTTTCGCAAGAACTGAACTTGCATTCTTCACCTTCACGTGAAAAATACGGAAATCCTTGCATTTTGCAATTTCAGATATTGCCTGTTGATTTCAATTTTCATTACAAACTACTAAAACTCCATTTAAAGTATTAAAAACTAATTAAATTTAATGAAAGAATTAATAATTCAAAAGAAAACTGTATTAACATTAAATGTTATCCGCTGCAAGTTTTAAAAAATGTATTTGAATTTGAATAGATGAATAAAAAGTATTTTATTAAGGATTAAAAATTTGAACAAGATATATAAATATATACAGGAAGAGTGTGAACTAATAGTAAGAATTGATAAAGCAGATTTTCCTATTTCAATATACAAGAAATTTTTATTCGTAATTTTTATTTTCAATAGTAAGAATTGAAAAGAAGTCCCTGAGAAAATAGGAATAAAAGTTAAATCGCGTTTCAAATTGTTTTTATGGTATTCTAATTTTTAAATGCTTTCTGTAAAGTTGGAAAATATAATGCCTCTTTAACAAATGGCTATAACTTTAAATCAACCAAAAAAGAGAATATTATCATGTCGGAACATGATGTTATTTTTACAATGAGGTGTTTTGGCGTCAACAAAAATCCTTGGACGAAAAACTGAAATTTCAATATCTGTACGAGCATCTCAAAAATTCAGCTTTTAATAACGCGTTGCCAACGCATTTACGAAAGCTCTGATTAAAAAAAGTTAATCTGCTGCAAATAAAAGCTCGAAAAATATCATTTTTATGAAAATATCAATCAAAATATCAAATATCACGTGACTCGAAAAATATCATTTATCACGTGATTATATGAAATGAAATAAATAGGAAATACGATATATTTTTTAATACAATCAATGCGAGACAAAGTTTTTTTGGATCGTTGGCAATGCTAAAGTGACCCATTCAATGAAACCATTAAAATGAATAAAGATATAATTTAACTTACACTAGCACGTGTTGCTTAGGCCGTTCAAGAAATGATGTTCTGACATCATTCATTGAAATATGCATGGCAGATTTCATTTTAATCTTTTATTCTTATTTTATTTTGCATTACCCTTTTTTTATTGATTACATTTATTTATAAATTCTGATTTGAACAGCAAAACCACAAGAATTTTAAAAATAAAAATGAACCATATAATAGAAATAAAAATCAATCTTCAAAAACGCAAAGAAAGTATAGCGATTATAAATTGTTGTAATTCAGCGCCAAAATTGCAATGATACATTAAAAAATCTTTTTCATAAATTTTAATGTTATACATTCGAGAATTATTAAAATAACTAATTAAGTTTAAAACTTTAAATTTAAAATTTTGACATATTTTTAAAACATTGATAAAAAAAACAGATGAAACAGCGAAAAGACTGTGGAATCGAAAACGCATGTTCTAAGAACAGTTACATTTTTTTCTACTTATCATTTCCTATTTTTTATGAATTCCAATTGAAACCACAAAAACCGCAGATATCTGAAGGGTATATAAAATTAGGCGATTTTATTGAAGGAAGCACGAATAGGACATTGTTCTATCTTTAAAAGTATATTGAAATTGTTACGATGATAATTGCTGTTATTTTTCCAATTCCTACAATTAGCTCACTCTCTCTCTATCACATATATCTATATATTGTTCAAATTTCCAATCGTTAATAAAATACTTTTAATTCATTCAATCAAATTCAAGGAATTTTTTTTAATTGTAGTGGATGACACTTGATGTTAAAGTAGTTTCTTCGAATATCTACATTAATTTTTTATTCAACTATTAAAAACTAACTTTCTCGCCAAAATCTTCATTTCCCGCCGCCAAATAAGTAAAGAATTTAGTTTGTTTTATTCCCACGCCAAAGAGATTAGACTTAACTTTTTTTCGGTCGATTGTTTTAAACGATTCTGTTTATTTTCATAATATTTGGTGCATTTGAAATTAAAAGATAATTAATGTATTTTTTCGACTCATTTTGAAGTACTTTCGAATTAAACTAATACAGAATCAAGAAAATAGAAATTTCTAATCTCTATTGCGTTTTCCAACTGATATAGAAAAATCACGCATTTTGTGTTATCACAATTGGCTTTAAATCCTCCATTGGCGTTGAAAATTCAACGCTAATATAATTATTTGATCAATTATTTATAATAATTGTAATTGTCAGGCCGGGATAGTCTGATTGGTATGGCGTTGGATGCGCATCTCTTGGACTGCATGTTCGAACAACATACATAGAAAGGAAAATGGAAATTACCAGGAAATTTTATTTCTATTTTGCGACTTAATATTGTGATTCTGTCATATTTATATACATATATTAATTGTAATTATTCAATAAAAAGTAACTAAAATAAAATTTTTCTTTAATGGCCTAAGTAGGAATGGATTTTTAAAAAAATGGTTTTTATGTTACTTCTTAAATGCTAGATTTACAGTGATATTTTTTTTAAATATTTTTAATTTAATTTTATACTAAAAGTTGAAAAATTATTTTACTTCCTTAAAAAATATATTTAATTGAGCTTTAAGTTAACACCTCAAGATTTATTCTACATTTTTTTAAACATATAATTAACTGAGCTTCATATGAAAATTCAAACTATCTGATGAGATATTTTTAATTTTAACAGTTCTTATTTTACGCCATTTTGAAAATAAGATTTACCCTAATTATTAATTAACCCTTTATGTACCAAGTTATTTTGCAGTCAATTTTTCGAAATTATTTTTGCACCATTTTTTACGTTTCCTTGTTGAATAACCCAAGGGAATTAAAGAAAAAATATTTTGTATTATCGAAGTTTCTTAATTTAATTAATAATTAAATATTTTTAATTTTTACTTTTAGTTTATATTACCTCCTTGCTATATTCTCCGTGTTCTTTTGAATACCACCAGAAAAAATAAATATATTACGAAGAAATGGTGCTTTTAAGTACCCTTTGCAAATAAAGGGCTAAATACAAAACGCATTCCCAAATAAAGGTGCACGAATAGCTATAAAAACAATAGATTTTGTGGTTTATATAGATTTAAAAATTTTAGTATTGAAGGAAAAATTAAAATATTTTTGCCTTATGCAAACAAATACGATACTCTGAAAATATGTATCTTCCAATGCCAAATTTTAAACAATTAAATCGTTTGTTTTAGTTGAATTGATTTTCTTTTTCAATAAAACATTTTAACCAATAATTTTAATTTTGGATGAATGTATTATCTAAAATACTTTTAATTACTCAATAGTTTTTTGAATCAGCGTATTGGAATTAAAACAATCAGGATCATTAAATAAATGGTAGAATAATATTAACTGTTTTTTTTTTCATATTAATGACTATAGAATAGTATTAACTGCTATTTTCATATTAATGACTACAGAATAGTATTAACTATTATTTTCATATTAATGACTATAGAATAGTATTAACTGTTATTTTCATATTAATAACTATATGATAGTATTAACTGTTCTTTTTAAATTAATGACTATAGAAAAGTATTAACTATTATTTTCATATTAATGACTATAAATTAGTATTAACTGTTATTTTCATATCAATGACTATAGAATAGCATTAACTATTATTTTCAAATCAATGACTATAGAATGGTATTAACTGTTATTTTCATATCAATGACTATAGAATAGCATTAACTATTATTTTCAAATCAATGACTATAGAATGGTATTAACTGTTATTTTCATATCAATGGCTATAGAATAGTATTAACTGTTATTTTCATATTAATGACTATAGAATGGTATTAACTATTATTTTCATATTAATGACTATAGAATGGTATTAACTGTTATTTTCATATTAATGACTATAGAATACAGCTATTTAAAGCGGAATTAGAATGAATATATTCCAGGTTGTACAATGTTTCATATTATATAACATTATCAGTATATTTCGAATATTGTTCAGTACATTGCACTGTTATATAGTATTTGAGTAATAATGGAAATATAAATTATTTTAAATTTATTGGAATAATAATTAGAACTATTTGGATGTCATGATGTACAACATAGCTTAATCTGCCATATCTATTTCAAATGTCTCTGATTATAATTAGACTACTTTTGGAAATTTTCAAATAATAGTAACTTTTTTTCATGTTTTTTTGTTTTTCAGAATCATAAAATGTTGTTTGTATCTATCTACCTTCTAAAAATAATACCTATGGGAATTCCCTACTGATTTTCTTAAAATATACAGTTCGATTTGAGAAAGTTATTTATAAATATTCAGCTTCCTTCAATTAATGTCGAATAATTAATTTTTTTCGAAAGATAACCGACACATCCACTTGTTAATTTTTTTTAAAAAAATTAAAATGC
Organism: Argiope argentata; assembly: GCA_026289955.1. Classification (NCBI taxonomy): domain Eukaryota; kingdom Metazoa; phylum Arthropoda; class Arachnida; order Araneae; family Araneidae; genus Argiope; species Argiope argentata. Next base: position 2,235,632 of record JAOUZG010031479.1, on the reverse strand, counting down.
CTTATAAATTAATTTGCTTATTCTTAAATGAATCATCATCATGACTTTAGATTCAAAAAGTCAGGCTATTATTGTTAATTCTGATTGCTAATAAACATCAAAAGTTTGTCTGTATTTGACTAAAGGAAATAACAGCATTAAATTTAAAAAATGATTCTAGATTATTATTGGTATTTGAATGGTTTCACACTCTGAAAAACCGTAAGCTAAACATAACATCATAAACTTTAACCGTTATAAAAGAGCATAAAAAACGACTAAACGGTGCTGTATTACAAATCGTTTCATTATTCCAGACACGGAAATGGACATATAAAAACTTCCATGAATCTTTAATATACGAAAGGAAGCTCAAAAAGCACACGAGGAAGTGAATTTCGAACAACAGTCATTTGATAGATGTTAACGGCCCAACATCCGCTAGGAAACAGCAATGAATCCCGAAAAGATTTAACTGTGACGTTTACTATTTACGAACCGTTACCTACATGAAATGGGTCGTAGAATATTTAAAACGAAAATTGTTTTACGAACAGCAAATTTTAAACAATGAGCTAGTTTTAAAAACTCGGGTAACATATCGTTGAACCAAATTCAAACACTCGATTCTTTAAACATTTTTAGAACAATTCGTATTCGTATAAGAACAAGCAGACGATATTTAATTAAATGACTCACTAATGTAGCGGTAATCGGAAGTTAAAGAGTTTTGTTCTTTATCTGTTGAACTTTTTAGTACAAAGCATTATACTCTTTAGAGCATTCCATTTATCCTTCTTTGCTTTTGAATTAAAACGAATGTTGCCATTTTTTTACAGATGGCTCTACTTTAATCCGAATAAATGAAAGCCAGGAATTATTTTTAAAAGTATAAATTATTTGTTTATTGCCTTTAATAAATGATTGATAATGACATTAGAAGTTTTTCTTAGCCTTATCTAATTGTTATTCCTTCTCAGGAATTCCAGTTATGACCTTGCACTGTTAATATTATTTTTTATTCATTAGACAAGCAACTGAACAAAAAAAATTTCTAGATATGAACGAAATTATTATTTTTAATTGTTTTTATCTAACAGTAAATTAATCACTCATAAAAAATCGAAAATGATTTTTTAGAGGAAATAAAATGGAATTATTAGAAATATCATAATATGAATTTTCCGTAAAGAAAATATTAAGGTATTTTTTCCGTCAGCGAAAAACCGCCAAAGTAATTTGGCGGAATTCTACATTATTTGGAGATTTTTCGCCGGCTAACGGAAAAGTACCAGTATTAGATTGTTTTATTGGATAAAATCGCATTTTACTACTTCGTACAAGTTTCTAATAATTCTTTTTTTAAACATAACAAATATATTTTGTTCATAGTATTTAGCATAAATGTATACATATTTCGAGTAATTAAGATAAATATTGTGACATTTTTGACAATAATAAACAATTTGTTTTCAATGTTTTAGATAGAACTTCAACATTCAACTGCACTACTTTAAAAATACTTCTAACAATTTTTTTGAGCAAAATAAATTCTATTTAACATGTATGCTTATATTTTACTTATTTTGAGTATTTAATATAAATATTGCGAAATTTTTGACAACGAACAATTGGTTTTTAACGAATTTGATAAAATTTCACGAATTCGAAATGACTTTTGAAAAGCAAAATCTAGAATTTCACCACATTTTTCGTAAGAATTACACATTTTAGAGCATTTATTTTAATATTCTGCATCTCATTCGATATTTAAAAAATGTAAGCAAATGCCTAGGTAAAAATCGCGGCACTGATACAAACAAATAAGCAAGCTTTGAAATAGAATGAAATTTATGAATCTTATAAAAAGAAAGAAGCATTTTTATAGCTTTGATCAGTCTTTCGATAAACAATTGGTTTCGAACGAATTTGATAAAATTTCAGGAATTCGAAATGAATTTTGAAAAGCAATGGCAATACAAAATCTAGAATTTCACCACATTTTTCGAAAGAATTACAAATTTTTTGGGTTTTATTTTAATATTCTTGCATCTCATTCTATATTTAAAAAATGTAAGCAAATGCCTTGGTAAAAATCGCGAAACTGATAGGTATAAATAAGCAAGCTCTGAAATAGAATGAAATTTATGAATCTTATAAAAAGAAAGAAGCATTTTTATAGCTTTGATCAGTCTTTCGATAAACAATTGATTTCTAACGAATTTGATAAAATTTCAGGAATTTGAAATGAATTTTGAAAGCAATGGTAATACAAAATCCAGAATTTCAACACATTTTTCGAAAAAATTACACATTTTTGTGCATTTATTTTAATACTCTTGCATCTCATTCTATATTTAAAAAATTAAGCAAATGCATAGGTAAAAATTGCAAAACTGATACGTATAAATAAACAAGCTTTGAAATAGAATGAAATTTATGAATCTTATGAAAAGAAAGAAGCCTTTTTATAGCTTTAATCAGTCTTTCTATAAACAATTGGTTTCTAACGAATTGGTTCTTAGAAACGAATTCTTCTGACGAATTGGTTCTTAGAAACGAATTCTTTTTACGAATTGGTTCTTAGAAATTGGTATCTAACGAATTTGATAGAATTTCACGAATTCAAAATGAATTTTGAAAAGCAATGTCGATACAAAATCCAGAATTTCACCACATTTTCGAAAGAATTACACATTTTTGGGCATTTATTTTAGTATTTCTGCATCTCATTCTATATTTTTAAAAAAATGTAAGCAAATACTCTAGCAAATACTTTTAGCCTAGGTAAAAATCGTGACACTGATACAAACAAATAAGCAAGCTTTGAAATAGAATTTATTTATGAATCTTATAAAAAGAAAGAAGCATTTTTTATAGCTTTGATCAGTCTTTCCGAATAGAATGAATTCGCTCGGTATTCAAGCACTTTGACCCTTTGCACTTCCAGGTCCAATTTCGCGAAAACCGGAAAGCTGAGCCCCGAATTCACGGCCGAGGCCGCCCCTAGCAATCATGTCAAGTCTGTCCCTGAGGTCCGTGCCCCGCTATCATCCACAAACAAATAGCCATTGAGTTCTTGTCGAGCCATTTGTCACAGTCGAAGCGTGCAGACGCTCTGGTGTCCGGAACACTAATTTTACCTTCCCGTTTCCGGTGGAATCGCGTATTCTGTGCCTAACTTCTAACTATGCGTTTAAAGGGATGTTTATTTTATTTTATTTTTACTTTTAACTGTTTGATGGCAAACAAATGGCCATTGTAAAGGAACCATAATATTCAAAGGCCATAATGAATGAAAATAATCACCATAAGATTCAAAGAGTAAATGGATAAAAGAATTCAAAACGAAAACTCCGGATATTTATTTAATTTTTTTATCATGTAAGAACATGATGTTGGTTTTCGTTAGGAATTTTCGAATAATTGAAAGCCATGAATAAATGAAGCTCGAAATCGTGCAGGCGATTAGTATAAATGGCAATATTCGTCAACTGAATTTAATCGTATTTAATTTTTTCCCGCTTTTACCAGTATTGCATTATTATTATGTATAGTCCTTCGAAAGCAGATTCGTTTACAAAAGCTTAACCTGCTTTTACCAGCATTGCTTTATTATTACATATGGTTCTTCCAGAGCAGATGCGTTTTTAAAAGGTTGACGTAGAACTACGACAACGTAATTATTATTTCATCTCAAAACTTTGTTTGCCGGTTAGAAAAAATAAAAATGATAGTTATATATATATATATATATATATATATAAAGAGAGAGAGAGAGAGTTTAAAATTAAATTAAACCCTAATTAGTTTCCTAACTTTCAATTTAATTTAGCCCATATAATATCTTCATTATAAAATATTGTCTTATTTCCTGATCCATTTCACTTGTTCTAGTTAATTAATTCAACAGAAGCATTGTAAAATTACTGAATCAGCTAAACGCCGACTATTTTTCTACACTATGAATGAAGGGATAAAAATAAAAATAAAAAGCTTATCCCTTTAAAAGATGCCTATGATTCCCTCTCATGAACTGTACATGTGATTTACATGCGTCAAAGATCCTTATTAAAATCTAAAATTATATATTCAGAGGGATAACAATTTAATCAGCTTTCTGTCATTCCATTGTGTCGTTCTGTTTCGTGTTCGTCGCTTTTGCTTGTACATAATGTGTGCTTCCGAGATGGAATAAAACAAACTTAAAAATTCAAAGTGTCATCTATGTCCTCAAAATTGGCTTCTACTTACAACAAATTTTATATATATATATATATATATATATATAGTAACTAAATTTGGCACAGATATACTTTGAAGGATAGGAATGTGCAATTCAAAGCTGATATATTGAAATTTTAATCGTTTAAAAATAATCAAGTTCTGTTGTTTTCTTTTGATAATTATAATAAATATTACAGCACTGAAATAACCCGAAAAAAAAGAAGAAAAGAATAAATTTGTTAAATCAAGCGATCTAGAGGGCCAATTCTCAAATATTTGAATTGTAGCCGCCAGAATTTCATTATTTTTGAAATATTGTACAGCATGAAAACTCGTTATCCAATCTATCAATTTGCTGGCGTCATGACAAAGAGGTAGCTAGTCTTCCCCGTGGTCTGAGCGTACCGGGTTCGAATCCCAGTTCGGGCATGTGTCTTTTTCTTTGTTCTATCTGTAAGGTGTGTAAATGTGTCTCCCTGTAAAAAGGGGCTGTGCAAGCGAATGTGATGAGTGAGAAGCAAAAGTCGTTCTCTTGGCCCTGGTTGGCGCTACTACAAAACAAGAGACGCTGCTTAGGCTTAAATCACTGACTGCCTCGCCGAGTTTCAAGGGCCATAAAAAGCAATAAATATCAATTTTTTCTAATCTTAAACTAATAACTATTTAAAGTAGGTTTGCCAAAACTTTACTTCACAAATAATATCAAATTCAAATCTTACGTTAATTTTGAGACGTGCTTTAAACAACAATCAATTGATCAATCTATATCAGTCAATTAATTTTAAGCCTAATTAATACTTCAGACTAGCTAAAGGCTTTATAAATATGCTATGAACAACTCTAAATTTTGCCCAGATCCAGTTTTGGCATTTCCAGTTACAGTTTAAAAATATTAACTCATAGAAATGAGAAATAACAGACTCAAATCCGTTTTTAAAGTGGTTTTTTCACTTCTCGGAAATCCATGAATGAAACTTATATCAAAGCAGCAATTCTGGAAAAGGCTCAGGTCAATCATTTTCTATTACTATTTTTACGCTTGAGATGCAACAACGAACTGATGAACTGAAACGAAAGTTATATTCAGACATTTTTCCACCCTAGGCAGACAATTTGAACTTGGACCAGTTTTCTCAGAAGAGATTTTCTAGATTGAATGCAACGGAAATAAAAGTTTCTTTTGACAATCTAACTTTTCTAGATTTTTTTTGGCATTTATTTATTAAAACTGAGCCAATTCCAAGCATGGTACGTTAGCCAAATTTTAAACCAATTGTGAAATACATGCATTTCCGGTTGGTTAAATATCCCAAATGATGTAGGAAACTATACGTTATGTATTCAACAAATGTATGGCTGAAAATATTACGAAATCTAAATTTATTTTATATCCTTCATATATATATATTCAATTCCTACTATTAGCTCATATATATACTACACATTACAAGTTGTTTGCTCTTTATTAAAATAATTATATTTAGAGTTGTGTTTTCTCCTCAAATGTAAAGTAATTCTCAGAAATTTGTTTTCTTCTGAATATTTCCTAAAACTACAACATTTAATGAAAATTTCCTATTGTGATTTGGTATATTTCAATTGAATTATTAGCGCAGCTGTTAAATCCTTCATTTCCAGTGGAAAAAAAATCGCAATTTTTATTATCCTTCTGAAAATATCATCTTTGAAACTGCATTAAATCAAACCATTTGATAATTTACTATTGTCGAATATTTAAGTGCAGCTAAATATGTAGTCATAGTCATATAATTGGCATGATGGAATCGATTTTCAAGAGGACATAATTACATGACAAAAGTCGCTTCTTTTTCAATTCCTACTATTAACTCTCACTCCCTATATATATATATATATATATATATATATATATATATATATATATATATATATATATATATATATATATATATATATCAAATCTTCAATCGTTAATAAAATATTATTCATTCATCCATTGAAGTAAATTAAAAAAAAAACATTTGTAGTGGATGTCATTTCATGTTGATACAGTTTTCTCAAATATTATTTCATTTATTTTTTATTAATTAATTAAAAATTAAATTTATCGCCAAAAATCTTCAATTCTCCCCCGCCAAGTAAGTAACGAATTCAGTTTCTTTTTTGCTCCAACACTAATGAGGTTAGGCTTAACTTGTTTTCGGCCGATTAGAACTGACCACTAGGGATACTGGGGTCAGAGATGATCGCTTTCTGTTGAAGATCTAAATTACGATTTGTGGATGAATGAATGAAATGCATAAATGAAGTCCCCCCCTTAAAAAGAATTTGTTAAAGGGTAACATATGTGAGCTAGAAGTCAGACTTCTGTCCTCTGGTGCTCAGGGGTCCATACCCTCAGAAGCTAATGCACCCCTCCTTTCGTTGTAAAGCGGAAGGAAATTCTGCCTAAATTTAGAAATCAGAGAAACATTATTTAAAGATTTAAAATAGCATTAAAAGTGCATATTATATAAATATAAAGTTGAATGCAATTTCCCAAAGGAAGAAACAAAATT
>JAOUZG010031479.1:2214385-2228789 GCA_026289955.1 Argiope argentata | reverse complement strand
TTAAAATTCATTTTTAATGTAGCCATCGATTTTAAAATATATTCGAGGTATATTGGTTTGAATAAGTAGTCACTTTTCATAACAAAAATAACAAATCAATAAATTAATTTAATAATTTTTGTGCGTAATATACAATGTACTTACATATAAACGCAGTGCTCGTCTTTTGTCCAACCGGCAGTTAATCTCAACTTCCACGGCGACGCAGTACTTTTTGCGTCTCCGTCTGTGTATTCCAAACAACATCCTCCTAATATTTATCGAAGCACTCAGAAGCACAAATAAAGATCCATTCCAAAAGAACCATTCATCGGCATCAATAAATTTTTAACAAGTAGTACAAAATTGGATGATAGCAACGATGATTATGAAGTCTATATAGCTTTTAAAAGGATACAATAAGATAAAAAATTAGCGATTTTAAGTCTTCTAAGATAGATGAGGAATCCAATGGTGTTGCTGTTACTATCAGGTTCAAGTGTTGCGTGTCTGGTTCATCGGTTATATCTTCTTCTGTTATTTTTTCGAAGATATCTCAAGTAATGGCTTAGAAACCGGGCGAAGTATCTTAAAAGACACCTTACATTTCCATAGTAGTAATCACATCTAGACAAACATTGGGCGTACCCTAAAGATACACCGCCACACATTGTGAATTATTGCCCAAATAATCTTCTATTGAAAGATAAATTTTGCTTTTAAGTTCAAAAGAATAGGTTTTTTTAATATAAGTTTTCACTGTCTTCAAATAGAAGAAATCTTCATGCAAATCAAATCTTTAATAGGTGATATCAAATTTATCAACTTATACAGGTAACTTCTTATTGGAGGATGACGATTTTTTATTCAAACAAAATGTTTAAACATAGTAAATGTATCCAGTGATGAGGAAGTCTTCGGATAATTATCCAAATAACACTTTGATATATCAGTATAAGCGTTGAAGTCAACAAATACAGGATTGTTGATTTCTTCAAATATTATCTAATAAATATTTTAAGCTAAGTGCAGATGAAATGAGCAAATAATCTTCCATTGAACGACAAATTTTGCTTTTAAGTTCAAAAAATAGTTTTTTTATATAAGTTTTCACTGTATTCAAATAGAAAAAATCTTCATGCAAATCAAATCTTTAATAGATGATATCAAATTTATCAACTTAATAGTAGTTTCTTAATGGAGGTTGACGATTTTTTATTCAAAGAAAATTTTTGAACATAGTAAATGTATCCAGTAGTGATGAAGTCTTCAAATAGAAGAAATCTGCATGCAAATCAAATCTTCTTTAATAGATGATATCAAATTTATCAACTTAATACTGGTAGCTTCTTAATAGGGGATGACGATTCTTCATTCAAACAAAAAAATTTAACATAGTAAATGTTTCCAGTGATGATGAAGTCTTCAAACAATTATCCAAATAACACTTTGATATGTCAGTATAAGCGTTGAAGTCAACAAATACAGGATTGTTGATTTCTTCAAATATTATCTACTGAATATTTTAAGCTGAGTGCAGATGAAATGAGCAAATAATCTTCTATTGAACGAAAAATTTTGCTTTTAAGTTCAAAAAATAGTTTTTTTAAGAATTTTCCACTGTTTTCAAATAGAAGAATTCTTCATGCAAATCAAATCTGCTTTAATTGATGATATCAAATTTATCAACATATACAGGTAACTTCTTATTGGAGGATGACGATTTTTTATTCAAACAAAATGTTTGAACATAGTAAATGTACCCAGTGATGATGAAGTCTTCAAATAATTATCCAAATAACACTTTTATATGTCAGTATAAGCGTTAAAGTCCTCAAATAGAGGATTGGTGATTTCTTTAGATGTTATCTAATGAATATTTTAAGCTGAGTGCAGATGAAATCAAGTTCACTGTTGAAACGGCAATATAAATTCCATCACATTAAAGTCCCTGGAAGCTCAAACCGGCAAATACTTTCTTCAAGTTTCAAAATAGAACAAATAAATTGATAAAAAAAAGCAATTCACTATTATTTCCTCCAAAATCACACACTTACAGACTCCCTTCTTACTATCTGTCTGCCCACATCTCCATTCCACCAGGATGATTCGAAGATCCACTTGATACCCCACGAAATTCCAGTCATAGTCTCAAAAAATCCAGTGAAAGAAAGAATTCCTCAAATCCCACAAAGTCCGGCAACAAATCCAGGGATAAAAAAAACCACCATAGAGGAATCCGCCTAAACTGTGTCAAACGTTTGTACTTGTGACACCATGTCAACCAACCATGCACCACTAAAGAAAGCCATGCAAAAAAGAACGCTCGGTTTGAGCAATTGTCGCAATGGCATCTTCAGAAAGGAAACCGTTATACTTCCTCGCAGGTGAGCAGGACATTGGGAGCCAGGCATGCTTATCTCGTGTCAGATAGTGTCGCGTGTGTCATGTCCTGTTCGGATGGTATCCATCCTGTGTTGGGGTCGACGGAGTCCTTTCACAATGAGTGGCTACATGCTCTGATTTCTAGAAATGATTACAACGCGAGGAGTTTTTATATACTCCCGGTTATGGTGGAGGAATTCCCTTTGTTGGGGGTAAGTGTAGCGTTGGACAGAGAGACATTTGGAAAGGAACCTGTTGAAAGGGCGAGTTGTGTTGGGACACTTGTAATCGAATTTGCGCTTTTAAGGATAGTTGAATGAAGTTAGGGGGAAAAAAGAATGGTCTTTAGAAACAGGAAGATATGTTGGGATTTAAAGTTCTTATAAGATGTAATTTTTTTAAAGAGGGGATATTCTAATCATAAATAACGTAGAATGAATAAAGATTTGTTAATTAAACAAATGAAATTTTTTTAATGAAACATTAGTAAGAAATCACCTAACTGATAATAATATATAAAGCTGTTTTAAAGCATTAATACTTCCATTTTTCAAATATAAGTGAAATTAATTCTTAAAATTTTAAATCAAAAAAAATTTACTCTTCTTCATAGCTTGCTAACAAACAGGGCACACGAAAAAAGATTAAAAAAGGGTTAGTTATTGAAACAACAATACCAAAAATAAAAGATTAAAATGAAATCTGCTATGCATATTTCAATGTATCATGTCTGAACATCATTTCTTGAGCGGCCAAGCACCACGTGCTCGTGCAAATTAAATCATATTTTTATTCATTTTAATCGTTTCATCGAATGAGTCACTTTAGTATTGCAAACGATCCAAAAAAAAAAACTTTGTCTCGCATTTATTGTTTTTAAAAATATCGCATTTCCTATTTATTTCATTGCTCTTAATGATTCAACGGCAACATCATGTACAGAAAAAAAATGTATTTAATATCGAAACGATGAATATGAATATAAATTTAGTATAAAAACAAAAATAAGTAACAATATTGAAAATGTGCTTAAAATATTTTGAATAATTTAAGAATATTAGAGAAAAAATTATCCGAAATAAAATGTATTTCATACTGAAAAGTTTATTCTTTAAGCTTCAAAGTAATGCAAAAAATAGATTTTGAGCAGTTATAAAATCCCAAGTTATTTTGGTTAAAAACTTGTGATTAGTTTTAATAAAAATTTCAACAATATATTATATAAAATTGTGCATAAGTTCAATTTATATATAATTTAATATAAATTCAATAATAAAATCAATGAAAAGCAGCAGTATGGTAAGATATGCATAAAATATTTTGCATAATTTATTAAATTAGAGAAAAAAAATTAAATGGAAATAAAAATTTATGTCACACAGAAAAGGTTATTTCTTGAATTTTTCAGTAATGTAAAAAATAAATTTTGCGCAATTTTGTGTCCCAAGTTATTGAAGTTAAAAGTGTTAAAACTCATTCATTTTTAAATAAAATTTAAATTATAGTCTAGATAAACCCTTTGTTAATTAAAACATACCAATCGAGAAGTAACTACTTCAAAATGCGTTGTTCTATGTTCGATCGTCTGCCCTGTAGAATACATGCTATATGATGCATCTATGGATAATATGACAGTTTATAAGCTTTATTATGTCAAAATATATTTTCCTTACAAACAAAACAATGATGATTTAGCAGGATATTTATCTTATATTTACAATTTAAAATTGCAAAAATTTATTTCAAATTTAGCAAATATTTACTTATTATAATCACAGCTAATATTTTGTGGATTCTAAAGATTAATCGCTTTAGAATTCTATTCATCAAAAAAAAAAAATCTTTTGCTTTAAGATTTCTTCTTGCAGCACATTTAGAATTTACATCAAGTGAAAATTTTCAGAAAATTAATAGGAAATATTCGAGCAAAGTGCCTACAATTTTATGTAACATTTTAACATGATATTTACGGTCGCCATGAATTTTATAATTTTCTCAATCATTGTTAATCCTACTCGGAAAGTTAAATTACCATTTGATTTGACAAAAATAGAATTATCCAAACAATTATTAGAATTATTTTTGAAAGTATGGAAATTTTGCAATAAGAAAAAAAGATAGCAAAATGCCATTTGAGCCTTTTTAAAATAAGAGGATAAATAAAATGATGATTTTAATTTAGATAACCGTATTTTTTTGCTGGTAACATTTTAAATTGAAAATTGATTTATTACAGAGTTCCATTAAAGTAACATTCTTGGACAAATCGAACAACGTATATTTGCAATTATTATTTTAATATAAAAATCATTCATCATGTAAAAAAAATAAAAAACTGCAAACGATATTTTATTTCCTAGACGAATAAATGCATATGGCAATGCATCCTGCAAAAAAAAAAAAAATATGTTTTGATATTTCCGAATATGTGACAATCAATTAGTTCTTTAGTAATAATGAAGAAACTATAGGAAGGCCATTGACTGGAAATTACAGTCACACTATTGGCAGTTTGCGCTAAATTTCTTCAAATATGCTTATTCTTTCAAAATAAATAAAACGGTAGATTATTTTTAGAATGTATATTTTTACTTCCGAGTGATTGGATAAAAAGATTCATTTTTTCTTATTCTGTGAATAGGGTTATTCTATAAAATTGATTACAAATCAGTAATTTGGAACTAGAAAATGAGAGAGGTTTATAATGATATTAAGCAAGCAATATAAAAACCGTTTTTTGAAATCAATTCCCACTTGGGTTAACAAAGAAACATTTTATTTTAATTATTCTTTATTAAATTATTAGAATTAATATATATATGTATAGAAATATGACCGAGTCACAATAAGTGGCAAAAGAGAAAGCGAATTTCCTGGCAATTTTAAATTCGCCTTTCTATGCATGGTGTTCGAATTCGTAGTCCAAGGAATGCGATTCCAACGCCGTTCCAACCAGCACTATCCCGGCCTAAAAATTACAGTTACTATAATAAATTGATCAGAAAATTATACTAGCGTTGAATTTTTAGCGCCAATTGTGGCAATGCAAAATGCGTGATTTTTCTACATCAGTTGGGGTAACGAAATAGAGAATAGAAATATTTAATTTTCTTTATCCTGTATTATTTTAGTTCGAAAGTACTTCAAATTGAATCGAAAAAGTTGATTCATTAGCAATGTTGGATTTTAAATGATAAAACACTAAGAAAATAAACAGAATCTTTTAAAATAATCGGACAAAAACATGTTAAACTTAAGGGGAAAAACAAACTGAATTCATTACTTATTTAGCGGAGGAGAAATGAAGATTTTTTGGAGAGATTGTCAGTTTTTAGTGAATTAATAAATAAAATTAATGAATTAATATTTGAAAAATTGTATTAACATCAAATGTCATCTACTAAAAGTTAAAAAAAAAATTTCCTTGAACTTGATTAGATGAATAGAAAGTATTTTATTAACAATTGAAAATTTGAACAAGATATAAATACATTAAGGAGAGAGTGAGCTAATTGTAAGAATTGAAAAAGTACTTATATATGTGCAATTGGACTTCATATGAATAGATTTTACTCAAAATTTTACAGAAATCTGCAAATTTGATGTAAAGACCTTATACCAAATCTCAACTGTCTAGCTGAAATCGTTTTTGAATTATGTTTGTCATGGACAAAAATACGCTTTTCGAACTTTCTAAAACTTAGGGATTCATCAAAATCCCAGATCGGAATTTTTTTGGCAATTTTTATACTTTTACTTTATTTATACTTATATTTATTTAAACTTAAACTTTTACTTATTTTTTTACTCTTTATTACATATATGAGAAAGTTAAAAGTGCAGAAAATAGGTCGCTTACAGGGCCTTTTTGTAATTATGGATCACTAATGGCAAATGTTTAATAATACAAACGTACTTTTATTAAGGAGTGTGCGAGAAAGTTTCAGAGAGACTCCCCCCATCCCCCCGCTGGTTCTATTCTGTACAAACTGTCGGAATGTGCAACTGTTTCTTTTTAATTATACTGTAATAACCGTCACAAGAACGATGCTTCCAAAAAATCCTTAATTTAAAAAGAAATCATTTTAGCATATTTTTTAGCAATAGTTTTAATTGTTGCAATAAAATTCAAACCAGTTTCGTTGTTCCATCATTTTTTTCATTGTTAAAAATTATGGAAAAAGAAAGATTTTGCTTCTCAGTTAATAAACTGAATCAGAAAATGATGTTAAGGTTTTCTGAAAGACAGCTTGATATTAAATAAATAGATTATTGCGCAGTTATACTTTTAATGGCACTACATTGTCATGAGTCTCGATGATATAAGAAGGTTTATATCTGAAGTAGGAAAGAAAGAACGGTTACAAAACTATTGAAATAATATGGTTTTATATCGATAATAATTTCATGCTTCACATTATTTTTAGGGGCAAATTATGTGTAAGAAATTTAACTCAAATCGGACATTACCAATCTTAACAGGGAGCCAAAGATCACGAAAGGTGGCTCATTGTAAAGAAATTGAAGTTCCTTTTTATTGAAAATCCTTTAAAGAAACAGAATACCAGATTATTTAATTATAAATAAATACTAAAATAAAAACTGGTTGTGCATATTTCAACGTACCATGTCAGAACACAATTTCTTGGTGCTCGTTCACGTTAAATTATAGTTTTATTCATTTTAATTGTTTCATCGGATGAATCACTTTAGTGTTGCAAACGATCCCAAAAGAACTTCTGACTCGCATTTATTGTTTAAAAAAATATCCCATTTCCTATTTATTTCATTTCGTATAATCACGTGCTCAAAATGGCATTTTTCTAGGTTTTATTTGCTGTAATCATTAACTTATTACTTTTTTAAATCAGAGTGCTAGAGCAACACGTTATTAAAAGTTGATTTTTTGAGATGCTCGTGCAGATAATAATATGTTTATTTTTCGCCTACGGATTTTTGTTGACGCCGAAAAATTCATCCCTAGAACAAGATCATGTTCTGACATGATAAAAAAATATTTGATTTATTAAAAATAGCTCAAAATTGAAAATATGAGTTCCAACTCAGATATACATTGAATAGTTTCTGCAATAGTATTTATTATAATCAATTAGTCAGTTTGAAAGAAAATTATTTTAAAATAAAGAATTATAACATAACGGGTGGCATTGATTGCTCCTTTTTTTGTCTGGGCGTTTTTCTTTCCTTTAAATCAGTCATACACATAACGATCATGTGACGATTTAAAAATAAAATTCACAACAATAAGTCCCAGCTGTACACAAATCGGTTATTAAGTTCACTGCGCTTTTAGCGGGCGATCACGTATCGAGTGCATGTAAATGAGATTCAATGACAGATAATGAACATCAAACGTGCCGTTTCATCTGCGAATACGTCAGTCCGTCAACATTTTGCGCTTTGAATTGTATTGGATCATCTGCCCGTTTCGTCGGATTTGAAGCCAAAAGCAATGACTCCGTACACGCTTTGTTGATTCTTTCAAAAATACAGCGGAATCGAATAATCTTGATGGCAGAGTAGAGGACAAAGTTAAATAATTGAGGTATGCAGGACGATTGCAGAGGAAAACGAAATTTGAAATTTGATGTTTAGCTAACAATACCTTTTTCCCGACATTTTACATATATACTCCAACATATAGGTGTAGTTTATTTTCTCATATATAAAAATGCACAAAGAGAAAGTATTGTAATCATGAAAAAAAAATTAAACTAAGATTTTGGCACTGCACTTTCTTCGAAAGTCACATTTATGGTGTTATATCTGTAGGTGATAGTTTGTATGTGTGTGTGTGTTATGATATTTGAAAATTTAATTGAACCCTAATTCCCCAATTAATTTCTTAATTTTTAGCCTAATTCAGTCCATATTAAAGTCTCTAAAATATTCTCTTCTTTCCTAATCCTATTCCATTTTCCTAATCCTATTCCTATTTTTCTAAAATATTCTCTTCTTTCCTAATCCTATTCCATTTTGTTCTGTTTAATTAAATCAGTTGAAGCTTTGTAAAAATATAGCGTCCTCAGTTACACGTGCCGAGTGATGGGATATAATCGCTGTTGTAAACATATTCTTCTAAAAGATACCTGCGTTTCTCTTGTTAAGGTCAACACATGTGAGAATCCCTTTCAAAATTCGACGTGTGTTAGATTTATGAGAATCTCGTGGTGTATAAGATGAGGAATAAATGATTTCGTTCATTTTTTGCCTTTTTTTACTTTCTTCTGTTTTTGTGCTGGTCTGCTTGTACCTAAAGCCTAGTTACAACGACCCTTCGAATCTTCAGGCTGGCCACGCGTTCCCCCATTTTAACCTTCTTGCGGTTTCTTGGGGTCCTTTGATGCCTGTTAACGCGACCCAAAGTTTCCCGCAAAATGTCTGTAAAGTGTCCAGGGATCAAAGGCGCCCAAGAAACCGCCAGAGGGGTGAAACGGGGGAACGCGTGGCCCGTCTGAAGATTCGAAAGGTCGTTGAAACTAGGCTTATTGCGTGTTTCTCAAGATTGAATAAAACGAACTTAAAAATTCACCTCCATGATCTCGGCTACGACTCTACCTTCTGCTTCAAATACAAAATTATTATGTGTTACATTTTTTATATATAAGTGGTTATTAGTATTAGGATAGCAAGTCAAATGGTTTATAGAATAATAAAAAATCAATATACGTATTATAATAATTCTGTTATATTTATGACGTATCGCTGTGAAAACGTACGTAGGTTCCATGTATATATATATATATATAATGTGTGCGTGTGTGTGTGTGTGTGTGTGTGTGTGTGTATTCCACAGAAAGACTCATATTTGAGCTAAAAAGAAGGAATTTTGGTATCTCGTCTCCAAATTTGAAGACTTCGATCAAATTTTGAAAAAAATCCATTTACAGACTGTCTATCTGGTTTTCCGAGTATAAACGAACACGATTTATACAAAAAATAAAGAGCTAGATAAATAAAATTTGGAATATAGGTTTAGCATCCGAAATTGGAGATACTCTTCAATTCTTCAACCAAATCTATCAAAGCATTGACTTTCTGTCTGAGGGTGCTTTCACATGCGTGTCAAAAAGCCCTCACAAGTCTTTATTCGGTTCTCATTCCTACATTGAGTTAAAAACGACGTTTTTGTGTGAAGAAAAAGCTGTGTATTTTCTTATTCTAAATATCAATTAAAATTTACTTGAAAAGTGAACAACGTACATGTATTACTACTGATTTTCATTCATTCAACAAACTGTGAACGTAGTCAAATCTGGAAAACCACTCTCGAAAGCAACAACAACAACAAAAAACTACTTTGTATTCAGCAGACACAAAAATGTCTCTACATCACTACAGAATCTTAAAATGTAGGAAGTGACAACCTTGACATTTCCCTTTTACCTAGTATAGGATATCAGATTGAAATCGGAAGAAGGAAGCGGCATTGAAGGGTATTCAAAGAATGAGTGAAAAAAGACTGGTAAAAACCGAATGGTGAAAACTAAGATAGTTTCTGCTTAAAAAAGTACTCTCTTGCATGTTTTCATTTACGAGTATTAAAGTCACGGATGATCTTAAAGATGAAATTTTGAAGTCGTTTATTTTGTGATTTTACAACATTTTTTATATTTTAATAACTTAAGTGTCATTTAACTGATTTAATTAAATTGATTTTGAATTTAAAATGATTTAAATAGATATTAATTTGTGTGTAAATTTTTTATAGGGGGATTTTATAATTATATTTCCAATATCAAAATACTTAAACTTTTTTTAACCCTTAGTAGCCTGATTTAAGAAAGTGATTTATTTTTAATATTACTGTGTTTGCTTGAGGGTCTAGATGAAGGTAAAAATAGCTAAAAAAATCACAATATTTATTTTACATATTTATTTAGAAAAAAAAACAGGTATCAATTTTGATACTTCAGGCATTAACACCATAAAGAAAACAGATATACCTATGCATGAAATAATGCGAAACATTGATTGTTTTTATTATCGCATAACGACACTTTACACTTTTTACAGAACCAGGAGGTAAGTTTTCAATTTCGTTGGAAAGAATATTATACAACAGTAAAATACGTACAGTCAACCTATAAAAAAAACTAATTGTAATGTGAACATTCGGTTTAAAAGATTGATATCAAAATTGAAACTCTAGGTTATTAAGGGTTAAATTGTTAATAATCGTGAAGTACTTTTCATGAGTTCGCAAATCCTGAAACATAAGCCATCTATGATAACCAGATTATTCACCTGAAACATGAGCAGTTAATAATAATATGTTAATAATCTTGATGCACTTTTCATACGTTCGCATATCATGGAACGTAAGTCATCTATGATAACCACTTTATTCGCCTGAAACATGAGTAGTTAATAATAATATGTTAATAATGCACTTTTCATGAGTTCGCAAATCATGAAACATAAGTCATCTATGATAATATAATTATATACCTGAAACATGAGCAGTTAATAATAATATGTTAATAATCATGAAGCATTTTTCATGAATTCGCAAATCATGAAGCATAAGTCATCTATGATAAACAGATTATTCACCTGAAACATGAGCTGTTAATAATATTATGTTAATAATCATGAAGCCTTTTTCATGAATTTGAAAATCATGAAACATAAGCCATCTATGATAACCAGCTTAATCGCTTGAAACTTGAGTAGTTAAACTATGAATATGGAATGTATTTATTTAGATTTTTACATTTTTAAAAAATATATAAATACAGAAAACTATGATTTTAATAAAATCATTTTACTACAAATAACTATGAATCTGAATTCAAAAAGTATGGATTACAAAATAAACCATCTTAATGAAAATCCCAATTCGGGAATGAATTCGAAGGAAAGCAATTCTTACATCTAATTTTAAATATTATCCACATTACCCGATTGTATAGATTCCTAGAACAATGAAATTAGTTACATTTCATCATTATAATAAAAATTGTGTATTGATTAAATTATTCAATTGATATTAAATCAAAGAGTACAATTATTTGTTTATTAAAATTCATCGTAACAATAAAAAGATTATTTCAGATTGTGCATTAAACAGAATTATTTAATTATTTGTGTCTTGGAACAAATTCATGAAAACCATAAAAACATTTTTCCAGATTGTGTATTAAATCCAATTCACCATTATAATAAAAACATTATTCCAGATTGTGCACTAAATCTCATTATTTAATCATTTATGTATTAAAATAAATTCATAAAATCAATAAAAACATAACTCCAAATTATGTATTAAAATAGTTTTTTTTAAATATATCAAAAATAGAACGAAAATAGATGAAAGTGAAATAAGTATCCTGAAATACCACTTTTCTAGATTTTAATACAGTATAAAAACCATTTTTAAGGCCTTATATCTTTGAAAATACCAAAAAACTTGTTTCCTTTTTAATTAAATTTTATTTTAAATATTTTAACCAATATTCAACATAATCGTACAAAGACACATACAAATATACATTTGTACTTATAGATTTCTTACTTAACATGTAACCAAAGGTATTCTAATTATCTTGAATGAAGTATGATTTTACTGTAGGATTGCTTAGCTGTTTACAAATTTGACAGTTCATAATATTTAAGATTTACATACTTCCGTAATAATATATTGGAATTCGCAGATATACACAAAAAAAGAGGAATTATAACCAAATTTAAATTATTAAGAATTTTAGATAAAATTAAAAGCAGCAACAGAAAATGCGACTTTAGAAGTATGACATAATTAATGCATAAACATTCAGTAGTTTTAATAAAACTAAATTTTTTTTATATGTTCTAATTTAAACAATAAAAATATTAGTTAATTGGTTATTTTAAGATAATATATTTTAAGAAAATATATTTTAAGAAACAAATAGTATATAGCCTATTTTTGTTTTATAATAAAATTTTAATATAAGTAATATCATTTACTTAAAGTACTTCAAGCATTTCTTAAAAGAAAGTGAGATATTTTTGATAGAGCTCGTTTTATAGTAATCCTAATAATATTTTAATATAAATAGTACCATTCATTTTAAGAGCTTAAAGCATTTCTTAAAAAAAAAGTGAGATATTTTTGATTGAGCACATTTTATAGTAATCCAAATAATATATTAATATAAATAGTATAATTCACTTAAAGTACTTAAAGCATTTTTTGCCGGCTTTCTGACACAGAGGTAATGCGTTTTCCTCATGTTCTGCGAGTCCCGGTTCGGGCATGGTTGTTTTTCTGTGTTCTAACTGTTAGATGTGTGAATGTTCCCCCCTGTAAAGAGGGGATGTACAAGCGTGTGGACGGGTGTTTCATCCTCGTATGAGCTAGAAGTCAGACTTCTACCCTCGGATGCTCAAGGGTCCATGCCCTCAGAAGCTACTGCACCCCTCTTTCCGTGGTAAAAGGCGTACACGACATCATCATCATCAAAGCATTTAGTAAAAGAAAGTGAGACATTTTTGATTGAGCACATTATTGAGCACTTTTAATGAGTTAAAGAACAATTATCAGTTTTGAAATCGAATTTCACTAAAACAAATGTGAGTCGTAAGCAACATTTTAGATTACATTAACAGAAACGTTTTGGAATCAGTTGAAAATTCATATAATCTACGAATGTGAATTAAAACACTCGAACCAAAAGCTACAGTCTAATAAATAAACATGCAAAAATATAGCAAGAATTGAATATATATATGTAAAAAATGCTAAGACGCTGGAGGAATGTGACGTAGTGAATGTAACATTTCAAATATTAAGTATGTACAGATCTCAGAAATACGCATCTGTTGAAACTTATCGTTTGTCCTCTGGCCATCACGAAAAAAAAAACATTCTTGGTACAACTCGTATCTTTCAACGTAATTTTGCATTCAACGCAGAAGATGTGAATAAAATTCTTCCATAAATATGTATATTTTGTACATGATCGGGAAATAAAGAATTCGTCTTGGAAAACAGAAGTGAAAAAAAGGCAAAAGAAAATTGCCACTAAATCATGAAATTTAAGCAAGTTTTATATATGCGTATAAAGAAGAAAAAAAATGCCGGGTTTCATTTTCGCACCAAATAAACATTCTTTTTTTTTCCATTATTCCCCCTTCCCTTAGGAGAATAAATGGTCGTATCGACCGATATTTCATTTTACATCCATTGTTAACCGACACGTGCAGGTGCTGCTACTTTGTTGCAAGAGATGCGACGAGAACAGTTCTCTTTCATCCATGATTTCTTCAGTTCACTTCACCGAGGAAATGGCAGACGAAAAGATTTACGTTACACGTGAAGAAGTTCTTGGTAACAATGGTTGCATGCACCGTTTAATTGACCTTCCGAAGAATAAGAGGCGACATTTTAACATGCTAAACTTATGAACTACATCCTGATTTCTCATCTTGCTGACCTGGTGGTTGAAAGAACAAGTGTATAGTACCAGCTATGAAAAAAATATTCTAAAATCTTAGACTTCCTAAACCCTCTCGACCTTCTCTGTATTAACCGAATATGATACATTTTATACTTAATTTTGAAGTATATTAAGATCAAGTAATATTTAAAAAAATTAAGTCAATTCCTACTTAGGATAACAAAGAAAAAATCATTTTCGTTAATTTTTATTAAATAAATACAAATAATATAAATAATTTATCAAAAAAAATGTGAATTCGCATTCTTTATCCTCATGTGAAATCCTTGCATTTTACCGATTGAGCTACTGCCAGTTGATTTCAATCTTCTTTGCAAACTGTTAAAATTCTTATTTAAAGTATTAAAAATCAATTAGTTTTAATTAATGCATTAATATTTGAACAAGATATAAATATATAGGAAAAGTGTAAATTAATGGTAAAAATTGAAAAAAAAATTCAGCAGTATTTTCGTGGCGCCATCTGCCGTTTTGAAACTGAACTGTTCATATATAAAATACTATAAACTTCCTTAATTTTAATGAATTAATATTTGAAAAGCCAGTCTTTGTTAGTCAAGCCAGTCAATATATAT
>JAOUZG010031479.1:2185262-2204385 GCA_026289955.1 Argiope argentata | reverse complement strand
TAATGAATTATTATATGGTGGTGGATAATAAAGGAATATAATGGTGATATAATAATATTACATATGGTGGTGGATAATAATGGAATATAAATGATGAATAATAAATAGTAATATGAAATATATTATTATTATATGGCGGTGGATGATAGTGGAATATAAGGGTGAATAATAATAATGGAATATTAATGATGAATAATAAATAATAATATGAAATATGGAATTATTATAAGGTGGTGGATGATAGTGGAATATAATTGTGAATAATAAGGGAATATTAATGATGAATAATAAATAGTAATACGAAATAATGAATTATTTCATGGTGGTGGATGATAATGGAATATAATGGTGATATAGTAGTATTACATAATGGTGAATAGTAATAATGGAATATTAATGATGAATAATAAATAGTGGTATGAAATATTGAATTATTATATGGTGATGGTTAATAATGGAATATAATGTTGATATAATAATATTACATAATAGTGAATAATAATAATTGAATATTAATGATGATGAATAAATAGTTATAGGAAATAATGAATTATTATATGGTGGGGGATAATAATGGAATATTAATGATGAATAATAAATAGTAATATGAAATAATGCATTATTATATAGTGGTGGATAATAATGGAATATAATGGGGATTTTAATGGAATGTGAATTATATTTTAAAACTAAGACAAAAGTTAAAAATAGTGAAAGTAAACTTAAATTGTTGTAAATAGTTTTGTTTTCATCTAAAGTATACATTTCAGAGAAAAAAAGAAATTTTTCGAGTTGAATCTTTTCGACTGAGAAATTTTATAAGGTAGTACAAAAAAATATAAAATATTTAATTTGGCATTATAGAATATTTAAAAATATATTCTTACGGAACACTTAAACCATTTAGTAAATGTTTTCTTCTCATATATAACTTAAATTATTAATTAGATACATGTTTTTAAAGAATATTTAAAATATTAATTGAAAAACGAGTACCTATAAGATATTTAATAAACTTATTGAACATTTTGTTCTTTGGACTTTTAAAGAATACAATTGAATATTTTGTTTTAAATCATTATTCGACTTTGTTCCGTCAGTGCATTTAAAATATTTATTTCTTATTTATCTCTTTAAAATTTAAAAAATTTAATGATTGCTTTACCATTATAAAATTATTTATTGAAAAAAATTCTTAATTAAAATTCATACACAAATCAAGTACGCATTTTATCCATCTAAATTTTTCTCAGAAAGAAGATATGTTTTATCTTCTGCCAGTTAAATAAGAGACAAAATATGAAATATTTTAATATTGGGGAAATTATCATTGATAAAACTAAAACCAATAAATATCTAAAACACTTTAGTTTCTATAAACCCCTAATAATAATAAATTTTCAAATACATAATAATTAAGAGAATGTAATAAAAGATAATTAAACTTACCAAGATTTTTCTTTTTATAGGTGGTATTTTCGCAAATTAAAAAGGTTATCTCTTTGAAGTCGAATCAATTTTTCCAACCACACATATTGAAGAAAAACATTCGATATTTTCACTTATTCGTTCTTTGAAATTAACTTCATAAAATTAGATGCTTATTTTTTTTTTTAATCAGTGCTTTCAATCGTTGTAAGACAAAAAAGCATTTCATAATTCTTTTTGAATATTTCAACAAGTTCATCATTTATGAAGCTGTATCGTTAGAGACTACAATAAGCATAAATTTAAATAAATTTCCTATACTTATCATTCAAAAAGCCTTTTATGTTGGTGTTTTTTATTACATTGTGACAAAATAATGCTCAAATCTAATATAATTAGATCCACAAAGATGCTGCTTAAAAAACGTTTCTCAACTTTTGTAAACGTTATAATAGCTAAATTTTAAAATATCTTCTAAAACAAATGATAAAATATATTTTTATAAATAATTTACGAGACGAATTTCTCATAGTATCTATTTCAATCTCAATTATACCTATGATAAATTCTTATTCGAAGGTGCCAAAAACAGGAAATAATCGATGAAATAACATTTAAAATCAATTTCCAGAAATGTAACTGAATCTGCATCTTTAAAATTGCTGTCATTGATCATTTTTCTCCAGAAGTTCTTAATATATTTTATTATCTTTAAATCCGCTTAAATTTTCATTATATTTTCGTTTTTTTTCTTTAAAAACACACAGAAACTCAAGCGTCAGCAATTCAACGTCAATTATTAGAGACTAATTTTTCTTAATTATATAAATTTTGTGGGTATGAATCCTCTGCTGTAGCGATTTCTCAAAAACAAATCAGATCTGCCATCGAAGCTGAATAAGATAATCCACTGGTTCTCTGATTTTCTTTATATTTCCAAAAAGGATTTCATTACACTTTTTTTTATCACAATACAAGAAAACAATCATTCCAAATTGGCATCATATCTTCAAGCAGTCACCATTTAAACTCAAACTGAAAGAAGTCATCAAACATATAGTGGAAGTCAAATGAAGCTTTTAGAATTTCTGATGTGAGCTCGCTGCAAAATTCTGGAAGGAAATAACTTCTTAATAAAATGCACTCTAGAAACCTTCAAATCAGTCGTTTTTAATAAAATAATCGTTCATTCCAAAAACGATATTAAAACAAATGATTCATTTCATCGTATATAAGCATGTCCAACATATCTTTACCAAAACAATATCTTTACCAAAGCAGGCAATGCAGAGGCATACCAAACATTCTTGTTTAGAATTCTTAAAAAATTATCTTGCTGCAAAACTTTTTACAAAGGGAAATGGTTAGATAATGTACACAAATATAAAATAAACTTTATAAATCTTCAAATCGTTTGCTTAAAGGAGAAAAAAAATCACCACAATTCCAATTTGAGATTTGACCAAACGATCCACTACAACCGCACATCTAAACTCTAACTGGCAAAAAAAGAAGTTCAATCTTTGGCTCGACTCACGTACTGCAAACACATACCGAGCGGGCGCCTATGGAATTCTTAATAAGAATTCTCAACAAAACTCTTTTAAAGTGGAGAACAGAGCTGGCAAGCGGGCGAGGAACACTGTACATAAACTGTAGCAAATAACTTCCACAACCGAAAAGATAATAATAATAAAGATGAGGCTCTGCTCTTGAAGTGTCGGCCCCGGGGCCTTTGCGGAAGTGAACGAACTGCTGGCCCAGTGGCGCGGAACGGATCATCTGCTTTTTGCTAGGATGGTTTTAGTCGCCCGGAATGTGCGCCTCTTTTTTTTTCCCGAAGATAATTAAGTAGGATGATTGGGGGTGTTCTGTGCGTGCGGGCCGTGATCGGTTTGGACGGGATGTAAGGGTCACGGTAGTGTAAATGGAACGCTTAGAGTGATTGCCTCTTAGGAACGATAACAGGGTTCTTTTACCAAATGTGTAGGAGGTGGGTGGCTTTTATTTGCATACGGACAACGGATATTGTCCGCCATTGTCCTTTATGTGTCTTTTCTGAGAAGTAATAAACTTCGATTTACGACTTCTGACCACAATGATTGCTTGCCATTTTATTTTCAAACTAGCCGCCTTTGGCAACTAGTCGGTTCGACAGTATTAATGCTCAGTAATATTTCGTGTAGTTGTGTCTCATAATAGGTTTTTCAACAAAATATTTTTAAACCAAACAAATTTTGATAATCATATAATTCCTTTATAGTATTTTTTTCTTCAGATGTTCTGTTCATTGTACTACTCATCTGTCTCTTTCTATCATTGCTCGGAATTGATATTTTACTTAAATGGTGGAGGGAAAGGTCTAAAATTCTACATTTTTATAGAATAGTGCGATTCAAATTTTCATAAATTTAAACACACTAAACAAATATAAACACAATTGGTTTTCAAGAGATGCGAAAGTTTAAAAACAGCTCGGAAAATGCCACGCTCAGAGGAAATAATGGTGACACACACACACACACTTCTTTTCTTTTCTTTTTTTTTCTCTTCTTTTTTTCTTCACTACTTTTGTTTCTACCAACTCTTTTTTCCCTTTGTTATTCTTTTTTTTCTTCCCTGCCCAGATTTTATTTAGAGCAGGCGTAGATTAAATATTCATACAGACTAATAATAAAAGCAACTATTTTCTTTCTTTTTTAAACATCCCGTTATCTATAAATGAAAACCAACTGACTTCACGTATTTCTTTCTAAACAAATCATAATTTATTACTTCCTGCTATCTTGCTCAGTTGGTGTGGGGGAAGGAAATGAAGATTTTTGGCGGGAAAGTAAGAAAAGTGTCGTTTTAACCATTTTCCACGCATTTTTTTTAATTTTTTCTCTCCATAAGAACCATCCTCGTGTCTTAACGAAAATATTTTTTAAAAAATTAGTTGAATAGATCGAGCCGTTCTCTAGTTTTGCGCTTAGCAACGCATTTCGAGTTCCATTTTTATTAATATAGATGAAATCTTAAAAATCGTTTGGGAAATAGGTAGAGATTTTTGAAAGGTTTTCCGGGATTGCCTGGTTGGTAAAGGGTTGGATTCACGTCTCTTGGAATGCGAATTCAAACCCACCAATTGAAGACTCTCCGTGTGTGAGGTACAGGGTGTCCAAAAAGTTCCCGTACTGGTGATTTGTGAATTTATTTTACAAAAACAATAGGTTTAAAAAGAATTATTTTTATGCCAATGATAAAAAGCACTTTTAACATAACTAAAGAAAAAAAATACTGAACTTACATTTATAATAAATGTTTAAAATGTCATTCCCTTTCTTGGAGACAAAGCTGAACTCGTTTCGAAATGCGTCTTAACATGCTAGGAGTGATTTCTTGTATCCTTTGGGTAATTGCGATTTTCAAATCATCTATTGTTTGAGGACCTTCATAAATTTTGTCCTTTAAACATCCCCACAGAAAAAAATCCGGGAAGGTCAGATCAGGGGATCGAGGTGGCCAAAGATTTGTTGAGATAAGTCGATCGCCGAAAAAAGCTTCAAGCATGTCCATGGTTTCATTACTCGTATGGCAAAATTTAATATACTTGAAAAAAAATTCATGGAAAATTATTTTTTTTAATTTGGAGTACGGGAACTTTTTGGACACCCGGTAGTTGGCGCATGTCAAATCTATCGTGGTCACAAAGTCATCCATGTGAGAGTAGTGCCACTGGGGGTACTGGGTCAGAGGTGATCGTTCTCTGTTTCTGATCTAAATTACGATTTTGGATGAATCAATGAAATGGTTGAATGTAGTCCTCCACATAAAAAGGGTTTGTGATGTATGTGAGAAGTCAGACTTCTGCCCTCAGATGCTCGGATGAGAAGCACATAATGAAATGCACGAATGAAGTCCTCGCTGTAAAAAAATTGTGGCGTGTATGTCAACCTCTCGTCCCTAGTTGGCGCTACTGAAAAACTTTGAGACACTCAATCGGTTTAAATCACTGACTGGCCCATCATTAGGCTTAGAAGGTGCCATAAGTAACAACAACAAAAGGTTTGCTCATGCGTTCTTTTCGTATTTAATCATCTGTTTCAGTGCCCCTTTTGTTAAGTAATCTTAATTAAATCTAAAATACAACTTAGACGTAAATTAACCACTTCACATTCAATGACATCTCTGACACGTGCATCGAATTATTGAATTATTAATTTTAAACCTGCAATTAAGTGAAAGTATTCAGTAATTTAAAATGCCAGAATCATTTAGAAACTTTTCATTATCTTAAAACTCGTTACATTATTATAGTAATTAAAATAACAATAAATGTTTAACATTGGATGTGTCATCTAATTAGGAAGTTAAAAGAGTTCGTATACCAAGTGGTTATTATCTATCTTCATATGAAAACAAGATTCTGTGCATATATCGGCTCCATGGTACCCTGCAATTAACATCCCTCTAATTGTTCAGTTATGAGATTTTCCTAATAGTTTATGAAAACTCCGCATTATTTTATGTAAATTTTTTGTATGAAGATTATTTATGCAACGGTTTGCATCACACGGCATTTGGAAAAATATTTTCAGATCTTCACTGGTAAAGGTTTCTAGAACCCAATATATGGGCGTTATGTTTCTCCAATATTGTCTTTTGCATACGATGATTAGAATAATTTTGATTGGATTTGATTCTCCTTGGGATTAGCTTAGTTACATTAATGTCCCGTTGACAAGCAACTCTAGGGTTATTTTGGGACGAACATGCAATCTCAAACCACGATCAGATAACAAGGACGGAATCTGACTTTGCACCTCCTCTCCACAACATACCACAACAGCGGGATAACGTTTGACCCAGATACTTTTAACGAGCAACAGACCCCCTTACACTATAGTTCGTTTGGAATCGAAACTGAAACTCTACGGTTTACGAACCGAGACCTTACCAACAGGCCACAGAAGCCGACAATCTCCCTCTGATATGTTGTAAGAAAAGTAAAAATCTCGGACGGGCTCGTAGATGACCATTTATCTCAAAGAGGTTGGAAATGGTGTGTATGTGTGTGGATGAAGTTTCCATCTCTCCATAATTTCTACATGAAGATAAAAATATAAATCAAATTAAGCGAAATAGCGTTTCATTAAGACAAGCAGATTGTATTAATCTTTTAAACTCGGAAAAGTAATTCGGTGCATAATTATTCCCCTAACACAAAGATTTGTTTATTGCCCTAAAACGGAATATGTTTAATTGTTTTAAGTCGGATGTATTTGAAAAATGAATTTGCATCTTTTTACAACTCTGTAAGTGCTTTTAACAATCAAAATCCTTCCTCGTCAGGCACTTGAAAGAGAGGCCGAGATGCTTCTGTAATGGTGGTTGGATCCTCCCATCGATGACTGGACTTACTTACCACGGGAAGGGTTGTACCGTGGCCGGTGATAGCCCTTAGGACTCAACCATAGTTCCACCAGTATTGTTATTGTGGCTATCTGGACATTCATTATTTTTATCCGTGTGCGTTCAGGCGAGTCGGAGAGTCAGTGATTTGATATGATGAAAAATAAATAAATAAAATGACAAAATTATACACCGTCTTGAATGGTGAATGATAGGCACGGCCTGAATGCAAAGGATTAAATGATTATTGATGACATCAATTACTCAGAAAGAGGCTAAAAAGAAATTTTCAACCCCCTTTGCCTTCGATTATTAACATGATCTGTACTGTCATTTTTTAAATTCCTACTAATAATTCATACTCTCCCTATATATACCTTATTAAAATTTTCAATCATTAATAAAATGCTTTTAATTAATTCACTCAAGCTCAAACACATTTTTTAAACTTGTACTGGATGACACTTGATGTTAATACAGTTTTTTCAAATATTAATTCATTCATTAAATTTAATTAATGTTTAATACTTTAAATAGAGTTTTAGCAGCTTGTAATACAAATTGAAATCAACTGGCAGTAGCTCAATCGGTAAAATGAGAGGATTTCAGTATTTTTCGCGCGAAGTTGAAGAATGCGTTCAATTCTTGCGAAAATCGATAATTTTTTGATAAATTATTCATATTTTTTGATAAATTATTCAGTAATTATTTAATAAAAAGTAACACAAATTAAACTTTTCTTTGTTTACCTTAGTAGGAATTTACTAAGTTTTTTAAATATTACTTGTTTTTTAACAACTCCCCAATAGATTTTTTTTGCTGCATTCAATTATACATAGAAGTGATACAATTTGAAATAGACCAAACATACAATTACTTGAGTCTGATTAATATTATTAAGAGATATCTATATAGAGCTGGATTTCTTTAAAAAAAATAGAGTAGTTTTTTGGAGGAAATTACAATGGAGTAGGGATTCTTTGAAAATATCCAGATTTCGTAGTCTTATATTTTCCGTTCAGCTAAAATGTATAGTTAGTACCAAAAATAATGTATGTTGAGCATAAATTTTAAAATATATTGATCTGACTGTAGAAGCAAAATTTATCCTTAAATTACAAAGAACAGAATTAAGCAATGAGAGAGAAAAACTGTATCTTGACATAATTTTTTTAAAAATTAACTACTGCTAAAGTTTGTCTCATAAAGAGTTTGACTAGTGAAAAAGAACGATCAAGACCTTACTGCAGTAATCTATTCTTTTTGTGTTTGGTTCGTTTGGTTTATTTTTTCTGTATTCTGAAAATTAAATTAGACATCTCCTATGTGAATATTTCTCATATTGGTGTTCTCTATTTCCTTCGAAGTTTACAAAAGAATTTTCAACCAATCCGTATATTTTCTAAAATTTAAATAACACATTCCATTAACTTTGTGTATTCTTTAAATTTCCAATAACAATTTCTAAAATTCCATTAACTCAGCGTATTTTCTAAAATTCTGATAACAATTTCTAAAATTTCCTTAACTCTGCGTATTTTCTGAAATTCCAATAACAATTCCTAAAATCCCATTAACTCTGTGTATTCTTTAAATTTCCAATAACAATTTCTAAAATTCCATTAACTTTGTGTATTCTTTAAATTTCCAATAACAATTTATAAAATTCCATTAACTCTGGGTATTTTCTGAAATTCCAATAGCAATTTCTAAAATTTCATTAACTCCGCGTATTTTCTAAAATTCCATTAACTCTGCGTATTTTCTGAAATTCCAATAGCAATTTCTAAAATTTCATTAACTCCGCGTAATTTCTAAAATTCCATTAGCTCTATATTTTCTAAAATCGCATTTTTTAGCTGGATTGTTAACAAAATACAACTGGTTAAAATGTATTATTTTGAATGAAGAAAAAAAAATCTGATCTTTTGAAATACCAATAAAAACATCTGGTACCTATTAATGACTGAGACCGATTAAAAAATATTTTAACATTCCACATTTAATGGTTCAACACAACTATCAGCCATATTCGTTACATTTTATGTTATAACAATGTTTAAAATTGACTCCGGTCACGGTTATAAAACAATATGAGAACACCATGGTCTGTCCGGAAGTCTTTATTCTCATTAAAATTATTTTATAGTTATTTTTTCAAATACGATTTGAAATTTAGAATAAGAAAAATAAATAAAAGACATATAAGTAGCGTTTATATTAAATTAATGATTCATCAGGCCAACTTGGAGTTGAATACCTTTATAAATAAGGCATATAAACATGATCAATGCATACGAACATGCAAATCAATTAAAGTTCGCATTTTAAATTGGTATACTGCAATATCTAATAGTTTAATTCGAATTTGACTACCGGTATTTAGACACGAAATAAAAATTGCGAAAGTAAAAAGAAAAATTAAGAACTCTTAAGCCGCTTTGAGACGATAATGCTCAGTGATGCTTTGCGAACACAAAACACTACACAATCTTATATTTCTGCCCAGGGCCATTTTATTCGATGGGTGAATCCAGCTACAGTCCAGCTGCAGCTTTATCAAAGGATGTCTAAAATCTTTTTACAACGAATTTATTTTCAGAACAAGAAAATTAATTCTTGAATATTAACTAATGCTAGGAGTTTTTTTTTAAATAAAAAGTTTAAGTTGAATTTTATAATTCTAATTTAAGTATTAAATATATTACAATCACGTGCGAGCATGATCTGGTTTTGGTTAGGAAGTTTTTATGTCTCCGAAATTTACGGGCAAAAAATATTTTTACCTGCTTTTACCAGTATTGCTTAATTATTTTGTCGGCTTTTGAAAGCTGATGCGTTTTTAAAAGGTTAACCCATTTTTACCAGTATTGTATTATTACGTATGCTTCTTTGACAGCAGATGCGTTTTTAAAAAGCTGACGAAGAACTATGACATGATGGCTGTTATTTCATCTCAGAATCGGTCGAGGTATAAAACTTTGCTTACCAGCTTGAAAAACTGAAAATGAAAGTTTAAAAAAATTATATTTATTGTAGAGGGATAGAGATCGATAGAGAAGTCTCGTGATTTTTTCAAACCGGTTAAAATTGGTTAATGACTTAAAATAATCAAATCAAATTATGACTTAAAAATAATAATGTTCTCACATGAAAGTTGAAATTTACGATCGAAGGTTTAATCTTAATTTTGATTCTAAAATTAATTACAATTTCCTTTTAAATCAGCTTGATTATTAGTTTAGATTTATTTTTTAAATTAGAGAAACAAGGATAGGTAACCGAATAAAATATTTTTTTGAAATTTTTGAGGATACTGATGGAAGAAATGGTGCATTAACTTCTGAGGGTACGGACCCCTGAGCACCCGAGGGCAGAAGTCTGACTTCTAGCTCATATGAAGATGATACACACTTGTCACATCGGCTTGCACAACTCTTTTTTACAGGGGGGTAGGGAAGGGCACATTCAAACACCTCGCTGATAGGACACAGAAGAACAACTATGCCTTGACCGGGACGCCCAAATCAAGAGGAAGACGCTCTACTTATGTGACAAGACGCCGGCTTTGGAAATAGAAAATAAATAAAAATGAAATCTACGGTCGCAAATTTCAAGTTATCATGTGAGAAAATTATTATTTTTAAGAGATAATTTGTCTTAATGAATTTAAGTCATTAACCAGTTTTAACTGGAGTGAAAAAATTACGAGACTTCTCTCTCTCTCTAATGATAATTTTTTTAAACTTTCATTTTCATTTTTTCTAGCTGACAAACAAAGTTTTGGAGCTCAATCGATTTCGATATTTAAAAAAAAAAACCAGTCATTTCGAGGAAAAGTTCACTATTACTGGAAGCTATTGTATATGTGGTAAAATCCAATGAACGTAATGGAAATTGATATCAAAATTATTTTATAATATTTACAGTATTTTGAGAAATACGATTAGTAGGAATGCGCTTATAATATCTTTAAAGAATAAATATAAATCACGTTTTACAAAAATGCGATAGTTAAAACTGAAAAAGAATTTTTTTTAAAAAAAAGCAATAAAACACGATAATCTTCTAAGCGAGAGATTAATTATTTAAAAGTAAGAAATTGTAAACAAACTGGAAGACGACGTCATTTCCTAGAAACGACAAACAAAAAGCAATTAATAGTAACTTTAATTAAATATCTCAAACAATACTGGTTAAACAAATCTCCAATGTCATGGGTCAGGTGGCTCGCTATCTAGCAATGAAAAAAGAATGTTTTTTGCCCGTAAATTTCGGAGACACCAAAACCTCCTAACCAAAACAACGTCATATTCTTATATGATAGTAATTGCAACTATTTAAACATACATATGCTAAAATATCATTTCATGATTGAAGCAAAAAAGGCAATTTGGTTCTGAAAGAATTTGAATTGTAGAACTGAGATAATGCTTTAAAGCAGGAGTTATCGATGTAGCGTTTCTATAGATTTGTTAGGTTGTGCTTTTTCATAAGAAGAAATAACAGTAATAAAAGCTAGTGGTATGACTCTCTTCTTAAAATAACAACCGTCTAACCTTATTCTTCTAATGGCATTCATCCTTGAATTCAGGAAAAACACTCTCTAAAAAATAACGAAATTTCTTGCACCTTGTCCACTTTGCAATAGACAGAATTGCTTTAGACAGCATATAATCTTAGCATAGCATTAAGTCTTGTTAAAATTATATGCTATCTATTTACCGAGAAACATTAAAGCTATCTAATTTATATTGACACCTTGGAAACCAGTCGACCTACTTTAAAGATCAATTTAGAAGTTTGAGAATTACCATAATCATCGGCCACTCCTGCAAATATGATTGACAGCAATCAACAGGTTTCAAACAGTTATCATTTCACGTTTAGCGTGCGTTTTTACAAGGATGCTGTTGTCAAATCACACATTTAATGATGCTACATTTGATAAGTTTATGGAACAGAAGAGTATTTTGAAAAAAGTTCAAAAAGGAATGAGAACAATTTTGAAACAAGCATGAATCAAATATAAATGAGAATTTTTTTTATTCTTAGATTCGAAGTACAAAATAGAAATCATTATAATCCTCCAAAAAGTTTGAAATAGTGATTTTGATGAATCCTGACACTTCAGAGCTTCCTGAATTTAGAAAACACACACACACTTATATCTATCTATCTATCTATCTATCTATCTATCTATCTATCTATCTATCTATCTATCTATCTATCTATCTATCTATCTATCTATCTATCTATCTATCTATCTATCTATCTATCTATCTATCTATCTATCTATCTATATAATGGCTGCCGTTTTATGAAGACGATAGCATGATATTTTGTATATTGAAGACGCGCTACCTCTGTGCCAGAAAGATCGGCGCATTGAGTCTGTCTAAGTCTACTAATTTGGTGTGAAGGCCATATGCCCAAATTTAAAAGACAACTCAAAGTGTTTTTGTGTTATCTTCGACACAAACCGATGGTTATATTTCAAAAAAATGTGTTTTTCGAACTCAGGAGGAACTAAAAAGAGAAGATTCATCTAAATTTTGAGTTCGAATTTTTTGATGATTACTATTCTACGTATACGAAAAAGTAAAAATGATCAAAATAAGAAGATGTATCAATCTAAAATAAAGCATAATATTTTTAAAATGTGCTGCAATATGAAATTAAATGGGCCATCTTATTAGAAAAGAAAGACCTCATAATGCGTCTGTAAAATTCAAACATAAAAACCAAGTGTAAATGCATTCACATAAAAGCAAATATAATTAGAAAAATATTGTTTTGAACTCAATGAGTACAAAAATTTTCAGATCCATTAAAATAAAATAAAATAAGTAAATTTACGTTATTTTCTCTTTCTATACGACAGAAAAGTACAGATCATATCACAATAACGCATAGAAATCAGTTATTTTTCTACAGTTGTTACAAAAAACTTCTTAGAAAAAGTTCAGAAAGTCTTAATTACCTTTTACAGGGAATACACATCAAGGGTCTTCAAGTATAATGTCCATTATAAAAGCAAATACTGCGGAATATTAATTCTAAGAAATGTCATCCAAGAGTTCAAGTTTTACGCCTCATTTTCGGAATTCGGCAGATTTCTTTGAAGATAAATTTGTTCTAAATACGCACCAGATCAAGAATAGATAAGTTTTCCTGACCTTAACCGTTAGTAAAGCTTTATCTAATATCATTCAAACATTGCAGCTTGAAATGAAAGTAAAATCCAATAATCTTATTTCCTAAAAGCAGATAATAAAATCGTTAAAAGTTAATAGTTTTTCTGGAAAGTCGAAGCAATGGAAAATCATTTATACACTTTCATTAATTTTTTTTAACTTTCTTTTATACATAGTTTAGAGAAACTAGTAATCGCCCAAAATATTAATTTGAGATTTCGACGAAACTCCACGCTGAATACATTTTAGGCAAATATCTGTCTGTCTGCCTGTTTGCGGCAAAGATAACTGAAAAACCACTTTAAGCTAGACGAATGAAATTTGATCTGTCTTCACAAATCTCTTCGTCTTTAAATAAAATTCTTAGTTTATATTAAATGTCGAGCAAAATCCATTCAGAGGATGTCTGTCTGTCCGATTGTGTGAATATAAGATCACACAATAACAACAAAACGAAGATAGATAGATAGATAAAACTCGATATACAGATTAATTCTCTAGTGTAGAAACTAGCGAAATTTTGAGTCAAATTTAAGAAATTGTCGACTGTCTGTCGTTCTGTATCCTCAGAAAGATGTAAACACGATAACTCAAATACGTAATGGCTTAAATATATATGACATTTGATATATAATTTTATGACTACAAATAAAATTTAATATCAAATTTTAGATTTCGGATGGTTGGCTTAAAAACTCAAATTCGTTTTTCGGATACTATTAATCACTTGTCAGAAATTAATCACGAAAAAATTTGCCAACGTTGGCATCATAAATTCAGTAATAGTACTAAATTGACCCAAAGATTGAAATTTCACAACTACTGAACGCCAATACCATGCAAGGTGTTTTCTGGGATAACACTTTTTTTAGAAAGTATGCAAGAAACTCCGGTTGATTTTCATTCTCGCATATTCTATAATTGTTGTTGTTGTTTCTAGTGGCACTTGGCATGGACAAGCTCGCTAACGTTGTTAGTGGTTTTAAGCCGAGTGGGCGCCTCTAGTTTTAAGTAGCGCCAACTAGGGCCAAAAGCATGTCTCAGCTACTCACGCACCACATTCGTTTGCACAGCCCTTTTTTATGGGCAAGGGGAGGGGGATTCACATCTCACAATTAGAACAACCATGCCCGAACTGGGAATTGAACTCAGGACAGGGGAAGTTACCTTACCCCTGTCCTAGGACGTCGGTACTCTCAAATAAATGCACTATATTATCAACCTGATCCATTGGCTAACAATAATTTATGAAAAACACCTATTGGCTGGCGACTTTCGTTTATTATTTTTTAAGCAAATTTTCACTGGAATGCTGTTAATACACAAGTACAAATTGAAAATACTTTTGGGACAAATTTTTTCCTGGCCGTCTAGAACTGAAACTGGATATTAAACTATAAGAACCGATGCAAAATAACATACAAATTTCATATATTTAAATCATTCCCATATATTTAATCATTTTGAGTATAGCATTTACAGGTTTGTGTAAATATGAACCAACAGACAGTTAAATACTTGAAGAATTTGGTTTTAAATTATATGTATGTGGGAGTCTAAGCAAATCTTCCAAAAGCGTTAGACTCTTCAGATAGCGGGGTTTTAGTAGTTTATGATGTTTAGAGTTTTTTTTAATATTTTCGGGTTAGTTTCTAAACCAAGATCAAAATAATGCAAACGAAGGATAAAGAGACTTTAAAAAAATAAAAGAATTTATTTAGAGTTAAAGGGAAATATTTACTGGGGGGGGTATTTACAGGGAAATATTAAAAAAAAGAATTAAAACATGGAGGTATTAAATAAACAGAAAGTTAGATTATTTCCTCTAGGAGGACGCTAGAAATAGCAAAACATAATGAATGAAAACATATTACCGCGTAGCTTTGCGAGAGGGAACTGCTGATGCGTGGAGACGTCTTTCTTTTACGGATGTTTAGTAGCCTCTGACTTAATATTAATTGGGACAGTTTTTCATAAGCTCGATAGATGGCGTTGTTCTGGAATGTTGTATTAATTAAAGTATCGTCCTCTGGGAAATGATCTAACCTTTACAACTCTTGCTTTGAATTACATTCATCATCGTATGTTGACAAAATGAAGGCAGATGATGGTTAAATAAAATAGCTCTGTGAGGCATCCTACATGTACATATATCAGCACTTGCGATGTTAAACCTATGTGCCAAATTTTATCCATCTAGCTGTCTTCGTTGAATAGTTATTAATTTAACTCTTATGTGACATTCGGGAAGACATCATAGGAATGAATTTAGTTCAAAATCTGATGGATACCGACAAATGTGGGGCAAAGATCATACAAAATTTTAATCCATCTATGTCAAAAAGTGTTTGAAGTATAGAATTCATATTCAGACAGGCCAACAGACTACCTTGATTTCAAAAATGCGTTTCTTGAAGACTCATCAATATCTCAATTTCGATTTTTGTTTAACGATTATTAAGCTTTTATATATAAAAAAATAAAATCAATATTAAAAATCAATAATTAAGATAATTAAAAAATATCAGTTACCTATTCAGGAAGTCCTCATATTCAGATCATTCGCAGTCGATCGCTATAAGGATATTTTTTTGGCAAAGAAAATCTAATGAAATCACTCCAAAACGCATTTCAGTATCGGTGGAGAAATGGTGGACATATGTCTTCACATGTTATCCTCGAAAAATCATATTCGGATATTGTAAGGTAGAGGCGATACCTGCGATCCTTCTGTTTGTGAAACAATGTCTTGATTAACATGAATGAAACAAGGCGTTGACATTTCGGCATCGGCTCAGAGAAGCCAGGTGGGTAAATATGGGATGTCTTAAAGAAATGAATGGATATTCCATTAGCAATATGGGAGTGAGAAGCTGGTTTTTATTCTCTCATACGAAACATTCAAAGAGAAAGCATTGTAATTGTTAAAAAAAATTCACTCGGCAAGCCATGGGGCAAAAGTAGACTCCTTATCATCTGAATTACTATCACACAATTTAAATTGTTGGTGTTAGAAACAATCTTAATTAGGGCTTTAAAATCAATTTGACTTAAAAGACATTGCAGTTATCCAAAAGTTTTAAAAACAAAAGTTCTTTGTCTTAATGAGGCGCTAATTTGGATAATTGAATTTACTAATCTATCTTCAATATTAAGATAATTGTAGTGAAATGAAAATTTCTTCTCCCACCATCGTTTCCACCCCTTTTGAACTAGATGGGTCATTTACAAACTTGTCCGAGATTCTTATATTTCTAGCAACATTTTCCAAGCCGGTTAAAATCCAATAAATTCAAAATTAAAGACACCCTCTAGTTCACACCATGGGTTTAAAACACACACACGCACACACGCGCGCGCACATACACACACACACACAGTGAGTGAGAGAGAGAGAGAGAGGTTTTGGGTTCTGGACACCATGAAGAAAAGAAGAAATTGTCCCGAAGTCATGTCATGAGAACCATTGCAATAGGTAACCATTTTCAACCTGGTTAAAATCGAATCGCAATTAAAGACACCTTCTAGTTCAAAATTGGCGAGTTTTGAACTATAGGATGTCTTGGCGAGAAAATTTGGCGAGTTTAAAACAGAGAGAGAGAGAGAGAGAGAGAGAGAGGTTTTGGGTTCTGGGTACCATGATCAAAGAAAAGAAGAAATTGTCTCGAAGTCATGTCATGAGAACCATTGCAATATTTAGCCTTCCTATATTCCAACCCGGTTAAAATCTAGTTTTGAACTAGACACCTCTAGTTTAGAGGTGTCTTGGCGAGTTTGTTGCGTCTTGGCGAGAAAAATTGGCGAGTTTAAAACACACACAGAGAGAATGGTTTGGGGGTTCTAGGCACCATGATCGATGAAGAACAGAAGAAATTATCCCGAAGTCTTGTCATGAGAACCATTGCAATAGGTAGTCTCCCTATAGGCACCTACCTAAAAAAATTAGACCACAAACTTTTAATGAAACTCTTATATTTAGAACTTCCCGAGGGCGGGAA
Organism: Argiope argentata; assembly: GCA_026289955.1. Classification (NCBI taxonomy): domain Eukaryota; kingdom Metazoa; phylum Arthropoda; class Arachnida; order Araneae; family Araneidae; genus Argiope; species Argiope argentata. The sequence continues at coordinate 2,187,368 of JAOUZG010031479.1, read as the reverse complement.
AGACATTTTGGGAGCCATGTCTGTGAAAATCGGGAATAAGGAAACAAACAAATAGAAAACGAAAGTGATTTCCTGGAAATCTTGGTGAAAAATTGGCGAGTATAGTTACGAAATAGCTGTTAGTGTGTGATCTTTGATGACTGAGCACCGAAAAGCGAATGTGCTTTTTTTTGTCTTATTGAAACTAAAGGTTAATATTTTAATTATTTTATACTGTTTAGACCAGTTATAACTAATTATACAAGTATTATAGATATTTTATAAATATTTTATCAAATTCATCCCTATGTTACTGCGCTAATAAAAAAAATCAAAATTTCTTAATTATTCTATTGGTTTATAATTAACTTTTGAAAATCTTGAAACTGTATTATAAATAGGGATTTTAGAGAGTAGTAATACAAATATGAAGCAAAACAAAACAAAACAAAAAAACAAATAAAACCAAATCTGATCAAAATAAAATATAAATTAGTCTTTTTAATAACAAAAAATGAGTTTTTTTAAAAAAAATTTCTATTATATGTGAGAACATGATGTTTCAGTTGGAATGTTTTGGTGTCTCTGAAATGCATGGGCAAGAATAAAGATAACGGACAGCTGGAAATTATCACTAGCCCTTCTTTTCCACGGCGACTCCCTATGAGAGTGGGCCAGTCCATTCATTCAACGGGTAAGATAAGAAGATGTGTGGAAAAAAATTTTGCTCCGAGGGAAAAAGAGTGGAAATTTTAAGCGGGGAAGTGGTTGTGTCTCTTATTCGGGAGCTGAAAATCTATTTATTAGTAAATGCAATAATAGCTGTCATATAAAATTTTTTATGCAAATAAAAACCAATCATTTACGAATGTAATTATTTTATGAAATGTTGTTCAATATGTTTATAAGAATTGCAAGCTGTAAAGGATACAAATATTTTATTATTTTAGAACTAGATTTATATAAAAAGATATGCTTCATAAAATATTGATTAGGTATGTTCATATACTGTTCTAATGCATGGTATTATTTGAAGATAGTTAATATTCAATGGAATAGTAAAAGTTGTCTATTTAAAGGAATATTTTTCAATGATACAGGAATACAGGAATACAGTTCAATGATGATTCTGCCTACTTTTTCTGTTGTTTTCTTTTGGGAATTTTGAATTGCCTTTGAGGACAAATTTTTTTATTCGATGGAGCATTTTCCAAAATTTCAGAAGTTTGTTTTTCAGGCTTTTTAGTTGCATGTAAATATGCTAAAATATTCTGTAAATTATCTTTAACATACTGAAGATCTTCTAACGATTCCAATGATTGAACTTTGTCAGAAATGTTTTTCATGTAATTTTCAATGGTAAGCTTTTCTTCATTAAGGTCTTTTCCAGGATTTTTATGGATTTGCTTCAAAATGATGCTTTTTTTCTTCATTTTCAGAAATTTCTATTTCTGTCACATCAATAGTTAAATTAGGTTCATCGTCAGACAAATTTTGGCAATTGGCGACTTCTCGTTAAATTAGGTTCATCGTCAGACAAATTTTGGCAATTGGCGACTTCTCGTTAAATTAGGTTCATCGTCAGACAAATTTTGGCAATTGGCGACTTCTCTTTGAAATGTAATCATAGTTACAATAGCGTACACTGTAAAATATTTCAGTTGGTAAAAGTTTCATTTCAAGATTAAATTAATGTTACAATTAAAAATGCATATGAAATTACTTTCTTTTAAAATAATTGAAAGTTTAATTTTGAAATTTTAGTAGCAAATGAAATTTGGCAACACAATTGCCGCTCTTCTTATCTTACCCGTTGAATGAATGGACTGGCCCACTCTCATAGGGAGTCGGCGTGGAAAAGAAGGGCTAGTGAAATTATTGGTTGAAAAATTTCTTTACCTGCTTTTACCAGCATTGCATTATTATTATGTATCCTTCTTTGAAAGTCGATGCGTTTATAAAAGTTTGATCTGCTTTTACCTGAATTACTTTATAATTACATATGCTTCTTCACAACAAATGCTTTTTAAAAGGTTAACTATGACATTATAGCTATTATTTCATTTCAAAATCGGTCGTGCTCCAAAAATTTGTTTGCTAGCTAGTAAAATTGAAAATGAAAGTTAT
>JAOUZG010031479.1:2170147-2184862 GCA_026289955.1 Argiope argentata | reverse complement strand
TTTTTTTCCTTTCCTACACCCAAGTGAATCTCGTTACATTCCTTTGTTTATCCCTCCCGGTTCATCATTTTCTCTTTCCAACTCGAGCAAGAGTGTTCCATACAGCGAGCTCCACCGATTTAGAAAAGTCAGAGGTTACAGTTAAGCCAGAAGAGGAAGAGCATATGGTGTCTACAAATACTAGGGGAACGCCAAAGGCAATGACGTCAGCAAGGAATGTTTCATCGGTATTTCTCTCACTCTTCCTTTTTATTTCCTGGACTATTTCTTTTCCACTTGGCGCTTTTTTTTTCTTTTGGCGCTATTTCTACAAAATCCTATTCCAAAAAGATAGGGTAAGCATAATAGTGATTGTTGTATATGTGATAGTAAACATGACTAAATTAGTAAATAAATATAAGTGGCGTTTTTTTCTCAGTAGTATATGTAGAAATAAAAATATAAAATTATTAACATTAAGAATACTGCTGAAATCTAATTGTTGAAAAACTTTTCCTCAAATTAAATGTGAACATTATAGTCAACAAACAAGGTTTAAGTGAATCTTCCAAGTTAATTAATATTTTTTACGTACATTTATTATCATGTGAAAATATGATGTTGTTTTCGCTAGGTGTTTTGAATTAATTGAAGGCAACAAAAAAATTGAAGGTCGTAATCGCGTAGGCAATGGGCATAAATGGTAATATACTCATGAACATCTTTTAATCGCATATATATTTTTTACCTTCTTTTACCGGTATTGCATAATAATTATGTATACTTCCTTGAAAGCAGATGCGTTTTAAAAAGACTGCCCTGCTTTTATCAGTATTGCTTTTTCAAACAGGTTTGAAATACTTAATGAAATTAATTAATACAAATATTGACTTACTGATATAATATTCTCACATGATAACTTGATATTTGCGATCATAGATTTAATTTTTCTTTTTTTTCTAATAATTTTTTTATTAAAAAACCATGTTCTTAAACAAAAAAGGGTAGGTCCGTATTATTGCCTTTTCTTTTGGAAGAAAATATTTTGAATACCTTACATTGTTTTCTTTATAGATTAGTAGTCTTTCGCTGCTAGACCAATTTCATGTCATTTTTTTAAATAATTTTATCGTCTGATGCTAAAAGATGGAAAAAAATTCTTTTAATAAGTTTTAAAAATCTTTTGGGATACTTTTTATTTATTTATTGATAAAAATGAAGATTCACAAATTCTCTGTACAGACTGATATTTTCATTTTAATCCGTCCTAATACTTTCCCTACTTTCGATAATAAGAAACACACAAAAGCGATAATTGAAATAAAAATGCAATGACTTAAATGGAAATTAAACCCCCGCCAGCAAATATATCACATTTGATATAGGATTTTGTAATTACAAATGCAATTTTGTATTAAATTTTTAAATAAAAAAAAATCCAATTTTTGGATACTATTAACGCATGACAAGGATTAATCACCAAATTACTCGCCAAGGATGACATTAGGACGATAGATACAGTAAAAATGCTAAATTCACGCCAAATTGTATGCCAATGCCATGCAATGCGTTGTCTGGCATGCCAAGTTTATCAGAGTGTAGACGAGAAAGTTTTGGGGAGACCACTCCAATTGTTGGATAATAGTGCACGTGACAGTAAAAATAAAATTTTATTCCTGTTTAAAATTAATGCTGATGTTATTTTTACGGAAGATATGAGTACGCCCATTCAAAACAGTTAGTCAGAGATTTTAGTCTTTTTAAACACGCCTACTTTGTTTTTCTCATGAATTTGAATATATTACCTGTAACCTCCACAGATGAAATTATTTTTATTCACGTTCTCTTTTCGAAACAGATTGGAATATAATAGCCAATCTGATTAAAACATAAGAAATTGTGTCTATTAGAATTCTTATCTAAAATAAAATTTCACATTTCATTAAAATTTTGAAACTCATAAGTAATTATTTTTAAATTAGCAGATTTATTCTAAGAGCTATCCAAAGATTCAGTTACGATTGACGACTTAATGCAGATTAAAAAGTCATATCCTATTAATGTAATTTCATATCTGTTTTCAAGTTTTAAACATGAATGAATACTACGATTAAAGTATCTGATAGTAGATATACGATTAAAAATCTCACGATTTTCATTAGCATTTCGCGTAAGAATCGTGTGAAATTATGGTGTTATCATCAAAAAATCTCGAGCATGAGAATGAAGTGAATTTATTATAGTTGTGAACTAAAAAGAACAAGTAATATAAAAAACTATTTTTTAAAATCAATTCTTACTTAGGTTAACAAAGAAAATTTTTATATAAGTTACTTTTTATTAAATATTTACAATTAACATAAATATGTGTATAAATTTGACAGAATTACAGCATTAAGCGGCAAAATAGAAAATGAATTTCTTAGCAATTATCATTCTTCTTTCTATGTATGGCGTTTGAACTCGCAGCCCAAGGGATCCGAATTCCACGCCATATCAACCAGACTATCCCGGCCTGACAATTACAATTACTACAAATAATTGATCAAAAAATTATGCTATCGTTGAATTTTCAACGCCAATGGAGGATTCAAAGCGAACTATGACAACGCAAAATGCGCGGACTTTTCTACACCAGTTGAAGAATGCAATACAGATTAGAAATTTTTAATTTCCTTTATTCTGTATTATTTTAATTGGGAAGGACTTCAAAAAGAATCTTAAAATTCGATTCAATAACAAGTTTTATTTTTAAATGCATCAAGCATTATGAAAAAAAAACAGAATCGTTAAAAATAATCGGCCGAAAAGATGTTAAGCCTAACCTCATTTGTATGTAGTAACAAACAAACTGAATTCTTTACTTATTTGGCGATGGGGAAATGGAAGATTTTTGGCGAGGAAGTTAGTTTTTGATTAATTAATAAAAAGTTAATGAATTAATATTTTTAAAAACAACAGTTTTAAAAGCAAATGTCATCCTCTACAAGTTAAAAAAAATTACTTGAATTTGATTGGATGAATAAAAAGTATTTTATTAGCAATTAAAAATTTGAATAAGATATGTATATATAAATATATATAAGGAGAGTGTGATCTAATAGTAGGAATTGGAGAAAAAAAGGTTCAGTTGTTAAAACAATAATTTCACAGAAATGGATAACGGCAAAGCAGCTAACAATCACTTAATGTTTCTAAAAATAATGTTTATTATCTCATATACGTTATATAGAGAAATTATAGCAAATCGTCATTGAAATCTAATTCGTAATTTTGTCGAATTTCTACGTTTTAGACATTCATGAAGTCAAAAAATACATTTTTCTTAGAAAATGTCCGGCATTTTGTCTGTGACAAAAATAACTCAAAAAGCTTGATGCTTGAATTAGTTGATGATAACTTGAGCTTGATGGTTGAAATTTAATATGCGATCTTTACAACAAATTTGTAGATTTGTATCAAATTTTGAGTACAATTTGATCACAAAAAGGACGCCTGTCTGGCTGTTCGAGGAAAAGTTAACATTATAATTAATTACAAAAATAAGTGATCCAGATAGATAAAACTCGATACATAGATTTTACATCAGTAGAGTAGACACTTTCCAAATTTTCAACCTTGTGCGAGAAGGAATTGAGCGTCTGTAGATCTGTACTTTCAAAAACATATAAATATAACCAATCAAAATAAATTAATTTTCAAAAAACATATAAATTAGACCTTTCAAAAACATATAAATATGACCAATCAAAATAAATTAATTTCCAAAAACATAAATATGACCTTTCAAAAACATATAAATATGACCAATTAAATTAATTACATAAATACATTATATTTAGTACGGTTTTTTGTAACTACAAGTACAGTTTTAATTCAAATTTTTGTTCCAGTCGATTTATAAAATCGTGTTTAAAACAAAATTTTTGGGCGGTGCCAGTAATTAATAGCCAAAAATCTCTCCAAGGTTGATATGATATATTCAGTAAAAATACTAAATTCACGCCAAAAGTTGATATTTTTTATATATATGCCACTGGCACGGAAGATAGCAGTTGAGCACAATAATTACATGACGACTAACTTCTTGAAAAATGTGGCTCAAAATTAGATATTGTAAAGACGTAAAGGACTAATCTTTGTCAACTTCCACGGATGGATCGTATTACCTTTTACCGCCAGATGGCGTGATAGCTGAGTTCAACTGTAGGAAAGATTAGTTACGAAGAAGAGAGTCAGTGGACGAAGAAGCAGAGGCTGTTCGAGTCGCCAGGATGATGTGTTGGCTATTTAATTATAAATATTTCTTCCTACTATTTGTTGTGAAATGTATTTGTTTTGTGCGATGTTATGTTGTCGTGTGTTGTGACATCCGAGAAAAAAATAAAATGTCCATACTTGTAATTCCTTTTTTTCGGCTTTAGTACAATATATATAAAAATTTTACATTTTAAATCCATATTTTATCCATTTAGATCTCTTCGTTTTTGAATCATCGTATTTAAAGAATCCGACAGACAGTCTATCACAGAATGGGAAACAATTTAATATTTAAAATTTAATAGAAATTTATAAAATTGGAAAAGATATTATATACCGAATTTCCTCTATCTAGCTGGAAGAAGTTTTGTCTTTATTTATTCACAGACAGATAGACATAATTCCAAAAATGTGTTGGTCAGATTCGAGGAGATTTGAAACGTGAAAAAGCATCAAAATCTCGATTTCATTTTTTTTCACAATTATAATAGTTTTTTAATTTATATTTTGCGTAGGAAAACTAAAGAAATTCATTCTTTATATAGAGTCTCTAGGTTTAGAAAATTTCTGTGAATAAAAATGGTTCTGAACAAAAATCGTTTTGTTGGAAGACAAAAACCTAAATTTTGCTTTCGGTCCGTTCTTCAAATAACCTTGAATTGGTTGAAAGCGGGACGTAAATATTACCTCCACTTTTTCTTTTATAAACTTTGTATCCGAGTAAGGAAAAAAAATTCGTACTGTATAAAGAGTCTGTAAGTAGTTTTTTTTTAAATCGTTCTGTGGTAAACCATGCTCTCAGAATATCGCGTTGAAGGAGAATTGACTCTAACTAAATTTTGACTTACAAATGCAACTTGATGAGGGGTTAATCTTTCCGCACGTGTTTATAGATAAATAATGGAGATATTTCAGTCAAGATTTATTAGTCTGCTTCATGACGTACTTGGCTTATTCAAGCATTGGAGTTTTGTAAACTATAACTATAAACACAAAGTTTAAATCCTTGAGCTAGATTTTGTCAGTTTGTTTTGAGTGCAAGTGTGCTCTAGAGCAAATCTATGTGGGAATTCCCTGCTATTTTTGAATATGGAAAGAGAAGAAATTTAAATCTTCGGAGGTAGAAGTCATGTGAAGAAATTAAATCGAATGTAACCTCTTTCGGATTATTTTTGCTCATCAACAAATTAACAGAATAATTTGTTTTTATGGACACATTTATAAATATTTTAAAAAGCAATTTTATTTTTTAAAATAAATCTCTAGTTTTTAGTCCAATTTATGATTTTATAATAAATACTAGCTGGTACTCGACGAGCTGTGGCCGCACAAGAAATAATTTTGGATATATCGTTTGAAATTCGAAATAGCTATTTTGTTTAATTAGGAATGATAGAAAGAATGATATTTATTTTCCATTATTCGCCGCAGGTGGTGGGGGGGGGGCATCTCAAAACGAGGATGAAATGTTTTCGACACTGTGATTGGATCTTGTTACCCTGATGGGAACATAGATGATGGGGTCTGATTCCTCCCATCGAAGACGAGATGTACTTACTACCGGAAGGGTTGCACAGTGGCTGGCGATGGCCCTTTGGACTCAATTACAGTTTCCACCAGTATTGCTGTTGATGCGGTCCAGTCATTAAATTTTATGATTTATCTGTGTGCCTTCGGGTGGGTCGGAGATTCAGCGATATGACTTAAACATTCGACAATAAATGCATTCAATGAAATTGAATGACATAAAAAAGGAGAAATATAAATAACATTTTTTATCATTTTAGAACATGATGTTATTTTGGGAATGAACGTCGTTTTTTGCAGAAAGAATAAAACCAGAATTTCACAAAGAATTACGGAAATAGGAACTCCGTTTCTGAGTTAAAGCAGTTAAATGTATTCGAACGTACAGACCGACAGACGGTCGAACCTTTGACGTATTTGATTTAAAATTGGATAAGAATCTATAATTTAGATGGTAAACCGGTGTTCCAATTTTATCAATTTATTTCTTTGCGTTTTGGAATTATCGAATTTACTTCACCTCGAACAGCCTGACAGACATACTTCCTAAATCGATTTTGTTCGAAATATGGTGGAAATCTACAAATTTGATCGTAATTTCATATACTGAATTTCAATCTGGCTCAAAGCATTTTTGAGTTATCGAGCTCGCAGGCAGACAGACAGTCAAAAATATGTTTTTCCAAAAGAAGGAAAATCTGAAACTTTGGGATAGGGAAAAAAAGTTTTTTTATGATGGTAGTACTTCCCATATAGTATATATACTAGAAAGAGAATTAAAAAGAGAATTAGAAAGGGATATTAAAACATTAATGTTTTGTTTCCTATAAAGCTGGCGTTCGAGGCATTAATACTTTCGTATTAGCCAATTTTCCGCCTTTATGTCTTTTGCACCTCTAGAATTTTTGTAAAATAATATTAAAATTAAACATTTCATTCGATATAAAAACTTTCTATAGATTGTCTGAGTTTCATATTCTATCTGTAATAATTAAAATTCACCAGTTATTTCGTCAATGTTTTCAAATTCTTTTTTAATTTTAAAATAGAAAGAAAAAAGAAGGAAAAAAAAGTGCAAAGATTCGCTTTGTTCTTTATTATTAATGTAGTAGACAGGAAAATAAATACCTTCTTCAATATGTCTGAATATTACATTTCCTCATTTGAATAAAACTACTGGAAACTACTAACGCCATCTATTGACACAGGTGGTGCTGATTCAGGTTCATTGTTCTGCACCTGTTTCTAGAGTGAGCTACCGTGATGTTAAATTCTTTGTGTCACGAATCATATCTTTATTTTTGCCTATAGTATTTCCTACAGCGATACTGAATCATGAAAAAGAATAACAGCAGACTACAGTATTTTGCCTTGTTTGCAGTCTTATATTTTAATCGATTATATCGATTATTATAATGAATTGTAATCGAGGTCATTTGATCAAATAAATAAACTGGCTTTATCACCATTGTGGTTTTAACGTAAAGAATTAATTTGAGTTATTTTCTAAATAAACTAATTTTCTGATTTCATTTGATTTAAGATAGTTATGCATCCAAACAAATTAAAATTAAAATCAACTACCATTTAATTTTTAAATTTCGGCTTAATTTTTCCCCATGTTTTCAAATTCGTTTCCAAATCAATGAGATTTTTTTTTTTTGTCTTTGACTGATTGAGTCAAAGGACGGCAATACCGTCAAAATTGGCATTTGAATATTTAAAATGTATTTAAAAAGTTTTGTAATTATTTTTTACAATATCGTTCAAAATTACCTTTACATTTGAAAATTAAATAATCTGTTAAACCAGATAACTTGAAGATGACTTTCAATTAAATACTTTATAATTTTAATATTTTTTACTAAAAAGTTGGGTTTATAAAAAATTACGTAAAGTGATTTAAAATTATTCTTATTTCGGCAGGCGTGTATTGTCAGCAGTCCCCCCCCCTCTGCAAAATTTAATGTAACGCTGGGGGAAATTTTTTGATATGTTCAAAGTTCAAGCATCAAATAAAAAGAAAAATTCGGTTTATCAAAAAACTGAATTAAAAAAAGTCTTATAATTAGGTGCGTCAAAATAAACTGAAATACGAAAAATTTAAACAAAAAATGACATTTAAATTTTATTTTTAAAATTGTTTTAATATAAAACTAGCCACCTTCAGCTACTAGATATTCCTCATCGTCTCTATATTTAAAGTAATTGAAACTATCAAAGAAACATTTCCCTAACCAAAAGCACTGTACCTATTTCGCCAATTTCTAATTTATATGAATTTAATATCCCAAGTAGCTATAAGAATTACGTAACGAAACAATGGTGACCTTCTCACAACTATCACCAATTTTGGAGAGCTAGTTTAGAAACATTACTTTATTGTATATTCTCTGAGGAGAAAAAACTTTAACATAATTCTACAGTTCTAACTCCTAATTGAGATATTTAAGCCTCGATTTTACCAATTTTTATTACGTATGAAAGCTCAGAACAGTAGACACGTCAACAGGAGTCATCTGTATACTCCAGCCCAATTTTCTAGAGATATTGCAAGCTAAAAGTTAGACAGGACTCGCAACATCATCTCATGGATCAATTTCGATAATTTTCATCAAAATTAATTTTGGCACTTTGTAAATATATCTAACAAACGAGGACGCTCTATTATTACTATGTAATAATTATACTGCTTTTCTTAAATAGGATGTACAATGGAACAAAGTTTATTCAATTTATCTTGGAAAAACTTCTATTTTTTTTTTCTGAATGAAAAGATAGAACCCTCTAAAGTTTTCCACATTCTTTTAAAGATATTTACGTTTCCCTTCCTAAGACTGCACGGGTCAGTAAAATCTCAATCCAAATCTCATTGTTTGTAATGATATTTTTAAAATTAAATTAAACCCTAATTAATTTCCAAAGCTTTATCTTAATTTGGCCACATAGTAATATCATTCTAAAATATTTTCTTATTTCCTGATCCATCCCACTCGTTCTAGTTAATTAATTCAACAGAAGCTTTGCAAAATTGCTGTATCGGTTAAACGCCACAGATTCTCAAACTCAGTGTGAGAGATGAAAATTGTCCAGCCTAGCACATTCCTTTAAAAAGATCCCTATGATTCCCTTGCCTATATTGTGGAAATCCCGATCGAATATATATATATATATATATATATGTATATATATATAAGTAAATTGGCTTGAGGTGTTTGGCGACCTTTGGTACATCGACGGTCAAATACGTAAGTACCTAATATCCATTTTGCATTCATATAACTTTAGTGCAAAGAAAAGCCAGCATGAGTGGTCTTCCCCAAACTTTCTCGCATATTCTCTTATAAAATTGTTATCCCAAATAATATCTTGCAGGGCTTTGCCGTACAATGGTCCCGAAACATGAATTTAAAATTTTTACCGAATCGATCGCGTCATTCTTGGAAAGACTTTTTGGAGATTAATCGGCGTAACATACTCGCTATTTTCTATTTAGTTCCTTTTTCTGGCTGCTAATTAATTTCCCAATCGGCTTTGTGTGTGTGTAACTTTCATTTTTACAGCAAACTCAATTTATTTTATACGTATTAGGGGGAATGTGGTAGATTAAAAGTGGAGATATTAGCTAAGATGAAGGATGGTTTGTTTAATCCTATATTTACTTCGATACCATTTAAATATAGATTATACCTTCATAATATGACTATTTTTGCAGATAGCATACTAAAAAACACGAAGGATATAATATAAATAGCAAGAAGTTAATATAAGCTAAAGGTTGTAATGAAAAATATTTAATGAATAATTAAAATTTATTAAGTTATTTCCATCAATTAAAATTTTTCTCTTGGGTTCTCTGGGATTATTCTGCAAGGAAACTTAACTACTGGTGAAAAAACGAAGTTAAAAAATTGATGGCAATATAAATCAGTAAATAAAGGGTTAAGATATTGCAGTATAACGATGTCTCAAAAAAAAGATAAGATAAGGGCATCAGCAAGAAAAAGTAAAAGTAAAAAGGTAAGCGGGTAAAAATAAAAATGAGTTATTTTAATGTGCAAAAATTAAAAATGGATAATGACTGATAATTCCTTATTTATTGCTATCGCTTTCAATTTTTTTTGCAATTAAAATACAATTTGTATTTTATTTCCTGTCTCACATAAAAAATAATTAAAAATGGATAATGACTGATAATTCTTTATTTATTGCTATCGCTTTCAATTTTTTTGCAATTAAAATACAATTTGCATTTTATTTCCTGTCTCACATAAAAATAATTTTTTTAAAAGTCTAACAACGTTGTAAAACTATATTCTGAATATGACGTAACTAAATAAACTCGTCTGGTGTTTCGCCGGAGTAAGAAACTAAAGCCGTCACATTTATCTAACGGAGCAAAGGTTTTTTTATTTTATCAGTTGCTTATCGAAACAGATGATAGGAAACGGAAAAGGCTGCAGTCGTAATTTTATCATTTTTCAGGTTAGTTCTCTAAAGGTGAGTGTTGTTTGTATTAAGGTATCATGAGTAAAAAAAAGAAGGAATACACATTCCTTTGGTTCATAGAAAATTACAGCTACTGTTGGCATAAGAGTGGCGAAAAACTGACTAGTCCAATGTTCACTGCTGATGGGCTCGATGGAACACTTTGGACATTAAACTTGTATCCAAGATCAGAGAAGAACGAATATAAAAGTCACATTTATGTCACTCTATGTAGAAATGAAGATGATGGACCGGATTTATTTCCCATGAACTATATTATATCCATTTTGGCTGAAGATAAATCGGATTTATTATCCAGAAAATTCGAAGTCAATTTCTCAAAGAAATTCGAAACAGGGTGGTATTTCGTTGATATAAACAACAGTCTTTCGCAGCAAAAGGATAAATATTTACCCAAAGATATTCTGACGGTGCGCTGTAGTTTCTGGTTTGGCGAAGGAATTTCAAGCAAGGTACCGCCAATTTGTGCTCGAACTCGCATAGGGATCGAACACATTTCATTCTTACATGCTGTAGAAGGCTTCAGTTCGACAGAATCGAATTTAAAGCCTGTCCGTATCCGATCTCGTTCTAAAAAAGGATGTGTCATATCGAGTAGTGTGTATTTTACAGACGGTATGTGTTGTGAAAAAAAGCTTGTGTTGGAAATGATTCCTTCTAAAAATGATTATGTTTTTGCCAAATGTAAAATCGCATTAATAGATACATCTGGAAAAATAATAAACAGCGCAGCGGCAGATAATCGATTTAAGGATACCAGAATAGATATTCGAAAATTGCCTCTATCCCTCACAAAAGATACAATTATAAAAAAGAAAAAGGAATATTTGGTAAGCGATACACTTTCTTTATTATGCGATTGCACATTTTTAACAGGGATCGAATTTCAGCAGATTGAAGGATGTCAAGAAATTACTACGATGGCTCAAAATATTATTAGCGATATTCCATTTGGAAAAGAAGCCAATATCACCACAGAAAAACTGGCAGCTTGTCCAGGTGTAGTTGACGACCTGACAGGCATCTATAGCAACAAATTCCACGCCGATGTGGAGTTTAAAACAAAGACAAGCTCGTTTCTGGCTCATAAAATTGTGCTGTGTGCTAGGTCTCCTGTCTTCAAAGTCATGATGACCAATGATATGAAAGAGAGAAACTCCAAATCCATCGAAGTGGATGATTTGGATGATGAGACTGTGCAAAAACTTTTGTTCTTTCTGTATTCCGACAATCTCAAAGATTTGCAGTGTGAAAGTGCGACGAAACTGTATTACGCCGCCGATAAATACCAAATCGAAAAATTGAAGCTATTATGTTCCTCTTTTTTGATAGAAAATCTCACTGTATCTACAGCGACTGAGGTTTTACTTCTAGCCGACACCCACAACGATTTCGATCTGAAAACTTTAGTGCAAAATTTCATTCTGGAGCATGAGGAGCAAGTTTTTTGCTCAGACGAATGGAAAAAATTAATGGAAGAAAATCCGCAGCTTGCTCTCAATACCTTGTATTTGAAGTACGAAAGGAAAAAGACTAAAATACAAGTGCCGTAAGAAAAAAGTAAGTAATGAAACGAAATTTTTGGAACTTTCTGATTCGATTTCACTTATCGTTTTCAAATAAATTTCAGTATATATTGTTGAAAATAATGTTATTTTTTTAATTTGTAATTTCTTGCTGTGGAAGTAGTTGTCTAATGTTTTTCTAATAAATTCATGCTTGTAATTTTTTGAAATATTATGTATGTAGGATATCCCACAGAACTATTTTTAATTAACCAACATCTGCCTTCATCTTGTTTTGTCAACACCCGATGATATATGTAACTCAAAGCAAGAGCTGTAAAAGGTTAGATCATTTCCCAGAGGACGATAACTTTTAATTAGTTTAACATTGCAGAACAACGCCATCTATTGGTCTTTTGAAAGTCTGTCTCAATTAATTTGAGGCAGAGGCCCCCTAACTTTCGTAAAAGAAAGACGTCCGTCTTCACGCGTCAGCGATTCCCGCAAGGCTACGCAGTGATATATATTTTCAGTCATAATGTTTCCCGAATTCTAACGTCCTCCTAGATGAAATAATCTAACTTTCCGATCATTAAATATCTCCCTGTTTTAATTCTTTTTAATATTTCCCTGTAAATACTCCCTCTGTAAATATTTCCCTTTAACTCTAAAAAAATTCTTTTATTTTTTCTAAAGAAGTCACTTTATCCTTCGTTTGTATTATTTTTAATTTTGGTTTAGAAACTAATCCGTCAATATTAAAAAAACCCTATACATCACGCCACTAAAATCCTGCTATCTGGCGAGTCTAATTTTTTTAGAAGGTTTGGTTAGACTCCCACATGTATTATTTCAAAGCATAGTATTTAATGCTATGTATTATTCAAAATGCTGTATTATTAATGCATGTAATGTACTATTCAAAGTATAGTACATTTTATGTTTCAATACTTCTAATACGAGCATTAAATATGAGTTTTAAAATAATGTAATATGATTTTAAGAAATATATTTTAATAAGAATTAAAAATTTCTTCTGATTACATAAATTCGATAAAAATTAGTAAGAATGCTATTTAAGTGTTTATTTTCTGCTTATGAATGTTGATGTAACACTTTCAGCTGTGTATACAATTTCAGTGTAAAATAAAGAACTTATTTTTTCTGTTAATGATTGTTTATATCTTTTGATTTTGTACATTGATTTATAAATAATTATAATTCCGTTTATATAACTACACACTTTTTTAAAAAATTTCTGCTTTTTTTATTTGTAAAAATGAAACATGGTAGTCAATATTTCATTCTTCCATTCTTTTGAAAATGTATAACCTTGTTTGTTTCCTAAGAAATAACACTGTTTTAATAATTTCAAGAATAAATCGATTGATGGAGTAACTCTAAATATTCTCATTAAATTAAATATTGATTCACTGCAAAAATCAATATTTTGAAATAAATCCGAGTTAAACGCGTATTAAGATCTAATAACATTTTTAACAATGTATGAAAAAAAAGACTAAAAGAGAAATTATCTTGAAAAGTATTATACTCTAACAAAAAAAATTAATTATCATTTATATACTTTATATTAATAATTATAAGTATTTATATATATTTATATACTTTATGTCCTATATATGCTTTATTTATGTTATTTTTTCTTTATTCAGAAAAAGTAATTACTTTGAACATTTTATAAATATACTTGTATTACTGTATGATAAATCAATTGATTGATTAAATTTCTAAAACAGAAAAAGTAGAAATTTTTATCTTTTACCCTTTTTACATTTTGTTGGCGTATTATTTATTATTCTCCTTATTTTGTAGCTCAACATTTTAAATTTATACAGAATGCATTTGCACGAAAATTTTGAATAACTATAACATACACAATGAATAAATTGTTCTAGAATTTCACAAACCTAACTAATTAACATAAAGGTGAAATTCTGCAGGTTAAATAAAAGTTTTGAAATTCTTATTAATATATCTATAAATTTCCATTTTGGTACTTTTCCGTTAACAGGGCCCCAGCAAAAAATCGCCAAAAAATTTGGCAAAATTATTCATTATTTAGTGATTTTTCTTTTTTTAATCGCTGTAAGAAATTTGGCGAAATTCTACGTTATTTGGCGATTTTTCGTTGGTGCCCGGGTAATTCAAAAGCACCTCCATTTTTCATAAATACATTTTTTTATTCATACGATACTTTTTCATAAAATCTAATATCTCGGTTAATCTTTCTATTCAATTCACAGGGCAATTGATAGATCTTCACTTCGAAATATGAACTATTTATCGTTCCATGTAAATTTATCAGTTGTACGCTGTTCGTTCTAAATTTATCTGCTCTTAAGCGTGTTGTGTTATTTATCAGTATTTCTATTCAACAAGAATGCTCTGCATTTAGAAATTTAAAAATACGACGGAACATTTTCGTACTGTTTCACAGACCAATCTTGATAATATTTTGGAAAACACTGTTAGAATAAAACGGTAACATAGAGTTTATCTCGCCTGTATCAATACTTGATACAAATTCAATGCTTAAAATAATAAATTTTATAAACTTATCATTTATATTATTTCAAAACCCTCACACTGAAATGTCCATCCTGCTATGCATTTTTCTAATTTTCTTTATAACAGATACACATATAATTCGCAAATGAATGACTTTTAGACAGGTAGTTAACTGATGCTCACAGATTCTGTAGATAGTTCCCAGAGAATATCAGTTATATTTGATTTTAGATGGATCGTTTTGGTAAAGCTTCATCCATTATTCAGTCAAAATGTTTGGCGCGATGTAAATTTAATTGTCTTACATAAGCTTTTTTTAATTGTTCATATTATTGCTTATTTTAACTTTTCTAAAAGCGACAGCCCTATACTCAACGCATATATATATATATATATATATATATAT
>JAOUZG010031479.1:2151804-2169747 GCA_026289955.1 Argiope argentata | reverse complement strand
TATATGGCAAAACAACGTTTGCCGGGTCAGCTAGTATATATATATATCTAATATATAAAATTCTCGTGTCACAGTTTTCGTTGCCATACTCCTCCGAAACGGCTTGACCGATCTTGATGAAATTTTTTGTGCTTATCCGGTATCTATGAGAATCGGCCAACATCTATTTTTCATCCCGAAATATCAATTAGTTCAGGAGAAATTAATTAAAACCCCTTAATTTCTGTGAAATTAAAACCTGTAAAGTTACTTTCCGAGTGAAACCCGGCCTTCCGGAGAAGCGATCGCTCATGAGTACCTTTTCGTCCAGTAAAACCGCGTTTTTAAAATTGCCATCGTTACGCGTCCGTTCAACTTATACTCAATATCGCTGTGGAATCGGATGGACTTTTTATCGTAGACCACGGAGATATAATTTATTTTACGAAATGTCGACGCAAAAATTAAATATCGATTTTTTTAAAAAAGGTCCATTTTGGCGGGTCTATTTCTTGAACGGCCCTGTAAAATAGACGCTTAGCTGGAAAAATACAGAAAATATGTTTCCTGAAAGGCAATACGATATAGTATTCTGCAATATAATTTAAAAAATCGAATTGTTAAAACTGAATTTTTGACGAATTTTTTAACGAAGAGGCAAAATTTCGCTTTAATATTGAATTACGCCGAAACTTTTCAAGATAACTCAATCAAATTTTTTTTACATAAAATTCGATAAATTTTTCAAAATCGTGTGAAAGATTGAAAAAATCTGATAGAAAATTGCGCATTTAAAAATTATTTTGTCGTTTATTGGGTTTCCCTCTTCAACATTACAAATCTAATCCATTGATAAATAAAAATGAGACTAAATTTTTTTTGTATAATTTGGCATTGCTTTGGCACACCCTGATCAATTTTGAAAACAATCCTGCAAAAATTACGCGTCTTATGAATTCATTCCAGTTTTTCCGCCTCGCATACTTCACCTGAAAGTTGGGACACCAGTAATGCAACTACGAAACCTTCCTCCACCTAAATTATGCTATGACACCAGACTACGAATGACTAGACTTAATAAGTATGTAATCGAAGCTACGATTATTACTGGATGTGCTCGAGGAGTGTTGGTTTTAATACCCCGCATTCCACTAATTCCGTCGGGCTATCCTTTTGAATTTAGAAGAGTGCAGTTTCCCGAAAAAGTTTGCTTTGCAATAACCGTTAATAAGTCACAAGGACAGAAATTAAAAGTAGCAGGGATCAATTTAAGAGGAGAATGTTTTTCAAACGGCCAATTTTATGTAGCTTTCTCCCGAGTCAGTTCATCTGGCAGCTTAATGAATTTATCAACAGAAAAAAAAAACTCCAAAAAATGTTGTATACAAAGAAGTTCTTGCTTAAACACAGGCATAACAATAAAATGTAGATGGCCTGCGTTTGAAAAGAAAATAACTACTTTAAAAGCATCCTTAAGGATCGGTAAGGACAAGGGCATATATATAAGGAATCCAGGGGCGCCGGGACCCTCCCAAAATTAGGAAAAAATTATAGACAATAAGTAATTATTATAGAGGAATTTCGTAACTAAGTGCACGTAGCACTGTTATCCCCCACTAATTCCATTACCCGAGCAATGCCGGGTACGGGAATGCTAGAAAATTATTTATTACTGGGAAATTATTTATATGGCAAAACAACGTTTGCCGGGTCAGCTAGTATATATATATATATAGTTTTTGTTGTGGCCGACTGTGGACAAGCTCACATACCTGTCTTCTAAGCCATTTTTAGCCAATTTTGGAAGTTGCAGATCTTTAGCACACATGTGCATCAACACACGCATATACATGTAAGTTTTCATCTTGATTATTTGTACAGATAGAATTTAAAGTTATCAGAGCAAAATGACCAAATGGAAAATAAAATGCCCTGGGATGATTCATGCGTTATTCGTATATCTTATAATAAAAGCTTTTAAAAATGTAAAGCGGTTTAAATTAATCATAAATGAGCTATTGAAAGATTTTTCATCTAGAGAAAAATCGTATGATTTCTCTACACCTCTGATCAATGTATTGTTTCAATATTGTAATTATTTTGAACATTTTTTTGATTAACTTTGCTTGTTTTAGGATTAGCATTTTCAGAAGATTTGAAGAAGGGGTATATAGTAAGATATGGGCATTGTTGAAATTCTTTGTTGGCCTTGACTTTGACTTCTATCTTGTTGGACTCATTTTAATCTCATTCCTTCTTTGGTGAAATTAATATCTAAAACGCTGCAGATTTTTCGTATTTGAAAGCAAAATTGTTTACTTATTAAATAATTAAGACAATTACGGGAGTGTCTGTATTTGCCATTAGTAAAAGTACTGTCTTAATCTATGATTGATCTTGTCCAAATTTGGCCTTCGAAATTTAGTCATTGTACTTAAGATGCCGGATTTTGAAATTAAAATTTAGTAATTTCTTCAAAAGTTGTTCTTAAGAAATGTTAACTTTGATATTTTAAACGGGAAAAATATTTACATTCGAAAATTAAGATTATTTTAGATATGAAATTAAAACATCAGAAAAAAAATTGTGTCTTCCTTATGCGTATTTTAGCTCAATAAAAAAAACCAAGAGGAATTATGGGAGCTGAAACGAAGTTGTGATAAGACAAAACAACAAATCTAAAGTAACCGAAAGCATGCATCCGAAAATTGTTTCTACCAAATAAAATTGTTTTGCATTTTATTCTGATAAACACTGGGGTTCTCCCCGAAAACTCTTGTATACAAAAATTTGAAAGATTTTGTTCAAAGTTTAATGAAGATCTATATTTTAAATGTTAGACTTGCGTACGCAATTTTATTTATCTAGCTTTTGACTCGTTATAGTTCTCGAGTTCCTTTCTACAGGAAAGGGGTGACAGACAAATTTCCTCTAAACGGATTTCATTTAAAATTTGATAGACATATTAAATGGAAGTCATAAGTTTATGTACCAGATTTCATTGGTCTAGTTCTTATCGTTTCTGAGTTATATTGCTCACTGGTACACAGAAATAATACCAAAAAATAATATAAAAATATTTTTTTTTAATTCAATTCTTTCTTTGAATGTTAGGATGTTTAGAATTTTTTTAATTTTAGTTAATTTTTATTAAATATTTACAATTTTTATTCTCGTGTCCAGCTTTACAATAGAAGGAGGGGTGTAGTAGTTTCTGAGGTCCTGAACACCCAATAACGATTACTTTTGACTCAGTACCGCCAGTGGTATAACTCCAAACATGGTGAACTTCTCGACCAGGTTCGAACCCGACCTAACAATTACATCTACTATAAAGAACTATTATAATAGTGGGAAAGTCAGTTTTTTATTAATAAATAAAAAAATAATTAATTAATATTTGAAAAAACTGTATTAACATCAAATGTCATCCACTACAAGGTTTAAAAAATTTAATTGAATTTCATTGGATGAATAGAAAGTATTTTGTTAACGATTGAAAATTTGAACTATATATATATAAGGAGAGTGGGAGCTAATAGTAGGAATTGAATAAGTGTTATTCGAACTGAAGGAATTATGGAATATGGAGGCCTTCAAAATGTCGACTTACTTTTTCTTTAAAATTTCTTTTTCAACGAAGTTTAATAAATCTTTTTTTACTATGAACAGTAACACTTTTAAATAACAATTCTAGATATTTAATTAAAATTCGAAATATATTCAGAACACTTTTTACTTTCTGGAAAACTAATTATGCACAAAAAAGTATTTATATGTGTGCCATCGGACTTACTTTGATTAGATTTCACTCAAAATTTGATAGAAATCTGAAAATTTGATGTAAAGACCTTATACCAAATCTCAACAATCTAGCACAAATCGTTTTTGAATTGTTTTCGACATAAACAAAAATACGTTTTGTGAACTTTCTAAAACGTGAAGATTCGTCAAAATCCTAAATGCGAGTTTTTTTTGGCATATTTTTATACTAATACTTTATTTATACTTATACTTATTATCAGGTCAGAACATGATATTGTTTTAGGAATTAGGTTTTGTGGCGTCAACTAAAACTCGTAGATGAAAAATCGAAATTTTATTATCTGCGCGTACATCTCAAAAAATCAGCTTATAATAACGTGATGCCATCGCATTTACAAAAGCTCTGATTTTTAAAAAAAGTTAATGATTTTTAGCCCGTGATTATACGAAACGAAATAAATAGGAAATGGGATATTTTTTAAAACAATAAAGGGGAGACAAAAAAATTTTTTGGATCGTTTGCAATACTAAAGTGACTCATTCAATGAAACAATTAAAATGAGTAAACATATAATTTAACTCGCACGAGCACGTGGTGCTCGGCCGTTCAAGAAATGATGTTCTGACATGATGCATTGAAGTATGCATAGCAGATTTCATTTTAATCTTTTGGTTTATACTTATACCTTACTTTTACTTATTTTTTTTTACTCTTTATTACATATAGGTGAAAGTTAAAAGTGCAGAAAATACGTCTCTTATAGGGCACTTTTGTAGTTATGGATCACCAATGTCAAACATTTAATAACACATAAGTACTTTTTATTAAGGTGTGTGC
This sequence comes from Argiope argentata, assembly GCA_026289955.1. Lineage (NCBI taxonomy): Eukaryota > Metazoa > Arthropoda > Arachnida > Araneae > Araneidae > Argiope > Argiope argentata. The sequence continues at coordinate 2,165,165 of JAOUZG010031479.1, read as the reverse complement.
AAGAAAGATTCAAGAAGACTCCCCCCCCCTCGCTGGTTCTTTTCTGAACAAACCGTCGAAATGTGCAGCTGTTTCGGCTAATCTGGAATGTCGGGCTCCAATGTATTCAAACGACGAATGTCCGACCAGTAAATAGAAGCAATCACCAAGGGAGGTGCAACGCCGCATGTCCCCATTCCTCGGCAGGAATCGGCATAATTATAGTAACCTGTCCAATGTGTCACTGACCCACTTCCGAACGGCAGACGACACAGGTAGCGGGGAGGGGTGGGTCGTCTGAGCGGTAATTGATCGGATGAGTGCGCATGGGAAAGCGGAGGACAGCTATCGAAGTTAAGATCAAGGTGTGTAGGTGGGGGATCATTTTGATTGCTTTCTTTTATCTGGATTCACAGGGTGGTTACGGATTGAGTCGATGTTTAATGGTGGATTGGAAAGACAACTCTTTGGATTTTTTCAATGGAATCGTGGAGTCAGTTTGACTCTTGATCTAATACCATAAAATGTTATGACTGTTGACACCTATTTTGAATATTGAAACAAAACACAGTTTTTTAAATATTAAAATATATCAATAACTTTAGGTACAGTGAGGGACATTATGTATAAGGTGACAAGTATGCAATTGTAATATGGTGACATTATGTATGAGTTGACAAGTTTACAATTGTGTATAATACGGTGGCATTATGTATAAGGTGACAAGTTTACAACTGTGTATAATGTGAGAACATTAGTTGTGTGAAGTTTACAATTGTGTATAATACGGTTGCATTATGCACGAGGTGACAAGTTTACAATCGTGCATAATATGGTGGCATTATGTATAAGGTGACGAGTTTACAACTGAGCATAATGTGGGAACATTAGTTGTAAGGTGAAAAATTTACAATTGTGTATAATATGGTGACATTATGTATAAGGTAACAAGTTTACAATTGCTTATGATATGGTGACATTATGTATAAGGTGACAAGTTTACAATTGCTTATGATATGGTGACATTATGTATGAGGTGACAAATTTACAGTCGTTTATAATATGGTGACTTTATGCAAAAATGACAAGTTTACAATCTTGTATAATGTGGTGACATTATGTATGAGGTGAAAAGTTTACAATTTTGTATAATGTGGCGTTATTATGTATATATGATTATATGGATCGTATCCTTTTTAATTGAATGCTAACGTTCACAGTACTAAAGCTACACTTGATGATTTTGTGCCTTAAATTGAACAAAATATCTCTATCAGCTTTCAAACAAGGAAGAAAATCGAGGGATTAATTTGATGAAGTAATAAAATCTTTTTGAATTTCATTGCATTAATGAAATATATTGTTGAAAATTATGCTGATTGCTTTCTCACAAGGATTTAAAATATATATATGACTTTTTTTTCTCCATTTTTGAACTTTGAAGAAGAAAGCTTTCCGTTTTATATTTGTTCGACTTACATAAGGAATACTAAACTGAAGTTACAACATCCCTATATATATATATATATATATATATATAGTTCAAATCTTCATTTCCCCACAGCCAAATAAGCAACGAATTCAGTTCGTTTTTTCGGCACACTAATGGGGTTAGGCTTAATATATTTTCGGCCGATTATTTTAAACGATTCAGTTTAGTTTCTTAGTGTTTGGTGTATTTAAAATTAAAAATTGTTAATGAATCGATTTTTTATCAATTCATTTTGTAGCACTTTTGAATTAAAATAATACAGAATAAAGAAAATTAGAAATTCCTCATCTGTATTGCGTTCTCCAACTAGTGTAGAAACACCAAGCATTTTGCGATGTCACAATGGGCTTTGAATCCTCAATTGGCGCTGAAAATTCGACTCGCCTGTAATTTTTGATCAATTATTTATAGTAATTGTAACTATCAGGCCGGGCTAGTCTGGTTGGTATGGCGTTGGATTCACATTACTTGGGCTGCGAGTTCAAACACCATATATTGAAAGAAGAATGGAAATTCACTTTCTATTTTTCCACTTAATACTGTGATTCTGTCATATTTACATTAATTGTAATTAATAAATAAAAAGCACCTAAAATAAAAGTTGTTATTGTTTGTTAAAACTAAGGAATCTCCATCTGTAAAATACATAATACAATAACACGACTCAATTCCTTCAAAAAAAAAATCTTCGCAAGAAACGCTGTTGTCTCATCCTCTTCAACACACTAGAGACAATGGTGGTGGTGGTAGAGGAGGAGTACGAGTCAAAGAAGATGCATTTTGGGCATTCGCGGAATTCCCGGCGAACGACGCAGCAGAAACACTGGCGAAGGATCCAGTCTGTGCCATCTTCAGACGACGTCGACAAAAATCTCTTGCGCATGTTCTGAGGAACAAAAATAAAACCCTCCCTCCCTCTACCACAGGTCCCAAAATAGAGCGAAAGGGTCGGGCCTGTACTCCGCAGCCTTATTTAGGGTGTTCGCTTGGGGGTGTGTTGCAGCCGCCACGGGATGCCTGACTGATAGGGGTAAAGCCCAAACACCGAGGGCGATCGCTCGACTTGTTTTTTTTTGAAAACGATTTCAGAGGATGTTCTTCGCTTTGAGCATCCTCTGCTCGTAAGTGGTTTCCTTCGTCGAATGTTGATTTAAAATTTGGCATCGTTCGATAATTCTCTTCATCTTTAGAGAACAAACAAAATGTTTAAATTTGTTTTACTACATTAAAAAAAAAATACTGGATATCTTTGACTTGTTCGTTTGGGAAAAGTAAACCTTATAATTAAGATGAAATTGCGTGTTGGTACTCAACAGATCAGAGCATTTGTTCTAGATATGTTAAACTTGGCATAAATGTACTTTGGAGGGTGGGAATGCGCATCTCAGAATGACTTAAATTATAATTCATTAAAAACTAAATATATAAATGTATATATTTGAATAGATTTTTTTTAAAAAAAATATTTTAACGTATCTTAACAATGACGTATTTCAATGTTTAAGTAAAACTCCTATTGTTTCCTTTGTTGCAACTAACATTTCATCTTGTGTTTTATAGGTATTGAACATATGAGGGTTGTCTATTTTTTTACGTGTTGAGCTGGTTTCAGTTTAAATATGCTTTCGATGTTGTTGTTTTTTATCATGACAGAATATGAGGTTTTGGGGATGAGGTTTTTGGCGTCAACGAAAAATCGTTGGCGGAAAATAAAAAAATTAATATCTTCAGGAGCATCTTAAAAAAATCAGCTTTTAATTACGCGTTGTCATTGCATATACAAAAGCTCTGATTAGATAAAATAAGTCAATGACTACAGCAAATAAAACTTAGAAAAATGTCTTTTTGAGCACGTGATTAGATGAAATGAAATAAATAAGAAATGGGATATTTTTTGTAAACAATAAATGCGAGACAAAGTTTTTTTGGATTGTTTGCAATACTAAAGTGACTCATTCGATGAAACCATTAAAATGAATAAAAATATAATTTAACTTGCACGAGCACGTGGTGCTTGGCTGTTCAAGAAATGATGTTTTGACACGATACGTTGAATTATGCATAACAGATTTCATTTTAATTTTTCATACTTTTAACTCTATATAAATTTTGTTCTATTAAATTTGTTATTGCAAATTGCTCTATTTTATATCAACATATTAGGTGAGGAGGCATAAGATTATCATAAAGAATATTACATTTTATGATATTCTTTTGTTAGATACAATATTCTATATTCCAGACCGATGTTCTTTATGATAAAAAGCTACGACTCTAAAGATAAAAACTTTCGTAATTTATAACGTCATTCTTTACACAAATAAATCTTTGACTGCCATAAAGATTTTTGTAAATCGGACATTAGATACATATTATAGACATCATTCTTTATAATAAAAGTTTACAAGCAACATCATCAAAGGTGTTGGCATTTCGGGGAAAAAACTTTGGCCCTTTTCCAAACTAACACGCGAAAAGAAAACAACTGAAAATTATTAGATATTTGAAATTTTTAGTTAACTGATAAAGCCAACGTTTATTGAGATGGATTTATTTTCATACTTTTTTTAATTATGAAAAATTAATATTTAAATAATTATGTCTAAAACTTTATGAAAACTTTTTTAGGAGTCATTATTTGAGGGGAAAGTAGGAAGAAAGCGTAAAATAAAAAAAATATTTCTAACACAGAGTGAATTTTACATATATGAAATGAACTGTTGAAAGCTATATTGAGCTGTCTTCAATGTAAAAAATTCTTTTATTTTAATTATTATAATAAAAATATATAAAAAGATTAAAATGAAATCTGCTATGCATATTTCAATGTACCATGTCAGAGCATCATTTTTTGAACGGCCAAGCACCGCGTGCTCGAGCAAGTTAAATTATAATTTTATTCATTTTAATTGTTTCAATGAATGAGTCACTTTAGCATTGCCAAAGATCCAAAAAAAACTTTGTCTCGCATTGATTGTTAAAAAAAAATTATCAAATTCCCTATTTATTTCATTTCATATAATCACGTGCACAAAATGACATTTCTCAGGGTTTTATTTGCTGTTGTCATTAACTTATTTTTTTAAAAAAATCAGAGCTTTTGTAAATGCAATGGCAACACGTTATTAAAAGTTGATTATTATTTTTTAGATGCTCGTGCAGATAATAAAATTTCAATATTTCGTCTACAGATTTTTGTTGACGCCACAGATCTCATTCCCCCCCCCAAAAAAAATGTTATTAACATCAAATGTCATCCACTACAAGTTTTAAAAAATTTACTTGAACTTAGCATCTTATTAACGATTGAAGATTTGAATTATATATATATATATATATATATATATATATATAGGGAGTGTGAGCTAATAGTAGGAATTGAATAAAGTATCATTACAAAGCCTTCCTATGGTGATTTGTATTAATGGTAGATTAGAAGATTATAAAAAAAAGTTTTTTTTTTTTAAATTCTTTTAAAAAGTTTTTAATAATTGATTTTGGGTTGATGAAATCTGTTTAGACTTGGATTCCAGCGAGCAAACAAAACAGGCGTTTCTCAGATTTTTAATGATTGAAAGATAAGATCTGTCATCTGTTTGAGCATGACATGGGATGTTCTATTTTTATCTTTTCTCATTAGCAACAAAATTAGCAGGGGTTATATTCTAAACTCGAAAGCGTGATGGCTTTATATCCATTTAGTTTACAACTCTAATGAAGTGTATGAACTAGGTTTGAATCGTGCATATTGGGCATTTTTGGCTATGCTGCGCCAATCGCCATCCCAGAATTCATAATATAGAAGATGATATCTTCCATTGGTCTGACTACATTGGTGAGTTTAGTACACGAAATAAATTTCAGATGTTTTCCGTGCTGGTATATGAAGTGGGTGTTATTGTTGCTGATCCCTTTGGTCTAGACCCCTAGGCCAAGTCCAAAAGATCGTGTCGCACCGAAAGGTTAAAAACATTCTCGCTCTCATCCGACAGTTGTCTCACAGAGGCACCGATACAAGAAATAATATGAGAGGGAGAGGCAATAGCCAAGCAAGGTCAAGTACAAAAGGTCCTATATGAAGTGTAGTGATTGTATGGTAATCGTCAAAAAATTCATATTTGGGATTTTAATGAATCTCCATGCTTTAGATCCTCCACGAATTCGAAAAACACATTTTTGAAAAATGTCTGTGGACGATGACTCAAAATGCTTTGAGCTAGATGGATGAAATTCTGTATACGGTCTTCACATCAAATGTTCAGATTTCTACCAAATTTTGAATAAAATCCATGTAGATTATATGTACTGTAGAATGATTATAATGTAGACTATGATACTATCACTGTACTATGATTATAATGTTATGATTAGTACTGATTATATATAGATGAAGACTATATGTACGATAGCACGACACAACCACAAAATAAATAGGCTTGTGTGGATAAAATTTTGTACATGTTGTTGTTACTAATGGCACTTGCCATGGTCAAGCCTGATGATGCATCGGCGGATTTAAGCCGAAATAAGCGTCTCTTATCTGAATTAGTGCCAACTAGGGCCAAGAGTACGTCTTTAGATACACACTCATCAAATACGCTTGCACAGCCCCTTTGTACGGGGGGGGAGGGCACATTTACAAGCCTCACAGATAGAACATAGAAGAGCAATCATGCCCAAACCGTGACTCGAAACCAGGGCACCCAGATTACAAGGGAAACGCGCTATCTCTGTGCCAAGACGCCGGCATTTTCTACATAAAACATCGATAAAGCAAACATCTATCAAATTTTGAACCAAATTTAACAAGAAGTTGAACATCTGTTAGTTTATTCTTTCAGATACATTTAAACGCGATAGCTAAAAAATGCGATGATTTATATGTATGAAAGTTGGTATGTGATCTTGTAGCTACAATATAGCTCTGATAAAAATTTTCTTTCATTCGGTAAAGAAAAATTTGGCTAAAACACAAATTCGATTTTAGAGCATTGTTAAACAATTAATATTTTCTTAACATTTTCAGAACACTTATTATTTAGTTGCCTACTAATAATTAAATTTCGAATTATTTTAAGTTAATTATAAGCTGAAATTAACTTAAAAGCTGAATTCGCTTTTAAGCTGAATGCGCTATCAACCGGCGCTACTGGCTTGAAATTAATCAAAATTTAATTTCAAGCCAGTAGCGCCGGTTGATAGCGAATTTCATGAGAAAAACTTGCCTCAAGATTCCATAATAATTATAAGGTTGGAATATAAACTATATGAAAGTAAAAACAATTGCTTAACTTATGAAAATTCAAAAGTAATGTTATAAATGGTTTTAGTAAAATTATTTCAAAGCATTATAAATATAAAAGAAACTTCCCATAAATACACTTTTGATTCTACTAATATTAGTAATAACTCGAAAGGTTATATATTGAAATGTTGTTATTTTTACTTATGGCACTTGCCCCCTGCTGATACAGCTGCAGATTTAAGCCGAACGGAGCGTCTCTTGTTTTTGAAGTAACGCCAACTAGGACCAAGAGTACGACTTAGCTACACACTCACCACATTTGCTTGCACAGCCCCTTTTTACAGGGGGACACATTTACACAGATAAGAACAACCATGCCCAAACCGGGACTCGATCCTGAGAGTCCCAGAACACGAGGAAGAAGCGCTACCTCTGTGACAGAAAGCTCGCATATATTGCAAAAATATTGGTAATACCAAAAAATTTAACGATGATATACCAAATATGATAATGGTAATATATCAAAATAATGTTGATAATGCTGATAATTGCAATGATAATATACCGAATATGGTGATGGTTATATATAATGGTAATGTATCGAAATAACGCAGATTATTCTAAAAAATGTAATGGTAATGTATCACATATAGTAATAGTAATATATAATGATAATGTATCGGAATGATGTGGATAATCTAAAAAAAGATTAAAATGAAATCTGCCGTGCATATTTCAATGTATCATGTCAGAACATCATTTCTTGAACGGCCAAGCACCACGTGCTCGTGCGAGTTGAATTATATTTTGATTCATTTCAATTGTTTCATTGAAGGAGTCACTTTAGTATTGCAAACGATCAAAAAAAAATTGTCTAGCATTGATTGTTAAAAATATATATCCTATTTCCTATAATTAAAATGGCATTTTTCTAGGTTTTATTTGCTGCAGTCATTAACTTATTTTTTTAAATCAGAGCTTTTGTAAATGCAATAGCAACACGTTATTGAAAGCTGATTTTTCGAGATGCTCGTGTAGATAGTAAAATTTCATTTTTTCGCTGATGGATTTTTGTCTACCTCATTCCCAAAAAGATAATGGTAATGTATGGAATATAGTAATGGTAATATATGATTGTAATGTATCAAATGATGTTAATAATACTAAAAACAAATCTGGCAAAATATGAGCTAGATATAAAAATTATGGCATTATATTCTATATACACTGTCAAATTTTAAATTTAAACTTTCAGAGATGCCCCAAATACATATATTTTGTTCATTTCTATATGCATTTATATGATAAAAAAAGTATATTATTATATAAAAAGAACTCTCTTACTGCTTTCAGTTGTTATCGGAGTTCAGTCGTTCATTCTCATAAGCGGATTTGCTAAATAAATTCTATTTTTAAAGTTTAATCTGATTATTTTTTTCCCGATAAAAAGGATTTTAACTGCGTTTTTTTAATATTGAATTTTCACTTTCGTTTCTAAAAAAACACTTCATTTTCAAACTTTCGAAGAGTAGAAAGTTAAAGAAAAGGAATAGGAAGAAAGGAATCGTTATCAGTGAGAAAAAAAAGAAAGAGAGAGAGAGAGAAAGAAAGAAAGAAAGAGAGAGAAGTTTTCTTTATTCATTATTTTCTAAATAAAACTTCATAATTTTGTTGTTTATAAATCCTACTTCATGGCAAATTCTAATCAGCATCAGAAAACAATTTAGCTAGTTTAACTTTAGATTACTAACAGGATACATACAACTTTCAAAATCTAACATAACTTACGGGATCTTATCAGCTTTAAAACGCTTTGAATATTGTAACAGAGAGTGTATCTCAGAGCACATTATCTGTCTCTTTGTATTCAGTTTACTAATATGGGCATGTGCGTGCATTTTTTCTTATATAGAACAAAAATGGGACTAGGTGTTCACAATAAGCAGTTCCACACCTCTAAATTCCTCGCTGCATTTTTATGATTATGATAACATTCAACAAAACTATCTAAACACGTTTTTATTTATTTATTATTATTATTATGTGAGAACATGAAGTTGTTTTGGTTAGGAGGTTCTAGTGTCACCGAAATTTGAAGGCAAAAATAAATCGTTTTTTCATTGGTAGATAGCAAGTCACCTGACCCATGACATTTGAGGTTTGTTTTGCCGACATTGTTTGAAATATTTAATTAAATTTACTATCAATTGCTTTTTGCTTTTCATTTTTATGAAATGACGTCATCTTACAGTTTGTTTAGGATTTCTTACTTTTAAGTAATTAATCTCGTGCTCAAAAGATAATCATTTTTTTTTTCAGTTTTAACTATCTCACTTTTGAAAAACATGACTTATATTTATTCGTTAATGTTATTATAAGCGCATTCTTATCAATAGTATTTCTCAAAATAATGTAAATATTATAGCCTAATTTTAATTAATTTTAATATCAATCTGTATTACTTTCATTGGATTTTATCACCTATACAATAGTTTCCAGTAATAGTGAAATTTTCGTCAAAATTACAGTGTTTTTTTAAACCTAAATTCGGTTGAGCTCCAAAACTTTGTTTGCCAACTAGGAAAAGTTAAAATGAAAGTTTTAAAACATTATCGAGAGAAATGACTGTTTTTTTTTTAATCTTAAAATCGGTCGAGCTTCATAAGTTTTTTTGCCAGTTAGAAAAATTGAAAATGAAAGTTAAAAAAAAAAATTCATAAGAGAGAGAGAGAGAGAGAGGTATCGTAATTTTTTCAAACCGGTTTTAACTGGTTAATAACTTAAATTAATTAAGGCAAATAATCAATTAAAAATAATAATGTTTTTCACATGATAACTTGAAGTTTTCGACCGTAGATTTCATTTTTATTTTTTGTAAAAAGTGTTATATTTGAAAATAACTCCAAAATAAAAGGAAAAAATGGTAATCTAAGAAACAACAGAAAGAAAAAAAAATAATAAGTAAAAGTACCAAATACAATTTGCATGAAAATATAAGAGAGTCGTCTAATATATTCTACCAGCTTTTAACCGCGATTTCGTACGCGTGGAAAAGCACACAACTAACCTAAAAACAATTAATTTACAGTGTGTATCTAAAATAAAGCAAAACCGCAAATCAAGTCTGTATTTATTTGAAATCGTCAAGTCTATTTTATTTACCGGTCGAGATCGCGATAGCTACAGCAGTATTACAAGCATATTTATTTTTAACATTTAATTAAAAGGAAAGCACAGTTGTCAACAATTACAACAAACATCGTATGTGAGTTTTCGGAGCTAGTTGAGGTAACGCAATACAGATTAGAAATCTTTAATTTATTTTATTCTATTTTATTTTAATTCAAAAGTACTTCAAAATAAATCCGAAAAATCAATTAATTAACTGTTTAATTTCAAATGCATCAAAAACTAAGAAAATAAACAGAATCGTTTGAAATAATCGGTCGAAAATATGTTAATCCTAACCTCATTAGCGTGGGAAAAAAACTGAAGTTTTACTGATTTAGCGGTGGAGAAATGACTATTTTTGGCGGGAAAGTAAGAAAAGCGTCGTTTGACTATTTTCCTTACAATTTTTTTTCTCTCTATAAGAACCTTTCTCTTGTCATAATAACAATATTTTTTTAAAAATTAGACGAATTCCTCGAGCCGTTCTCGAGTTTTGAATTTAGCGACACATTTGGTGATTCATTTTTATTTATATAGATATACTAACTTCAAGTGCCATGATCTTTTTTTAATAAATTCAAACATTTCAGCTAAAATTTATAAATACACTACTGTTAGTTAAATGCTTTAAGCCAATTAAAACTTTAAATTGTTACTTCTATTTAAAACAATATAAAAGATCTCAGAAACACATGTTCTTTGCTTTACGTCATAGCGTTTTGAAAAGTAAATCTGCGCATGTTATTCTAGTTAGTATCTAAATGTTATTCTGGTGGACGTAATGCTCATGCGCCTGTCAGCCAAGATTTTAGCTTACGTGTACGTTTCGCAAGGGAAAAAAATGCTCTTCAAAATGATTGAAGTATATTGTTTGGCTTGATATATTTTAATAAAAAAGAGAAATGCGATTGTTGCTCTAAAATATTTTCCAAATAGGTATTGATAAAACTAAAATAATAAAAATATGGAATTTAAAAACTTTGGATATTCAATGTAATAGCATTTCTATCGCACTGCTGTGCGTATTTATTGATTAATTAATTAAAATAAAGATATATAAAAAGAATTTAAACTGTAAATTCAAAAAAGCGTTTGATAATTTAGATATATCTAAATCTAATAATGCGGACAGTAATACAACCAGAGGACGATATTGAATTAAAATTTGGCAATAAATAAAAGCTAAAGAACAATTTTTTTTATATCTAAGAACTAGAATGTAGTAGAAAGAAAAAACTATATATATATATATATATTCTGAACATCAAGTTAATTTTCCATATTTTTTTTCAAAGAACAGTAACACATGAAAGGAATTCTAAATTGAATATTTGCAATTCATTTTAAGTACATCATTGAAATGATTCCACTGCAGGTGACCAAATCTTCCAAAATCTTTATAAGTTAAAAATGCTGAAATAAATTTAATAAATAATCTTTTTAACAACTCATTTCTTCTTCTATAATTATTATTTCAATAATTAATATGCTCACACTTTCAATTTTTCAAGCAGGAATGGGGTTTAAATTAAAAATTAATTCGTTTCCTATTCTTTAGAAAACCATCAACATAAAGTAAAAAGAACAAATCAATTAAAAAAAGTATTTATTAGAATGTATTTTCATTTTAAAGAGTAATTTGATATAGCAATAATTCTATATACTAGCTGGTTATTTAAGCTGGTAATAATATTTTCCTTAGTTTAGATTAGATTCTTTTAGATTTATTCTTTGCATTAATAATAAAATCTTAATTAATCGCAGAATTAATTTTTTGAATAAAAAAAGTTACTCACCAAAATTCTACGCTAATGACTTCATCGATTTGGTTTATAGTAACCAAATTATAGGAATATTATTTATTCCATTTTGATTTATTTCGTAACAAGTTATTGCCAACAATTTTTCGAAGATTAAAAATGTTTTCTTAATATTTTATTAAAAAAATATAATTAATGTATTGTTTTTTTTCTTGAAAATATCCTTTGACTATTCAAATTTAATTTTGGCATTCATTAAAAATTTTATATAATATTAAAAATTCTTTTTTTATCTCAAATTTATCGTTTGGAAAATGTTATGCATATAGTATGATTTTTAAAACTGTCACAGTAATTAAAATAGCTAAATAGAAAATTCTACCCATTAAAATAATTTCTTTTTAATTTTCAAAACCCAAATATATTTTTTTCTTCTCTTGTAACGAGATTCATTTTTATGTTTCAAGGCTTAAAAATATATTATCGTTTAGAATACAATGACTCGACTTTTAATGTGTGAACAAAAGACAGTTTGGATGTTTAATATGTAAAAATGCTCACTTTATCAAAAATGAAAGCGTAGATTCTAATTTAAAGTCTTCCAACTAACAAACTGAATATAAAGATATCTTTCTGTATTAAACGTTCTGGACGAATTTTTGTTATAAAAATTATTTTTAAAATATCAGCCTTCAATCCCCTTTTTGCTGATACCTTTTATTGAGTTTTTATAAAATAATGCGCACAATATATGAGAATAGCGTGACATTTCATTTTTAATATGATTAAGAATTGAAATCGTATTTAAGTTCTGTTTTTAATGAATAATTTTTTTTTTATAAATTTTGCTGCATAATTTCCGATGAAAAGAATTATAAAACTTTCCGAATAGGTTTGTATGCTAGTAATTAATCATATTTGATGAAAAAAAATATTAGCAGCCTTTTATATAAATAAACATTCTGAAAAAAAAAAAAAAAACTTCTTTTGACAACTCTTCTCCAAACGATAAAGAAACAAATCGTCTGCCGCGTTTAGTTTTTATTATTTTCTAGTGAGAATAACTAATGTGATTCAACAAGTTAAGGTCAACAACTTTCGATAATTGCTACAAATAAACTAAAATGAAATACAATAAATCGTTTAGTCGAAATATTATAAAAATAGACCCATAAAGCTTATATTCAATATGGAATAACAGTAATTTCATAAGTGTATATGATAGAAAGAATTTGTAAAAAGAACTTCTATGTTTGAAAAATATTATTTCTTGTCTTTAGTAATTTTATTTTTAACTAGTAATATATCTATATAAAAAATTTAAGTGAATTCCTACATAAGTCAACAAAGAAGATTTTCATTTTCATTACTTTTTATTAAATAATTACAGAGAATATAAATACTTTGTCAAAAAATGATCCATTTTCGCAAGAATAGAACTCGCATTTTTCACCTTCACGCTAAAAAATGCCGAAACAATGCATTTTATCGATTGAGCTACTGCCTGTTGATTTCAATTTTCATTACGAGTTGTTAAAACTCTATTTAAAGTATTAAAAACTAATTAAATATAATTAATGAATTAATATTTGAAAAATACGTCATTAACATCGAGTGTCATCCACTACAAGTTTATAAAAATGTCTTTGAACTTGAATAGATGAATAAAAAGTATATATATATATATATATATATATATATATATATATATATA
>JAOUZG010031479.1:2099184-2139476 GCA_026289955.1 Argiope argentata | reverse complement strand
GGATAATCGTATTACCTTTCCCGATGTATGTAATTAAAATAACTCCTATTTACCTCATCATCATTATAACACTGTAATTCCAGGTAAGCAAAATTGTGACCATTTGCTAAAGCACAGTTCTCTTTAATTCAATGGCGAATGCTTTATAAAATGCCTAACAATTTTCTGCCGTTTTCGGATAATAGTATTACATTACCCAATGGAGGGTCATTAACAGAACTCCTATTTACATCATCATCATCATTATCACACTGTAATTCCAGATAAGCAAAATTGTGATCATTTGCTAAAGCATGGTTCTCTTCAATTAAATGGCGAATAGTCTATAAGATTCCTGACAATTTTCTGATGTTTTCGGATAATCGTATTACCTTTCCCAATGTATGTAATTAAAATAACTCCTATTTGTCTCATCATCATTATCACATTGTAATTCCAGACAATAAAAATTGCGACCATTTGTTAAAACACGGTTCTCTTCAATTGAATGGCGAATACTTTATAAAATGCCAGGCAATTCTCTGCCGTTTTCGGATAATCTTATTACATTACCCAATGGATGGTCATTAACAGAGCTCCTATTTACATCATCATCATAATCACACTGTAATTCCAAGTAATCTAAATTATGACCATAGGCTAAAGCACAGTTCTCTTCAATTGAATTACGAATACTTTATACAATGCCGGGCAATTCTCCGATGTTTTCAGATAATCGTATTGCATTACCCAATGGATGATAATTTTCAGGGATATATTATATATTGAAGGAATTTTACGCCCATCAACCCCCAATGGCTTAACTATAGGATAATAAGGGGACACATAATACAGGTACCAATCTAAGACTGCTTGGAATATCTCTATATCCGCTTGGTGGCATCCGACTCATAACTGTTATAAAATATTAGTACTATCTCAAGACTTGGAGCCCAACACTTCTGTGGAATGACTATTAATAAAAACGGCACTAGAACTTACAAATTATGTTGGAACTGCCCAGTGGAGGGACTCACCCCGAAACACATCTTTTCTAGCCCGGCCATCATAAGAAGCTCACAGGCCATTGGTAAATTTCCCTTTCGGAGAGAACTCTACAACGACAAGATTGTGAACATTGCCAAGGCCATGATTCTGGCACATGGAGTAATTTGACTTGACCTCAAATGGACACGACACCAACCAACCAACCATAAAATATTAGTGCGTTTAGATGAATAATTATTTAAAATAAAATACAGGGTGTCCGAGAAGTCTTAGACATATTTCAAAAATTCGGTAAAAAAATAATAAACGAGATAGAAAGTAAAATTAAATTACATTTATTACCTCATATAGTAAAGTTTTTTTTAAAATGCAAAACTGGCCGGTAGATTGCGGTACTGAAACGTTAGAGTTATTTAGAAAATGGCTTCTCCAAGTGAGCGCGCGTTTTGTGTTACTGTGGTTTTTCGAATGGAAATCTGTGACTCAAGTTCAACGTAATTTCCGTACGAAATATGGGAAAAGACCCTCCATATCGTAACAGCATTATTTCACGGAAAAAGAAGTTTTTGAAAACTGGAAGTGTCTTGGGTCGACATAGAAGTGTCGTCGATGGAATTCATCAGTCATTTGCTCGTAGCCCCCGAAAATCAGGGGCCCACATCGAGGTGTATTGATACGTTTAAAAAAAACTTCACTATTTGAGGTAATAAATGTAATTTAATTTTACTTTCTATCTCGTTTATTTTTTTTACCGAATTTTTGAAATGTGTCAAAGACTTCTCGGACACCCTGTATTACAATAAATTGAATGAATAATGCTTTTCTGGGGGTACGATTTACCATTGTTAAAACCCTAATAAAAATAGAGCGAAAAAAGAAAACATGCCCGCGGCGCCACTTACCCTCATGACGTCACAATTTACTCCGTTAAAATAAAAAAACTATTTGGTGTTAAATGGGAATATACGATAACGAATTACTATAAAAAGGGTTAAAGAGAAATGAGACAACAATATTTTTGATTTAAAATGATTAATACAAGTATAATGAATTTGCTTTTTCATGTCCAGTTTAATTTCAATCAGCTTAGGGTTAGAATATTCAAATCATTAACAGTCAATGATCAGCAGAACCGAAAATTTATATAAAACGAATATTAACATATGGAAAATATCGGTAAGAATGACACATTTCAATTTCAGAGAATGAGTAGATGCGTGCGTATTCCTTATTGTTAACCGTATTTCCTTTATAAGTATTATTAGCCACCTTTATTGATCATTTCGTTCCCTGGGACTAACATTTTTAATTAAATTGTTTGTTTTAGACTTTGCCTTATTAATTTCCCAGGCAAAATATTTTTCATTTGCAAATTTAAATAGACATACAGATGATATTAGAATAATTACATTGTTATTTTTATTCTACTATGCATTTCTCTACTTTTCTTTTTATATCACTTGAAACAGCAATAGTATTTAAACTGGATATGCTTTAAAAAATTTTCATCTTTGCTTAATTCTGAAGTAAAATTTTGATTGTAAGTATAGAAAAACTTCAATTTTTTAAAAAATTTAAATCATATTTTATTTTGGACCTTACTCAACATGAAAAATAAGTCAATTCTTCATACCTTGATCATCAACAAAGGCGGAGGGGGGAGGGTCAGGAAAAATGTTTGTAATAGTAAAGAAAGCAATTTTAATTCTACTTCAGCATTGAAATACAAAGTAAATTACGCTTAAAATATTGTCAAAAATTATTTTTTAAAAAAGGGGAAAATTATAATTTAGGGAAAGTTGGTATCATTAAAAGGAAAATGCTTTCAGTTTTTAAATGATGAAAAATTCAGTTTTGCACAATAATATGAAATAATTGCAAAATATTGCCAATATTTTGGTTAATTAAGTAAAATTTAAGTAATTAAGTAAAATTTAAGAAATAAAAAAATAATAAAATAAAATCTACGCTTTGCAAATTTCAAGTTATCATGCGAGAGCATAATTATTTTTAAATGATTATTTGTCTTAATTAATTTAAGTCATGAACCAGTTTAAACCGGTTTGAAAAAATTACGAGACTTCTTTCTCTCTCTCTAATGACAATTTTTAAACTTTCATTTTCATTTTTTCTAGCTGATCGACCGATTTTAAGATATTAAAAAATCACCAATTTCGACGAAAAATTGTCTTTCATTGAACGCTATTATATAGGTGGTAAAACCCAATGAACGTAATGTAGATTGATATTGAAATTTTATTCTAATATTTACAGTATTTTGAGAGATACAATCAGTAGGAATGCGCTTATAATGCCATTAAAGAAGTTGCGATAGTTAAAACTGAAAAAGAATTTTCAAAAATTCGTAATCTTCTGAGAGCGAGATTAATTATTTAAAAGTAAGAAATCGTAAACAAACTGGAAGATGACCATTTCATAGAAACGACAAACAGAAAGCAATTTATAATAACTTTAATGAAATATTTCAAACAATACTGGCAAAACAAACCTCAAATGTCATGGGTCAGATGACTCGCTATCTACCAATGAAAAAATTTAATTTAAGCTACACCAAAACTTCCTAACCAAAACATCCTCATGTTCTCACATGATTAAAAGGCTACAATCCAACGCTTCAAAATATATACCAAGTGTGATAGCACTAGGTTAAATAGTTTAGCGTGTCGAGCACACACACATACAGATTCATCTTTTTTATCAATGGAGTTTGGATATGATATTGGATACATACCCAAACTCGACTAATAATTTTTTGGGTCTGATATTGGATACATCTGACTGAATTATGGATTTACGCCTTCATATGCATTTGTCATATCTGTCAGCTTAGGTTTAAAGGTATTCAAATTATAAGTAATAGCCGATGACGCACGGATCCATAAATATAGGTAAAATTATTGAAGCTACCGAAATCAGATGCGAGAATGCTTCTCTGCCAGTTCCATGGATTGGATAGCTTAATTTACAGAAACAAATGGGAATTGTATAAGGGAAAATATGTATATATATACATCACTTTGCGTTGAAACATGCATAGATTAAAAAAACTGACTTTAAGACAGATTCAGCAAAGGCAAACTCTCACGAAACATGCTTGGACAAAAAACTGACTTAAGACGGATTCAGCAAAGGCAATCTCTCCCGAAACATGCTTAGACAAAAAACTGACTTAAGACAGATTCAGCAAAGGCAAATTCTCGCGAAATATGCTTAGATAAAAAAAAAACTTACGTAAGACAGATTCAGCAAAGGCAAACTCTCGCGAAACATGCCTAGACAAAAAAAATTGACTTTAAAACAGATCCAGCAAACTCTCGCGAAACTTGCTTACACAAAAACTGATAAAGTAAAGGCAAACTGTTTTTGGATCTTCGGTCTAACGCGCTAATTTCCATAATACTAGTATTTTCTCACCATCGATTTTTTTTATTTCAAAATTACGTGTTTTGTGATGAAATTCGCAAATTAAAATTTTTTTATTATGTTCTAATATGCAAATGTGCTTCTACGATGAAAAATAATACGATTTCAAGCTACATTTTGTTTTAATTAATACTTCGGAACATTATACTTCGTGTACGATTAGTACTGTATCATGTGTTGTTTAAAAGAATTTAGGAAACAATAAAAGAATGGGAAAATGTAATGCTGAAAAATATCCTTGACTTAATATTATTATGTCAGAACATGATGTTGATTTTGGGATGAGGTTTTTGTGGTCAACAAAAATTCGTAGGCGAAAAATTAAAATATTATTATCTGCACGAGCATCTCAAAAAAAAACAAAACAGCTTTTGATAACGTGTTCTCATTGCATTTACAAAAGCTCAGATTTTTAAAAAATAAGTTAATGACTACAGAAAATAAAACCTAGAAAAATTTAATTTTGAGCGCGTGATTATATGAAATGAAATAAATAGGAAATGGGATATTTTTTAAAACAATAAATGAGAGACAATTTATTATTTTCGATCGTTTGCAATACTAAAGTGACTCATTCACTGAAACCATTAAAATGAATAAAAATATAATTGAACTCGCACGAGCACGTGATGCTTGGCCATTCAAGAAATTGTGTTCTGACATGATACATTGAAAAAGGCATAGCAGATTTCATTCTAATCTTTTTTTTATATTATTATTATTATTTAGGTAAATTAATGAATTAAAAATATGAAGACATCACGAATGAAAATGCATGCAAAAATAATTAAACAAGATTTAGTATTTAAAAAAAAATTATATTTGTTATATGGAGTTTTTTTTTTTCAAATTATATTTCCTAGGTATTTTTTCAACGGAGTTTTACTTGATACCGTAAATTTACAACTCTTATATTTAGTCATTTAAAGAAAAGAGCAACATTCCTACTAATTTCAAAACTTTCTTCCTTATATTGACATTCAAATGTTGTAATAGTTAATAGTGATGTTGAATTCAATACATTAAATTAACTTCTCACCATGTGCTGATGATAAAAACGATTTCTAAACGATCAATGGCGTAGTCAACTTATTTATCACTTGGGCCAAGATATAATGTGTTAACCCCCCCCCCCCCCTGATTATCATTAGCGGTTTAGTGAGTGTAAATGACGTCCAGAGCATTGCATTATTTATAATTTATTTTTAGTATTAATGCATTTTAATTAATGCTATTTATATATTTTATCATTGATAATATTATAATTGACATTCAAAATTTTAATGAAGTTATTAATGTTTTTTTCTTTCATGCCATTCCTTCCTTGATTCGTCCGTGGTATATTAACCTCCCAAACGCTAGGTCCCTGAGAATGATATAAATAAATTTTTAAAAGGGTGTGATAATATTTAATTATTTAAACGCTTCTTTTGGTTTCTATTTCTTTAAAATTTGTTGCCTCTTTTATTCTTTAAATGTAGTAGTGAAAATATGAAACAATAGATGCCACGGCAATAGGCGAGAACGAAATACCTACATGATCATAATTAAACTATAAGAAGCTTGAGCTGCCATCTGTTGAGATAACGGATAAATTTTTATTTTGAACGGAAAACTATATTCTCACATTCGACAAAATTGGAGAATGAAATATCTGTATAATTCATCACCAAAAATTGTGATGTGCTTTCTATCTCTTCTTTCAGTAGAAGAATGTTCTTTTTTTTCAAACTGACTTTAAAAAAAAATTATTACAATTTTTTAAATATCAATATTTTTTCAATTTCAATCCAATTTAGGCTTAGCAAAGCTCTGTAATATTGGCAGTTTCAGCTATTTGAATACTACAATTCTTGGGATAATCAGATATATTTTTCATAGAATTGATACCCAATCTACATGGTATAAGAGACGAGTGAATGGGTTCGAGTTCTATAATGTGCACCCTTCAAACCCATAAATACATCTTTTCTTACTCAAACCTGCTCATTCATATTTTCTAACCTCATTGGAGTAAATTGTACTAAATAAATGTTTATTCAAACATTATATTTTAAAATTTTATAGTTATTATTTTTATTTTAAATATTTATAAAAATTTCTAAAATAAAAATATTGAATGCAATTTAAAATAAATATTTTGTTGTCTAACTAAATTATAGGAAAACTATAAAGATTGATGCTGGACAATATGAATGAATACACCATTAAAATAAATGTGATATAAACATGAAATATAATATTAATTTCCCCCAAAATACTCTTTTTCTTTTAGTGATCATTGAAAAGATTGTACAAACACATTCACAATATTTATTATTTTGTTATCAAGAATAAATTTTAAACGAATTGGATAATTCAGAATCTTTTGTAATAATCTAAATTATTATTTATTTTATTTGGTTATTAGGCATAATTTTTTATCAAATATAAGATAAACTGAATCCTGACAGGCCAAATTATGCAGCAAGATCCAAATTATTATTTTTAATGATACTTTTAGATAATTATTTAAATTAATAAAAATGCTTAAATCAAAAATATAATTTTTGTAAATCCTTTTATCGTTAAAATATCAACTTCTAATAACATGCTAAAAATTTTCGATTAAAAGTCTTTTCTTCACATCATTCAATAATATACTTTCATTTAAAAGCATTGAATACTTTGATACAATTTACAATTACTGTAGTTTTATATGTATTTATTTAATCTTGAAGTAACCAATGCTATAGATTATTAAATACCTTAAATTTTCAAAATGGAAATAAACCAATCTTAAATATGCAGAATAATTTTTAAGTGAATTTAAAACCTTGTAGATAAATTACATGCTTGTGGTTATGTAACTGAATGAGAAACACATTTTAAAATACTTTTTGTACAGGTGTTAAAACAGAAAATTTAAATTATTTTGATTTGCATTTTGTAAAATTTCTAAGAAAATAAGACTAGTCCTATTCTTATTTTACCATTTTTAAAACCTAATTTAAAATATTTTTTATGGTATTTAATATGAAATAGAAAATGTTATGAGTGATCTCTATTAAATTCTGGAGTTATTTTATCTGTTTTCAAAAAACAAACAGTTCATTTAATTTTTGACAAAATTTTACTTTCAAATCTAACCATAAAAATAGTCATAATAACCGATAGGAAAACAAAAAAGCATTTCATAAACTATTATTTTTTTAGGTAAAAAAATTTGTGTATTAAAAGAAATAAGCTTATGAAGATTCAAATAATCCTATCAAATAATCAATAAAAATTCAAATAATCAATAAAAATAATCATATCAAAAAATTAATGTTATGTAAATATTTGTTTAATTTCTATAAATCCTTAAAAATAACTATATTTTTATATATTACTTTCTTCAAGCTTTTTTATTATCCTTTTCAATCGTTATTAGATATCCAAATTTGAAAATGAGGAGTATTTCATTTAATTTATATAGTTTTTAGCTGAATGCAATTTTTAAGCATTGAATATCTATTGATTTTCAATATAATATTTGATAATAAACATTTCTAACATTGTGGTACTAAAATATCATCCAGATATTTTAGATTTACTGATTTGAAAACCCCCATTTTATTTTGAAATTAAAATTGTTTCTTTTACCTATAAATGAAATAAATACTACTGTGCATGATTATATAAGTATAAAAATAAGTTGTTGAAAACTTGCAATAACTTAATTTAGAATAAAATTATTTCAATCATGAAAATTTATTCAAACTTTATAATGATAATCATAATTAGGAGAGATTCTTAACACATACTTTGGCAACTTAGAAAAACACTTTTAGGTAATTACTGTAAAGAAAAACAGGTAAGCAAATTTATAAAAAATATCTAAAATGTAATAGCAGTTAGTGAAATCATTAGAAAGTTTGATATATATATATAAGAACTTTATATAAAAACTTAATATTATCAAGTAAATTAGGGATGATTTTGTATTGCGGATCTTTTTTAAGTTTTAATTAAAAAAATTTTTTGTTGTGATCAATGCAATTTATTATACATTTGAATTCGGATATGCAAAATAAAGTAATTTTTTTTCTTTCTAAATAGAACTGTGATTGCATTTCTAACAGTAATATTCTGCAATGAAACTTGCTAAACATAATATTGATTACAATAAAAGTCTTTGAATCATGCAATGGAATGACTACAACCACTAAATGGACTTAAATTTTCTTATAGTCAATTTAAACTGTTCCCTTTTCTCTTACATTTTATTATTAAAATTGTACGAGCATCTGCTTTTATTCCTCATATATTGGCTAAAATGACTATCCACTGTTCTTGGCTTTCCTTTGATCAAAAATTTATGCCTAATATTTTTAAAAACAGATATACATCATATTAAAGTATAAAATAAATCGGTTTTATGTTAAGTCTTAACAATGCAGTTTATGCATTCATTTTACAGAAACGCAAGATGTAATTATAATTTTCCCTATTAGTTATACGCAGCTGAAATGAATACACAAATAAAAGGATAAAAACTTAATAGAAAGCCAATTTGGCATAAGTTAGTTTTTAAAAACCATTCCTTGTTTTACTTTTGAAGTATCCCCACCATTAGCTTATTAATATTGAAAAGAAAGATTATTTAAGATGAGTAGTTCTTACATAAAAATGATATCAAAGACTTTATACCAAAATTTGCTAACCAGTAGAAAATTTAACAAATATCAACTACAGTTAGGATTCTATATTTAACAATTTATTTTTTACAAGAAATTATAGCTTGGCCTTTGTACCATTTTTTTAGGTTAGAAATTTTTTTTTAGTAACTATCTTTATTATTTAATTATATTCTTTTCCAGTTTATATAGGATATTCATAAGGTTTCTGATTGGTCTCAAGGCTTTTAATCTTTTCCAATATATTTCTCTAAACTATATCATTGTCTACGATAAAATTGTATCATGATAAATCAAATATATATGTAAAAACTCATATCCTGATAAAGAGAATCCATATACAGCTTGCATAATTTATGAAGAAAAATTAAAACATATAATATTTCTATTTATTCCCAATTAACCATTTTTAGTGACAAGTTAGTACGTTGGAAATATTAACTGTGTAAAATTTAAGCAAAATTTCTTAAGCCTAACTCTATGATTTTCCAAAAAGAGAGAGTTTTTCTGAAATAAAAGAGTCCTTAAGACATCATAATGCCATTAAAAAACTATCGACTAAGTAATCTGTTTTCAATTGTGCATTTTCATTGAATATTTTAAATTTCTTATGTAAACTCTAATTAATAGAAACCCATCTTCCTTAAATTTTAATAATAGAAGAAAATGCCATGATAAGAATTTAATCAGGATTAATTACTAAATAAAATAATAATTAAAATTACAATGAAATAAGTTTTTAATAACATGATTAAAATTCTGGATAAAAAGTACATGACAAGTTACTTGATATTATAAAAATGCAATTTTTAACAAGTATAAAAATAAACCTTGTGTATAATTTTCTTGTTGCAGAACAATATTATAATCTATTTTTAATTAAATTTATAATCTATTTTTAATTAAAAATGCACCAACACTTTTTCTTTCCAAAGAAAGCTTGAGTAAAATTTGATAGCTTTATGGCAATCGGTCTATCTGGTAGACTGACAACATATAAAAACATTCTCTTTTAATATAAATAAAAGTTTGCAAGATATAAAAAAGTTAACAACATTTCAAATTAATTATTAATTTTTAATATTTCTCTTAAAATTCTATACCCTCAAAAACTAATTTAGTACTTACCTGTTAGCCGAGCAACAGCGAAAAATCAACAAAAATTTGGTGGAATTTAACATTATTTAGTGATTATTCGCTTTAAAAAAATTTGTTGGAATTCTAACCAAAAGTCATCAAATAATGGTGACTTTTCGCAGCCATCCAGCTAAATGAAAAGTTCCAATTTGTGCATATATTTAAAAAATATTAAAATACTCATATCACAATTTTAGTTTTTTTTAAAATATCCCACAACAATAAACTGGATGTTCTATTAAAAATAATAGGAAACTTTATATGCAAAAGGAGAAGTGTAAGTTTTATTATTGTCACTTTATTATACAATATATAATTATGATATTGCATTAACACCAATTCAAAAGATAATTAAAATTTGTAATAAGAAAATATTCCAAAATTTAGATTTATCATATCAAATAAATTTTAAAAAATACTGAGAAATAACAACCTTTTTATATCAATTGCATGTACTATTGAACTATATTTTGAAAAATTAATTAATGGACATCAAAAAAAAGTTGAAGAGTCAATTTATTTTCCATACCTACATACAACTTATGTAGTACATATAATAACTTTAACATAATCATTTTAGATAACATTAATAACTTTCAATATCTTATTCTTTTCAAAATACTATATCCTGAAATCAAATTAGATATAAGGTATCAAATTCTTCATGTGTTTACACAAATATTATTAGAAAATGAGTAATTGCAAAAATTATAATCAGAAATAAGATAATCTATTATCTTAAGCATGTAACAGAATATTTACAATCAAATCAAATGGTAAAAATACAAGATGAACAGAAAATTAGAATTTTACAATTCTAAGCCATCATGACTGGCTTTTTCATTTTTGCATCTAATTTTTCATTTGTGCTAGCATAACCAGTACCACCTCTCTGAAGAGGTATAATGTCAGCATCTGTTAATTTTTGTCCATTTGTTGGATCAATCATATCTTTTTTGATGAGTTTCTCAACACACTCCATGGTCACAACATTTCCGGAAGTACGTAGAACAGCTGCAGGAATGGAATTTGAAAGAATATCATGCGTTACAGCACACATATAACGCACCTTTCTCGCTATCAAGGCTTTTTTCTCTTCTGGATCTTTTACTTCTGTAAATTTTACAGGAATCAGATCTTTTGCTTTCAACGGCTTTCCACTCATTGGGCACAAAACTGATTTTTCAGGTTTCTTCATTTTCACTTTTTCAGCATCTGGGGTGAGAGCAGGAATCCAGAAACTGGGCAGAACCTTTTCTCTTCCATTGGTTACATTTGATATACTACTAGTTGAGGCAACGTCTGATGAAGATGATGCAATTGGCTTGGAGACTATGCTTTTTTCCATTTCAATGAATTTTTGGGCACGAGATTCTTCTTCAGCTTTGGCTAAATCAGACATTTCTTTCTGTTCCTTCATCTTTTGCTTCTCGAATTCTTTCATTCGTCTGGCAATTTCTTTTTTCTGGTGTATTATGTATTCGAAAACTGCTTCTTTGTCATATAAGTATCCATCTGGTGTAATCACTGGATTTCGGCAAGGTTGTAAAGTTAAACAACAGCAATCAAAATCTTTAACTGAGTCCTTACCGATTCGGTTTTGAATGGTACCATAGCCACCAGCTTTATTGTCCTTTTTCTTCTCATGATACGTGTACACTGCTCCAGCAGTGCAATTTCTTGCGTGTCTAGTCATATTGTAAAACTAATAAATCTATTAGTTATTTATAAAAAAGCAGTTAAAGTTTAAAAAAACTTTTCTTTAGTCTCTAATAGTACTGAAAAAAGAAAGAATTTTCAAAGTATACGGCGATAAAATACAACTGCACAGCTAAATAACACAGTTCTCAATTACACCATTGACCATTTCTATAACACAAACAATTACAATAAACGGTTTACAGTTACTGAACGTTTTTTATTTTACAGTAAAATAATTTTAAGAATATTTCTTTAAGTTCTCTAAATTCTATTTTGGTGATTTATTAATTGATTATATTTAAATATTATTAAATTAATGTGTTCTCAATATATTTAAAACACGCTAAAATATTAATATGCTAAGAATATTCTATCTTCATTTAATGATAAACATTATTTACTAGAATTTTTATATTGCAGCGTATATCCTTATGAAATTTGGCAATTAAATATTTTTTTATTTAGAATAGATTAAATAATAATCTTTTGAAAAATTGATCTTTTTTTTCTTCTTTCATGTGAAAACCGAAAATAATAATTATTATATCACTTTCACTAAATATGGCAATGATCACTTTGGCTCAATAAAATAATGAATGTCGGTATTTGTTGATACCAAAACATTTAATTTTTTAGAGGTAAGTTCTGAACTTAAACATTATTAATGTTAGTATTGATGTGCTGAATACATATACATCTGTATTATCACCTTCTTTTTTTAATGTAGTCATGCAGCTAATATTTTTTGAATTTCAAATCTGTGATAAATTTTTTAAAAAAATTGTTTTTGAGAAGTTCATCTTGTTATAAAAATGTTATTTCTTTCAAACCGAAACTTGATAAAATATTGAAATTATATATTAGATGTTATTCTCTTCTAAATATTAAATCATCTCCGACAATAGCACACTCGAAACAATGTGGGCGGCAAACTTTTTTTTTTAGTGTCGGATGTAATTTTTTAACTCACTCCTTTTATATATTATACAGTAATTGTTTGTTATGACTACGATAATTTTATAATTATTACTGATTTAGTAATATTTGAATGCTGTCGTAATAAGTATCCATCTGTCATGTGTTTTAAACGATGGCAATTCATGTACTGTCAATAAATGTTATAGTATTAATACGTTATTTTAAATTGTGTTTTATGTTCGCGGAAATGTAAGTTTCCAGTCTATGGAGGATAATATGTATAAAAATACTCGTACTTATTTATTTTCTCTTTAAGCGCATGAAGTGCGATCATAAGAATTTCTTTTTTCCTTATAAAATATTTGTCACTCAATAAAACGAATGAGACATTAATATTGTTGTCATTTCGAAATTTGTCATGTTAAACCTAAAATAAATCTTTCTGTTTTTAAAGGAGATAGGGTTAATTTGAAATATATCTAAATTATTAATGAGTTGCCCCTTTTAGTTTATCTTTACTTTACCATTTTTCTCATGTTATACATAATTTTTATTCTTGTTTGAATAAGAACATATTACAAATATGATTTTACAATAGTTTTATTTGACAGAAAAAGAGTTTAAATACTTTTTAAAATCTTTTTTTTTAAATTGTTATTTTGGATCTTATTATTTGTTAATGTGTTTCTATTATTTAAAAACAAAAGTTATTGTATGTTATAAATGGCCTGTAATAGTATTTATTTAATATCACAATGGTAATTATGAATATTACTTTTAATGCTTTATTTACTATGATCATTTGGTGGTATTTTAATTACAATGTGATATATTTAACTCTAATGATAACTATTATGAAATAACAGAAAAATATTCCAAAATGTTAGTTTGTAAAATTTTGGAGAAAATATCATGCTCAAAATGTGTACTTGTGGAAATTGAATCTTTTTTTTTTCTTTTTTCCTTCTCCCCCCCCCCCATGGAATGAGACTTGGAGCATTTATGACACTAGAACTAGTACTGGCTGTTCTACACCTAGAGTAGGGGTGAAAAATAAAATGGTGTAAGCAGATTTTAAATAGAAATAATAGCAATGATATCACTTAAAAAGAAAGTAATAGTAAAAAAAACATAACGGAAAGATTTTTTTTAATGATTTAGAGAACTTATTTGCTTTTATGCACATTTTTTCTGATTTTTTAAAAATTTATAAGAATCATTTCAAATGTAGAATCACACTTTTTGTTTATGTTTCTATTTCTAAATTGTGATAATTATTGATCCAGTGCAGAATGTTGAGAACATTTTCATTTTTTAGATTTATAAGTATTTTTCTTATTTAATATACTCTTATTCTATTTTAACTCTGTGTTGTTGCAAAAGTGTATTAAAAAAAGTTTATATATGCAAAAAATGCTCTAATTGTCCATATAGATAAATATTTGCAGCATATTATGTCTACTATCCCATAACTACCAATTTTTGAAGATTCTATCTCACCAAGGTGTGAGATGCGAAAGGATAACATTTCACTTTCTTTGACCATCATTTTCACCCCATTCGATGCTCTTTCATTCAGTTTTTTTCCTTTATGTTCATGAGTGTTAGGTCATTTCTAACAGTATAGTTGCATATAATTTGCTTAAATGTCTATTTGAAGTCACAAAAAAAGCTTTTGGTAGTGGCACAAAAAGTATATAATATTAATAAATGTGATTAACTATCAATGTTAATATTAAACTGCTTTAAAAAATCAATAACAAAAAAGTATATATTGTTAATTTAAAAAAAAATGAATTATCTAATTTTAAGAACAAAATTTTTCTATTTTTTCAACAGAATTTAGTGTTAAGGCTCCTAACAGCAAATGAAAATTTTTCTCAATTATTTTGTGAATCAGAATCTTCTTTCTCTTATTATTACGAGTTATGCATAGTTTTGTTTCCTAAGTTTACTGATAACTTGAGTTTGTTTTATTGTTAAATATAATCATCTCCTTTTTCTTTAAAATTTTTCTTCTTATTTTTATTAAAGAAGTACACCCTAATTCATACATAAAACCATGAAGGGTTTTTGAACCTGTGAGTGAACAATAGTTAAGTAGTAAAGGGTATGATTTTCTTGTATTGAAGAGGAACTACTGTATTTGGAAAAATTTAATTTGAATCCTTAATAATAAGTTTAAAGTATATGTCATATATCACAGAATTTTTTGTTTTCATAAAATGCACATTATACTTTTCCCTAGTAACGATATTATTTGTATTTTCTGTGCACAATAATTTTGATATGATCAAATTACTAATTTTTCAAAATGTTATGAATACGATTATGATTAAAATCTTTAAAATACCTTTAAATTTTGTTAAATCCCTTTTCTTTCTTTCTTTTTTTAAAGTTTTTCCATGATTTTACCCTTATAAAATTTTAATACAAATATTAATTTTGCAATAATATGCATGATTTGTAAATACTATCTGTTTACTTTGGTGTCTGCTGTATTTTTTAATTGGGGATTTATGACATTTTAAAACATTTGAAGGATTTTTATCAAAGCGGTAGTTTCTATTACTGATTTAAATGATAATTATATATTTCTTTCTATTTTCTTAAAATTTTTGAAAAATATGATAATTGCTGTTAAAATATTCTACTGCTATGAATAAGAAAGATGGCCCTTTTCAGTTTAGCCAATACATGGCTTTTGCACCACTAAAATCTAACAGACAAACAAGGAAGAAGGACCAAGATTTATCTTTAAGTTATCCATTATCCTAAGGTAATTCTGGAATTCAGATTTAGGATGTAAACAAACAAGTCTTTATCTTTATTTGATAATGTAGATTTGGTTGATAGTATAAAACTTTTGTTTGAATTTGCAGCTTTTGTTAGTGTTTATTACATGATTTAATTGAAAGGTCGGTCAAAAGCAGAAAACAGTGTATTTTTCTTTAATTTCATATTTTTTTAATGTTGAAATCTGTAATACACTAACTTTCAAATTGTAGCTTTTTTTGTGTGTAATATTTATTGTACTGTATATATATCTATATCTATATATATAATAATAATAATTCACCACATGAATATTTCTTTTCTTGGTGGGACTATACCAGAATGATAATAATAATAATAAACCTTAGAATCCATCCTTATAATTATTATTTAAATATTTTAAATAAATGTATTAAAGTTTTGCTGATTAAAAATAGATTTAAAATCAGAAAGTGATTTTTGTATCACTATTTTTGAAAGTGTCACAATATAATATTGAACCCTTCACAGCTTTGATGTACTTAAGAGTCCAAATTATAAAAACAATGTCTTCATGGATTTTACAGATGCTCAAAAAGGAAACACATCATGCATCAACTTATATTGATCCTTATAGCTACCATATTTGCTTACATTTTCATCTAGATACTAATAATATGAAGGTTATACCTTATAAATATTTTATTTTCAAATCACAGTATAATTGAATATCCTCGAGTAGCTATGAAATTTAGGTGAAAATTACAGATATAAAGTGAAAAAACTACTGAAATTTCAAAAAGTATATGCATACCATTTTTTTTTTAATTCTTGAAACTTTATTTATAGCAATATTGGCAGTAAAGGAATTTTTAAGATGATTGGGGGAGGGGGGGTGATATCTTGTTCCAGCATGAGTTCAAAAACATTTTTTGTCACTCCTTGTTACAGAAATATGTATGTGATTTTATTATATTGTTATGGTGAGTAATAAATTTAAAAAATTAAAAATACTGGCTATTAAAACAGCACAAATGTCTGAGAAATATATTTAATAATAAATTCTTGTTGTTTGATTTTTTTTTAAAAATATTTCACTTATACATTTAATCATTATTAAATAAAAAATAAATAATTTTGAATTTTGAAAATATTTATTTTAATTAATTAAAATTCTTTGGAAATATTTGTTCTTCAATCATTTGATGGTACTACATTAAATGTAATGTGATCTTTAAGAAATACTGATCACTGGATAACCGGTGCTGGAGGGTATAAAGATAAAATAAGAATAAAGATAATAAGAATAAAGATTCTCATTTTACATTCCCATGAGCTGAAAGAGCAACTATTGTTTTTAGAATTTGTTGATGAGTTTGTGTTCTAACATGATTCCAAAAAATTGATTAAACAAGCTAGACAGATGAAATTTTGTATATGATCTTTTTGCTGAACATTGTTGATTAAAATAATTCTATGAAGTATCATTGCATTATCTTTTTATCATGTTAGAAAATGATGTTGTTTGGGGAATGAAGTAGACAAAAATACCATAGGCAAAAAATGGAAATTTTATTATCTGCAAGAGCATCTCAAAAAATCAGCTTTTAATAATGCGTTGCCATTGCATTTACAAAAGCTCTGATTTTTTTTAAAAAATAAGTTAATGGCTGCAGCAAAAAAAACCTAGAAAAATGTCATTTTGATAGCGTGATTATAT
This sequence comes from Argiope argentata, assembly GCA_026289955.1. Taxonomy (NCBI): domain Eukaryota; kingdom Metazoa; phylum Arthropoda; class Arachnida; order Araneae; family Araneidae; genus Argiope; species Argiope argentata. The sequence continues at coordinate 2,122,157 of JAOUZG010031479.1, read as the reverse complement.
GAAATGAAATAAATAGGAAATGCGATTTTTTTTTTTAACAATCAATGCGAGACAAAGTTTTTTTGATCGTCTGCAATACTAAAGTGACTCATTCGATGAATCAATTAAAATGAATAAAAATATAATTTAACTTGCACAAGCACGTGGTCCTTGGCTGTTCTGACATGATACATTGAAATATGCATAGCAGATTTCATTTTAATCTTTTTTTGTTTATATTGACATTTTAGGCAATAAATGCCAGATTTCAAACAACAGTACAGGAGTGTATAGAACCGGACCGTATTTTATTATATCTTCCACTTCATGATCATTACACATTTTAAATACCCAGGTGGTTATAGTTGCAGGGGCTTGAAGAGCAGTGTTGTGTGTTAATATTGGCAATCATTTGTATAATAAAGTGTGTACATTAAATATACTTAAGACTATGCATTTCTAACTTTCCTTACATTCACCCATCATAAATACCTAGATTTTTTTCTTTCATTATCATAGCAAATAATTTCTCAAGTAAAATCGCTGTTAATCTGCTCTTTTGTAGGGATGTAATTGGGATTACTCAGAAGTATTATAAGCTAAAGTTATTAATTTCAGTATTTGATATTAGCTTTGGACAATCAAATCAAATTTGTTGCAAAATTGATGAGAGGAATTCTTGATTATACTATTAAAAAAAGTGTTTTAAATTTCCTCACATACATAAAGTTAAATTCATAAATTGCACAATAATTTGAAAATGTTGCGAAAGGCAAAAGGAAGAACGTCCAAGAAAAGAAAAGGTTTCTTTAGATGGATGCAAACCACAAATTCATAACTATACCACTACATTTCTATATATATTGATTTTTTCCTTATTTGGGATAATATTTATAAAAATTATATTTTATTCCCTGATCATTTTAATCTTTAACCCTTTGAATTGACATTTATGTCAGGACTGTTCAGAGATACAATTGAATTTTCTTAATTTTAAGAGGTGGAATTGACATAAAAACTTGCTATTTTTTTCATAAAAAAACAACTTTTTTATCAATAGATTCTTTTTTGTATAAACCATGAACTCTTATTTTTTGGCTAATGCAATTTGTTCTAGAAAATTGATGACTATTTGGATTTATCAATTCAATTAATCACACTGCATAAAGCAGAACTCTCTTTTTCTGCTATATACCAACGGACATATAATTGTAATAGACTCAAGAACAGAAGGTATAAATGCTGTTTTGTATCATGATTTGAGATGGACAAGTTTTTTAAGAAAGGAAAATACAAGAATAAATAACCCCGCTAGAGATATTTAGAGACTGAAAAATTAGTTTTCATTCACTAGAAAAGAATAAAAGATTTTTCTTTATCATCACTAAATTTCCCTATTACTTAATTTACTTTAAAAATACTGATTTTAAAAAAAAGAAATTGTCCCTATTTGATAATAAAGTTAAAATTAATAAATTGTTTTACTTAATTATGTAATAAAATATTTATCAAGGTTAATTAAATTACTTTTAGGATTAATATTTCATTGATTTGTCATTTTGGAAGGAAGCACACATTTATATCCAAAATTGTCAACATCCTTAGACCGTGGTTGTTTGAAATTTAGAATTTATGTTGTTATTGCTGGATCTGCTATGACTGAAATTCTCTGAAATATATTATAGATTGTATAATGGAACCAGTTTGAAGAAGGGAGCAAGTTGCAACATATTTCAATGCATGTAACATTCTATTCTACAGACGTTCTTTGTTAGCTATAAAAATAGAATAAGAACTGCTTGTAAACCATTGACATAAAGAATCTTTTATGAAAGTTTGGTGGGGGAGAAATAATACATAAGGGAAATAGAAAGATCTTTTTATTTCGCTAACAATTTTTATTTATTCCTTTCAAACTCAGCAGTTCATTTGTATACTTTTTTTTTTTCTTTTTCAATATTCTTCATCCTTATTTCTGACAATGTGATATGGTTTCAGTTTTTTAGTATTGTTAATGCATAACTATTGTTTTCAAATTTAACTGGCTTCAGGTAGACATTTTGTAAATTGATTTCTCATATTTTCTTGCAGTAGGATATTTCTATTTAATCTTATTAAACTCTGTTTTCATGTGGATATCTATTTTTTAAAGGCACTGTTTGTCTTGTTAGCAGATGTATTCTATTCAATTTTGTCTTGTTTAACCACTAACAATTATGTTCTGCTTGGCTACTTTCATTACATTTATATTCACTTTTGTAAAAATTGTTCATTAAAATAGTTATATTTAAGTATATTTCTGAGTACTTATGATCACTTCTGTTCAATAACTTTTCATTTCATTTTTTCATTTCTGTGGAAATTCTTTGGACTTTCATTTTTAAAGTTGTGATATATTAACAAATGTAATCTGTTTGCACAGTCATATAACATATGATGATCTTTGATTTAAGTACATAATGAATGTGAATCTGATTAATGTATTCTAAATATATGCTCCCTCCACCTTTAAAATAAATCTGCAGATGTTGGCTTATTTAAGACTAATAGAATTTTCATAAAAACCAGTTTATTCAAAAATTTGAAATGATAAAAACTATATATTACAATAAGTATGCAGAAAAAAAATTAAAAAATATTTATAAAACTTCTCTTTTAATATTTAATAGTTAAATAATATTCATGTAAAAATATTCAATAATAAAACTTTAAAATTATTTAAATATTTAATTTTATTTATAAATAAGTAGTTTTAAAAACTGAATATAGATCAAAAAGTATAATAGTTATTGTGACACTTCAGAATAATCTTATTAAGTAGTAGTTGTTGTTATCATGTTCCTCTTTATAACGGAAGAAGGGGTGCAGTAGTTTCTGAGGATAATCTTATTAAGTTTTTACAAAGATTACAACAATCTAGTACTTTTTTTATTGGATACTCTGTTTATCTGTTAAGTTCTCAAATGAATTAGAATAGAAAAATTATTTACATATGATCACTGAGAACAAAATAAAGACATTTAATTGATGAAAGCAATTAAGAAATAAAGCAGTTTTTTGTTTGGACTTTGAAATAAAGATGCTTTTTCAGTATTATGTTAATAGAAAACCCAATGCTAAGTGAAACGTTGGAATAAAAAGCTTTCAAATTATTTAATTTCCTATATTTATTAATGTGTAATTAATTTTCTTTTCTTATCTACATAATGTAACAAAAATTCACAGAAGATAAATAAACTAGACCATGCATAAATTTTTTTGTTATGTAATTGTTAGTCTTGATTTAAAAACTTTTATAAATATTGAAAAGTTTGCATTCCTCACTTTTCATTCTCTTTTTTCTATTATTCTTATAGTGTATTCCTATAAAACTTGCATGATCTTAAGGATACCTCTTGTCACAAAATGTTAGCGATGAATGTTGCCTTTATTTTATTTTTGAAACTTTTCATCTGTATTATTTGATGATTTTTCTTATGATTTGGCAAATTTTCATTTTCATTCTTAAATATACTTCAGTATTGCTGAATTAGTAGTTTTCTTCTATTTTGAAAACTTGTGGCAACAATTTTTGTTTCTTTTGGAATTTTAAATGATGCAAACATATTTCATCTAAACGGCTTTTCAGTTTTGTTTAAATGCTTAGACCATTGAATTTGATTTTTTTAATTTTAGAAATAAATTTTTTTTAAAGTATAATTAAACATGGATTTATCCTTTTATAGAATTTTTTTCTGCAGAAATTAGTTTATTCTTAAATTGTGAAAAGTGATTGAAAATATTTTTTCTGTAAGTATTCAGTGTTGATGATAATTGCATAAATAAAGCAATAATATTTATATTAAAAAAATTAAAGAAATCTGTTTACAAAGAGATAATTAAAACTTGATGACATAATTTATAAAAGTTACAATTGAATTATTTTTGAGTTTTCTAATATTGTAATTATTAATTAGATGTAACTAAAGAAAAAGAAAAAAAAAGTATTTGTTATATATCAATACTCATTATTAATTCAACAAAAAGAAACTTTGATTCATTCGCTAATGCTAAGTCATCATAAGTTTGTTGTTTAAAATATTTAGTGAATGATTCATTGTAACAATAATAATTTCTTGATGTCCTTACTGTCTTTTAATTTGTTAGATTATTTTTTTAAAAAAAGAAATTGCTTTATATATAAATTATTTTAAAGCTGAATTAGTCATTGACTAAGCCATTTTTTTTTGTGTAGGTTATGTACCTTCTTTATTTATTATCATTTGAAGTAGTCTGTTCAGTAAGCTGATATGGAGCCAAAAGACGACTTTGAAGAATTTTATGATTGTACTGAAATTTGCGGCATTGATGAATATGACCATAGCTATGTAAGTACATTTTCTGAAATTGTGTTAGACATTCTAACTATAGATGATCTGCAAGCTCAAATCAACTGTTTTTTCCGTTGCAGTAAAATATCTCATTATCAAGTTGTAATAACTTTTTTTTCATGTATTAAACTGTCTGACATATCTTCAAAGTATATTATGTAATCAAATGATGTAACATAAAATTAACTAAGTAAGGATAATAATGAATGACTACATACGACATATGCAGTCATACAAAGCTCACACTAATGCAACATTTCATAATATTAAAATATCAAGCTTTTTTTTTCTGATCAACTGATCAGATATTGATTGTTATTATGATAAGTTTTAATGAAACACATTTTTTAAACACTTGCCTCAAAGTACTATGAGAACTTCATTTAAAGGGGATATAAATTCTAATTGCAACTACCATTTTTTCTATCAAATAAATTGAAAGTATTTAAATAATTTATTTATGAGATAAATAAATAATAGTTTTTCTTAATCTTAATTATGAATAAAAAATTATAAAGTAATAGTCTTTTGCTTTTTCAGTGAGATTTTGTTTAGAAATCTTCAAAATATCAAGAAACCATAGGGTTATCAACTATTGCTTTAGTTTAAATATAAGATTTTAAAATAACTACAAATAGTTTCAGTTACGTGAAAATATATTATTGGAACTAACTGTATGGAAACGTTTTCAGTTTATCTTATTTTTTTTTTGCTTTTGGGAACAAGATTAGGCAATATTCATTCTCTGATGCAAGTTGAATTGCTGTTATTTGAACTTTTTTGATTTGCATCATTCTGATATAAAGATTATTTGCTCTAAGCCATTTTATTTTTATTTCTTATATATTTGTAATTCCAATTTCATAGAAAACTCTTAGTTTCTTTTCTTAGAGTTTTATTTTAAGTTGAGCATTTATTCTTGTACAGTTTAATTCAAAAAAACTTCCAAAACTAAAATTCAGATCTCAGAAATAAATTGATTTCTAAGTAACCTGTTTTATGAAGTTTACACTCTTAATATTTTTTTATATATTGTCATGGTTTTATGTATTGTGTTACAATCATTGCAAAAGTGTTGAGTATTTTGACATTATGATGTTGAAGTCTTATATAGTTTCAAATCATATCTTAATGTCAGATACTTGTTTTGTGCATCTATGTGGAAGGGGAAATTGATGCAGTTGATATTTTATTTGATAGCATTTTTTTTTTTTAAATTATATTTTGACGTTGAACTCACCTGACTTTTTAGAAAAAAATTATTCGGTTTATTTTAGTATGAGAAAAAAAGAGGGGAAAAATCGTTAGTTGTTTTTCAATTAAAATTTTCATTGAATATTTTGCAATAGAATTTTTTAATATTTAAATTGAATGCTCTTCACATTTATTGCAATTCAAAATGTTTCTAAATACGATTCTGTTCTTAATTTGATTTTGATATTCTCTGCATCTTCAATGTCTTGCTTCAAAGAGATATGTTTAATCTGAAATAAAATTTTTCTTTGATTACTCCGATTTTATAGTTAGTTAATCATAAAAAAAGAAATATTTTATTTCTTTTAAAAACATAATTTTATTTATTTTAATTTATTTCTTTCACCCTTAAGTTTTAATTACCAGTGCTACAATTCATCATATTTCTGAAATTTTAAGTTAAAATTTCATCATCCATTGATGTTTTACTTCTGTATCAAAAATTATGGACAATCCATAAACAATTGATGTCTTCTAATTAAATGAATGTGGAAAAATACTGCTCTTAAGGGGAAAAATTGAATATATAACTTGAAATTTGATATGAGATTAAATATATGTTAATTAATTTCTGAAATTCAAACTCAAATTTAATAAGTGTAGATTTGATTGGAATTCTATGTTAATTAATTTTTGAAATTAAAATTAAAATTTAGTAACTGTAGATTTGAAGGTTCTGAATGATTCCACCAAAGCCTTTTCTGTAACTTAGAAAATTAAAAATGTTAAAAACTGGCCTTAAAAGATTTATGAGAAGAAATGTCATTTTTTAAAATTACTTAAATAATTGCATAGATAAATGCTACTGCCCGTATTTATATACTTTAAAATTGAGTTAATCTTCATTGAAGTATATTGAAGTTTTACTATTCGATTTTTAAAAATTTTTATTGAACGCCGATAGATGGCGCACAAGTGACTTACCTGTTGAAACTGTTCTGCTATTCTTGTGCACCTAATTGGTTTGTCACGTTTGTTTTAATGAAGCAATCTCCAACTAAGCAAATTTAAGTTTGAAAACTGAATTCTGTTATGTTGTTTAATATTTGTTTTTCATTGTAGTAATTAGATAAAAATTAACTCGGAAATCTAAAAAAGTAAAAAAATAAAAAAAAAACTTTTTTTTTTTCCTAGAGATATTAATGAATAGAGAAAGTAAATTTACTCTCTTTTGAATTTTAGCTTTTTAACATCATGCCTTATAGAATAGAAAACATGAAATATGCCATTGATACAAATTTGCAAGCTGTTTACATTCGTGAGCGATATTAATAAATATTTCAATAATTTCTTCAGTTTTTGTGATTTAAAAAATGTTATGCAAAGTTATTACATTTTTTTTATACTTTTATAACCATTATTCTAATTTTTTTATAATTACTCAAGAAAAAAACTAATATATTCTGTTTATGCATGTTTGCTTCTAATATGTCGATATTGATCTTACCAACCGTTTTTTAACAACTTTTGTCTGCTCTCTGCCAATGGGTGATATCTTTTCAAATAGTACTGGGTTTTTCTAATACTATGATGTTAAAAAAACCTTTAATATTTATCTACCATTTTATGCTAACGAAGTTATGAAAATAAAAATATATGTTGAATGTTGATACATTTTTAATTTTTTAAAAACTTAGATGTATTAAATTCGTTCACGTATATTTATGATAAATATTGAATGGAATAGAGTTCGGAATGAAAATTAATTTCAGAATTTTTCTTTCGCCGAATTTTAGAGAAAAAAAAAAATCATTAGGTATGTTTTTATTTATCCCCTCACTCTTTTTTTTTTGTTTTTTTTTGTTTACGGGTATATTTGCAAAAGTATTATATAATCGAAATTCATACAGCTTGTAGTGTCAGTGAAATTTCGGAAAGTTTTATGTTATTTATTAAATTTTATTATCATGTAGACTGACTCTAGGTATGAATTATTCTAATTATAGTTCTAGAAACCATTATGTAAAAAAAAAACAGAATCTACGAGTAATTTGATGGTGCATGTAAATTCTTCGTAAATCCGTGTTTATTCGACTTTGGAATGCCTAGCTATTTTTAAAAGAACTCTGTAATCATAAATCCACTTGTAATTTCTTCGCACAATAGCACCAGAGCATTCGCTTTGAATAGTTCAGAGGGAAGAGGATGGGCGGTAAGAAGTAGGGGGAAAAATTATGCTTGTTTTGTCATTTTAGTTCCGCAACTTTCACTACTGAGTACTAATTTATTTTCTCTTTTGAGATCAAAGTTCCAATTTTTATTTTTATTCTTTTTTTCCTCCGCATAACCTTGGAACTCATAGGATTTGAGAACTACATTGATTTTTTTCTCTCCCTTTTTTTTTCCTTTCATTTTCTTTTAAAAATACATCTGTATGAATGAGTGGCATCCTTAAAATAATAATTATTAGGTTTACTTTATTAGAAAACTGATATTAAAATTGAAATATATAAATAAATTTATGTTTAAATAATTGCAGGAAATTGTTTTTTTATTTTTATAATTGATTCATTTTACCCAAATTTCTATTTATATTTCATTTGATTTTTCTCCCTCATTTTTAATTATTCGCTATGACGATAAAAAATTGATTCTTTCTTTACAAAAGATGCATAGATTATAAATGTATTTAAATGCAGCGTACTGTCTGAAAAATGGCAGTCGCACTTTAAATAGTTCTCTTTATTAATCATACATGTATTATTTTGTCATGTAAAAACAATATAAAATGAAAACATTCTTTGTTTTCTTGATGCGTGGATAAACTTGGGTATTTTAATTCATAGATTTAATTTATAGATATGAAGAAAAATTCAATCAATCAAATTCAATTATTCATTTATCATTATTTATTATCACAATTTATATCATTATTTTATTTGGTGCACGATACGAATTTCATCAGAATCCTCCGTTAAAAAAAGTACAACCGGTTTTAGTTTTATAAAAAAATAAATATTTTCTTATTAAACTTATAACTTAAAACAATAAATACGAGAAAAAGTTTTTGGTTCGTTTTGCAATACTATTCAATGAAACAATTAAAATGAATAAAAATTTAATTTAACTTTCACGAGCACGCGGTGCTTGGCCGTTCAAGAACTATTGTTCTGACATGATGCACTGAGATTTGCAAAGCAGATTTCATTTTAATTTTTATATTGGAGACGATTTGAAAGTGCAGCAAAAATGATATTAAGTTGTTTGACGTAATTACGTTTCAGTCAAAAACAATACTTTTAATTTCGGAAAGTAACTTTTTTTACTTGCTCATGTATGAAGTATGCAATGGGAAAGTATATCGGTTTCGAGATTTTAGCGAATCTTTTTGTTTCTGATATTTTTTTGAGTCCGAAAACCCGAAGTTTGAAATTATGTCTGTCTGTGAACACGATCCGATGTACTTCAAGATTCATGTTAATGAACTAACTGGGCATGTAGTCACTTAAACTAATGAAATTCGATATGTAATCTTGTGACAACAATTCTTGTTTTGTGTCAAATTGTTGTTTCAATTGATGGAAAAAAAATAAATACAAATTCAATTTTCGAGTAATTGTATAGTAACCGCTTGCTGAAAAATAAACAGAAAAAAAGTCGGATTTCTCGATAAATTTTACACAACTGTTGGATTTACTCTAAAGATAAGATATGAAACAATTATTTTTGGAAATATTTCATAACTTTTTTCAGGAAGTATATCAGAAAATTCTGTTAAGATCAATCAGCTGGTTCAAGAGACAGTCTCTTTATTTTTGATACTTTCGTTTTTTAAAGGCATTTACTTTTAAAGAAATAGATAGAAATATTTCATAACCCTTTTTAGAAAGTATGTCGGAAAGTTCTGTTTAGATCAATCCTCTGGATCTTTTAAAGAAATGGAAATATTTCATGACTTTTATCAGAAACTTAACCAGAAAATTCTGTTTAGATCAATCCGCTGGTTCAAAAGGTAGTCTGTTGGTTTTTGATGCTTTCATTTTTTAAAGGCATTTACTTTTAAAGAAATAGATAGAAATATTTCATAACTTTTATTAGAAATTATGCCAGAAAGTTCTGTGTAGCTCTATCCTCTGGCACTTTTAAAGAAATATTAATATTTCGTAACTTTCATCAAGAAGTATATCAGAAAATTCTGTTTGGATCAATCCGCTGGTTCAAAAGGCAGTCTGTTGATTTTTAATGCTTTCGTTTTTTAAAGGCATTTACGTTTAAAAAATAGATAGGTATATTTCATAATATTTATTAGAAAATATATCAGGAAGTTCAGTTTAGATCAGTCCACTGGTTCAAATGGCAATCTGTTGATTTGTGATGCTTTTGTTTCTTAAAGGCATTTACTTTTAAAGAAATATATAGAAATGTTTCATAACCTTTTTTAGAAAGTATGTTGGAAAGTTTTGTTTAGATCAATCTGCTGGAACTTTTCAAGAAATAGACATTTTTCAATCTTTATTAGAAAATGTGTCAGAAAATTCTGTTTAGATCAATCCGCTGGTTCAAAAGGAGGCTGTTGATTTTTGATGCTTTCGTTTCTTAAAGGTACGAACTTTTGAAGAAAAGGGTAGATATATTTCATAACCTTTTTTTTTAGAAAGTATATGGGAAAGCTCTGATTATATTAATCCTCAGGTACTTTTCAAGAAATAGATAGAAATGTTTCATAATCTTTATTAGAAAATGTGTCAGAAAAATCTGTTTAGGTCAGTCCGCTGGTTCAAATGGCAATCTGTTGATTTTTGATGCTTTCATTTTTTAAAAGGCATTTACTTTTGAAAAAACAGAAGCTTTTGAGGAATTATGTTGATGGAATTTTCGTGCCTTACAAACTGCTTATTTTCATACCCTACTGTCAGTATTCTAAAAATTATACGATTTGTACTTTGAACAATAGCTAGCTGATATACACTAAAGATTAAAATGAATACACTTGAATAGGAATAGCTTTTCTTGCATCTTTGAAAGCGAGAAATCAAATTTAAGTTTGATGGCAGATCAATTTTTTAGTATGGACATGTCGCAAAATGAAATTCCTTTGTGATTTGAGTTGTATAAGAACTACAATTAAAGTGTCTTCTTCACGAGTCTGACTTTGAGTGGCAGCATACTCATTTATATATAATTAAACCACTCAGAGGTAAAAATTGCCATTTTCAACATGGCGTCCTTTCATTAGAGCAACAGCAACAACAACAACAACAAAAAGTACTTTTCCCGTAGACGTTAATGACACTCTTTTTATCCGATTCGAGGCGGCGAATATGCATTTTTACCATCTTGTTCTGAGACCGGTTGACACGGTTACCATTATCACGTAGATCACTCATCGAAAACTTTGTAATTAATGCGCTCGAGGAGAGATGAAATTATGGTCAGTCGGTGCATTAATTAGGCTGCAAATGCAGTGCATCGATATGGGCAGGCCGTTGCCTAATTGAGGAAAGAAACTTCGAAAAAACAAGGTCTTGGACGAGGGCGATTACGCATCAGCTGATGGTTAGAAGAGGAATGTAGGTTTAGATAATTGGATTAGATTGTGTCAAGATTCGGAATCTGTTTGATGTTGATTTCAGGCTCGTTTATATATTGAATTTTGTTTTAAAGGATGGGCTCGTTCGATTTTATTGAAAAGATAAATAGGGTGAACTAGTGTTCTGTTATTGTCATGCAAATCGAATTGCTTACCGGTATTTTTATTTTATTATGCTATTTGATTTCAGTTGTTTTTATTTTATTATTATAAAATCGTTTGGGGCATTTTGTTCCATTTCTAAGATAGACTTTATATTCAGATTCAGTCTCTCTCTCTCTCTCTCTTTTAAAGATTATTGCATGCAGCTATTTTATAACGGGTTTTAAAAAGTTAGAAGGAGTAGGGAAAAGAACTTTTAAAAAGTCTCTCTTTTTAGATAGACTGCTTTTAGGAAAACTATTTATTTCAGTGGTTCACATAACACGACCTTGAAAAAAAATTTTTTTTGTAGATCTTTACCAATCACATATGTGTTTATGTGTGCGTATAACGTGTTTATGTGTGCCTATTAGCCTTGTTATGTTGTTAACACGTTCATGCACGCATTATTTTGAAGGTAGAGGTGGAAAAGTGGTTTCCAACTCTTAACTTTTATAATTTTAAACGTAATTGGTATTGCCATATTTGAATAAGTAATAATTTATAAAAGATTAAAATGAAATCTGCTATGCATACTTCAATGCATCATGTCAAAACATCATTTCTTAAACGGCCAAACACCGCGTACTCGTGCGGTTTCATTACATTTTTATTCATTTTAATTGTTCATTGAATGAGTCACTTTAGTAGTGCAAACGATCCAAAACTGTCTCGCATTTATTGTTAAAAAAATAACATTTCCTATTTATTTCATTTCCTATAATCAAGCGCTCAAAATGACATTTTTCTAGGTCTTATTGGCTGTAGTCATTAACTTATTTTTTTAAAATCAGAGCTTTTGTAATTTCAATGACAATGCGTTATTAAAATTTGATTTTTTGAGATGCTCGTGCAGATAATGAAATTTTTATCTTTTGCCTATGGGTGAAAATTTTTATTTATCGCCTACGGATTAAAATTTTTATATTTCACTTATGGATTTTTGTTGAATTAAAAAACTTCATCCCCAAAACATCATTTCTGACATGATAATAATTAATTAAAGATAAATAAACTTAAAAATCCTTCTGCACATATATATTTCTAAATTTCAGTTATTAAAATGCATGTGGTTTTAAGCTAATTGAAAAAGCAGTAGAAATATTTATTGCAAACCTATGAAAAAATTGGCAGTTTAAAACAATTTTAGGCTCTGTGTGTACTTGAATTCTTTTTTAATACATTTATTTTTTATAAATATATTAATATATAATACCATAATTTTTATTTAAATGTGGCAAAATATATCGTGTTAAATATTTACACTGTAATAAATTTGGAACTGTAAGATATTAATAAAATAATTATTTATGACTGTTATAATGCGCTGTATTCTATTGCTTTTATTGAATTACATGCTAACAGGGATTAAATATTAACTTGATAAAGAATCTTGAAGAATTATTAAGAATATCTTGAAGATTTGTCTTCCACTTCAGCTCAAAAAATTATTTTATCATATAGTGAAGCTCAGAAAAAACTATGAGTTTCCCGAGAAAGATTTATGATGCTAATTATCAGTTAAAACATTTTTTTAAATACTCAACCTTTTGAAAAGTCAGTTTTTAATTTTAGAAAAGTATATATTCTTATATACAGGAACTGAAAACAGGTCCTGTTGGATGACGTAAAGGGTGAAGCGCTGCGGTGTCTAAACTTTAAGCTGGTACTTACGTATTAAACCGTCTTCGCCAATGATCGCCAACGGTTTAATAACTCTTTGGCGGCGGATTTAAATTTGGTGTAAAGATGAACGGATTACACCATTGCCGGATTGCCATAATTGGCGGTTTAGCAACTCATTGGCGACGACTTCGAATATGGCGATAAAGTTGGACGGCCTAATACGTAAGTACCCTTTAGCTTTATTAATTTGGTTAATAAAGCTACCGGAATAGTAATATTATTATATCACACATAATTAATTTGTGGCGTTTAGGTTGCATGTTTTCGGTTTCCGGAAATTTATAAATCTTTGACAAGAAAATTAGGCGAATAATCTTTGAGTTGATTCCCAAAAGAATTAGATGAGGGTTAGAATTTTCATATTATGTCATATTTATCTTTAAAACGATGTTTTTAACACCAGTGAAGTCAATTTATGTGGTGTTAAAAGTCGTAATTCAAACATACATGCAACGCCATACTGTTGTCTTCAGCTATATTTTGAGTCTTAGCCTTTTCTTTTTGCAGGATGCGTAGCGGCATTCCAAAATTTAATAGCGCACAAATATTGCACAATATCGATTAATATTCGCAATATTGTTTAATATTGTTAAATATTGTTTAATATACACTATCGCACAGTATTGTACAATATTATACTACAGGATGTGCTTGCTACCTGTGTTATGGTGTCAGTCAATGTAACTCCGTTGCTACGTTAAGTAATCCTCAAATTTATTGTTTAAAATAAATTTCTCTTAATTTTCTCGTGAATCCTGAGCTAGTGACCTCTAAGATATCATAAATATTTCTATCAACTTTGCATTCACCTTTTGTCCGAGTTAAATATGACCACCACATTTCTTAGCTGTTGGCGAGATTACTGTACCTTTAGCTCCTGTTTCTTTATCACAATTCTTCTAAATCCTCTTACCCATTAAACACATGCTGTGTTCGAGCGATATTTCCTGTCGTTTCCTCCCCTCTAAGTTGATTGAATCCGTCCATCGGAACGCGTGCACACTCTTCAATCGCTTATCTCATTGTTATCAGAAAGGTTAAAAGCACTTGACGTGAGAGGGGATTTGCTTTTATAAAAGATGGTCAGCTAAATGTAAGAAATGTTCATTGCATGATTGATTGATTGATGGCCTTTTTTCCCCTAATGGTTTTTCTTCCTGGTAGAATACTTCAGTCAGTCAATAACAAGACTGTCGTGGTAATAAGCAAAGGACTTAGTCGTGACTTTTAGATTTCACGCCATTATTATTATTGCTTTAAAAGAGCAAAGTTGAATTTGTTTAAAGTTTGGCTTGCTCGGGATTGTTAGTTTGTGCCTGTGTAGATATTATCCCATACCGAGAAAGAATGATTAGGTTCGTGTTGAAGTTTTGTAGTTGACTTTTCAAGATTGCGAAGACTGTTTGTATGTAAACACAATTCTATAGATAATTGGATCTTTGAATGTTGCCGGAAATGAACTGGATATTTTATGTCCAAAAATTAAATTCGACCGTTTCCCGCCAAGTATATATCGAGCAGTAATGCAAAAAGTAGCAATATCTGTGTGTGTGTTGTGACTAATGGCACTTGCCTCGGGCAAACCCCTGCTGATACGATCAGCAGATTTTAAGCCTTAGAAATGCGTCTCTTTGTTTTACAAGTAGCGCCATCTAGGGCCAAGAGCACGACTTAGCTACACACACGTCACAGCCCTTTTTAGGGGGCGGACTACATTCATGCAAATTCATTCATTAATCTCAGATCGTAATTTAGACCTGGAACAGAGAACGGTCATCTCTGACCCAGCACCCCCGGTGGTATTACTCTCGGCATGGAGGACTTTGCGACCACGAACAGATTTAACGAGCGCCAGCCGCTTTTACACTCGGGGAATCTTTTGGCCGGTGAGCTTCGAACCCGTAACCTAAGAAGTACGAGTCAAACGCTGAACCAACCAGGCCATCTCGGCCTAGCAAAATATTTTCTTTCTTTTGTGGATCTTCATTTTTAAGACCTAAAACTGGCCAAATATTTAGTTTTGATAATCCAAGATGATCGCTATGTTGTCAATTTTCTGATTCACAAACCCTTCGCATCTGTGCGCATGCGCCAGAAAGCTTTATTTCTTCCCCAAACTAGGTGAGAAAAAAGGAGGTACGTCTGATGAGACAGAAGCCATAAGGGTTGAGGTTTTATAAAGAATTGCACGAAAGTAAATCTTGGGATCCTGAGACCGAAAGTACTGGTAACTTGAATGTTAGAAGATTTATCTGAGTTTGTTGTTGGTGATGTTGTCCGCCTTTTTAAGATCGATTCTAAAATCATTATTATACATTTTTAACAACAAAAAAGGGATATTTTATGTTGATAAAGAAATATATAATTAGGTTTAAAGAACCATGGGCGATTATAAAATCCGTAGACGAAAAATAAAACAATCCGTAGGCAAAAAATTGAAATTTTATTATCTGCACGAGCATCTTCAAAAAAATCAGCTTTTAATAACGCGTTGCCATTGCATTTACAAAAGCTCTGATTAGAAAAAAAAATAAGTTAATAACTAAAGCAAATAAAATCTAGAAAAATGTCCTTTTGAGCACGTGATTATGTAAAATGAAATAAATATTAAATCTGATATTTTTTTAAAACAATAAATGCGAGACAAAGTTTTTGGATCGTTTGCTATACTAAAGTGACTCATTCAACGAAACGATTAAAATGAATAAAAGCATAATTTAACTTGCACGAGCGCGTGGTGCTTGGCTGCTCAAGAAATGATGTTCTGACCCGATACAATGAAAAGTGCACAGCAGATTTCATTTTAATATTTATTTATTTATTTTTCATTTAAGCATCATTAGTGACAGTAAGGTTAAATAGAGACTGGAATATATTGCTATTATTATTATTGCACGTCTTTGCACTTTCTTACTATAAATAGAGGCATAAACGTGCAGTTTCATAACTTTGTACTTCTTCCATTCTGGATACTATGACTTGTAGTTACGTCGGAAATTACGACGGGCGGGATGTGTGCTCGCTAAAAAAAGAATTTTTAAAAATTTTAATTATACTTTCAATTAAAAATCAATCGAAAATTTGAAATTTTCCTTTAGTAATTTTATATTATCCTGAAAAATAACGTTCACATCACTTCAAATTTTAAAAAACAACAATTCCTTATTTTATTTTTATTTAGCGCATTTTCTAAATGTAATAAATTTTTAAATATATATTTAAGTATATTTCACTATACTTCCATCGTTTCAGTTTTTATAGCAATAATACCATTTTTTTTAAATATGTGATTACATGATGTTATTTCGGTTAGGAGGTTTTGATGTCTCCGAAATTTACGGGCAAAATATATTTTTAACGGCTTTTATCGGTATTGCATTAGTATTACGCATGCTTCTTTGAAAGCAAATGCTTTTTTAAAAGATTGACTTGCTTTTTAGCAGTATTGCTTTATTATTCCGTACGCTTCTTTGATATCAGATGCATTTTAAAAGGTTGACGTAGAACTATGACATCATAGCTGTTATTTCATCTCAAAATCGGTCGAGCCCCAAAACTTTGTTTGCCATCTAGAAAAATGGAAAATAATGAAAGTTAAAAAAAAAGTTATGTGTATATATATATCTTAAAAATAAATAATAACGTTGTCATATGATAACTTGAAATTTGGGATCGAAGATTTCATTCATTCATTTATTTTTTTGTATACATGTTATTGCTGCTATGCAGTTAAGCGTAATTTTGAAAAATAAAGATACATGAACCATACCTAAAAAATTATCATGAATCACTGTTTTGGATGAGAGATTCGAATACCTTCAAAAACATTTTTCTCCCAAATTATTAAATAAAATGTAATATTTATGCTCTTCTTCGCACGAATAAAATTGTTTTATTTTTTTTGGTGGGAATGCAAGATAGCTATAACTTTACTTGATTGTTTCTATGAAGAATTTCATTTCTTTTCGAGATTCTTGTAAAATAATTTTCTTGGAAGATATCATCGTAATTTACGTGCTTACCATTGTTTTCTATACCATAAATATAGAAATCAGCATATTTGGGGAGAAATGAAATTTTTCTTAAAACCCGAAAAATATTTTTGGAAACACCCCGAAAACATTTTTCTTTCCCATATAACTGGCGTTGAGAAAGTTTAATAATCGTCAAAGAATTCGAAATCGAAATTTTGACGAATCTCCACTCTTTAGATCTCCATGCGAACGATTTTGGAAAAATGTCCATCCTTCCGTCTGTAACAAAGATAACTCAAAAACTTCTTGACGTCGACAGATGAAATTCGGTGTACGGTCTTTACATCAAATTTGCAGATTTCTATTAAATTCTGTGTAAAATCCGATAAGAAGTTCGTCTGTTCGGGGATTCCAATGTAAGTTAACATATTAACTACAAAACATTAATTAGTTATGATATTGTTATGAATTTTGTGTAAATTAGATGTAAATATTTCTAAATTGTTGTGTAAATATTGTAAATAGTTTAATTCTATAAAATTAATTGTAATGAATTCACTCGTCAGCGAGAAAACACCGTTCTAAGGGGGTTTACAACAGAAGATCGCCATATTTGACCGATTTGGCGATTTAGGTGCGTTGGCGACATAATGAGGTCGCTAACGGTTTTTACTTCAAGCTAGAATGTGCAGTAGAACATCTATATTAATAAAAATGGATCTCAAAATGCGTTGCTAAGCGCAAAACTAGAGAACGGCTCGACCAATTCGGCTAATTTTTTTTAATATTTTCGTTAAGACACGAGGATGGTTCTTATGGTGAGAAAAAATAAAAAAAAAAAAAAAACTGCGAGGAAAATAGTTAAAACGACACTTTTCTTACTTCCCGCCAAAAATCTTCATTTCCTTCCCCCACACCAACTGAGTGAGATAGAAGGAAGTAATAAATTATGATTTGTTTAGAAAGATAAACGCGAAGTCGGTTGGTTTTCATTTATAGATAACGGGATGTTTAAAAAAGAAAGAAAATAGTTGCTTTTATTATTAGTCTGTATGGATATTTAATCTATGCCTGCTCAAAATAAAGTCTGGGCTGAGAAGAAAAAAAATAATAACAAAAACAAATAAGGGTTTGTAGAAAGAAAAGAAGTGAAGAAAAAAAGGATAGAAAAAGAAAAGAAGGGTGTGTGTGTGTCACCATTATTTCCTCTGTGCACGGCATTTTCCAAGCTGTTTTTAAACTTTCGCATCTCTTGACAACCAATTGTGTCTTTATTTGTTTAGTGTGTTTACATTTATGAAAATTTGAATCTCATTATTCTATAAAGACAGAATTTTAGACCTTTCCCTCCAACATTTAAATAAAATATCAATTCCGGGACAATCATTGCTCGGATAGAAAGAACAATGAACAGAACACCTGAAGAAAATAATACTATAATTGGACTATATGATTATCAAAATTTGTTTGGTTTAAAAATATTTTGGTGAAAAACCTGTTCTAAGATATAGCTACATAAAATATTATATGAAAATTTTAGCGAGCATTAATACTGGCGAACCGACTGGTCGCCAAAGGCGGCTAGTAAGAAATAAAGATTGATTCTTTTAGAATAGTGGAAGAATTTCCAGACTTACCTGGAAGAAACGTGCTGTTTCTAAGTTTGCCCCTCCCACTTCAGTGGGACGCTATTTAAGGCTCGCCTTAAAGGCGGGCAGTCAGTTGAGTTCGGAGGACAAGCTACGTGATTAACTGAGCTTGAGAGACCGTCTTTTCTGTTGCTGCCGTGTGGATCTGTAGCTTGGCTGTTATTTGAAACTAGCGAATTAAGTAGAGTTAATTCGCTGTGAATTTTTGCAACTTGAGTTGCGAATATTCAATACGCGTTTTCATAGACTATAAAGTCTGCATCTTCTTATTGCTCTTGCGTGAGAATCACTAGCATATTCGTAACAATATTAAAAGTTAACATATTAACTACATTCGTCGGTATATGACAAAGACATCTCAAAATTGCTTTAATCTAGACGCATGAAATTTGGTACAAGTCCTTTACATTAACCTTGTAGATTTGCTTCAAATTTTCAGCAAAATCCAATTTTACGATTTCGTCTGTCCAAATATAATTTAGTCCAAATACGTTTTAGGCAGATTCCTATGTTAAGACTACCTAATGCAATGGTTGTGACAACAAGAAAATTTCTTCAGTTTTTCACCAATCATAGAACCCCAAACTACTCTTCGTTCCAAAGTGTGTGTAACGTATAATCATTTTGTGTTTGAAGTAAAAGGTAGAGAATCAGAAATCGGCTAGAAGAAAGAGTGAATTTTTTTTAAATTTTGTTTTATTCCATCCCGTGAGGCACGCACGTATTACGCACAAAAAGCGTGGCACAAAAGCAGAAAAAAGTAAAAATGAATCACGAAATCATTTATCCCCGGTATTTTATACCATGAGATTCTCATAAATCTGACACTTGTCTATTTCTGACAGGAATTCTCACACAATTTGACCTTGACAAGAGAAACGCAGGGATCCTTTAGAAGAATGCTTATATCAGTGATTTTATCCTTTCACTCGGCACGTGGAACCGATAACGCAGTATTTTTACAAAGCTTCAATTGATTTGAGTAAATAGAAAAAGTGGAATGGCATCAGGAAATAAGAGAATATTTTATTTAGAAGGACTTTGCTAAGGGTTGATTTAAGCTAAAAATTAAGAGATGAATTAGAATTAAATTATATTTTAAAATATCATTGCAATATATAATATAATATGTCTAATGCTTTGCCCATGTTATCTTGTGAACAAGATTACTTGGGTAATTTTGTTTGAATTTTTAACTGGTTTGGAATATGTTGTTAGAAATAAAAAATCTCAGACGAGTTCGTAAATAATCCCTCTAGCTCAAAGGGATTAGGAATGGAGGGATGTTGAAATTTTCATTTTATTATATATTCCTTAATATAGAAGATGTAAAAATTAATTCAACTAGCCAAATTAACTCGTCATTAAAACGAACCATTTTTGTGTTTGAAGTTTTTTAATAACTGGAATATTTTATAAGTCAAGGGTTGAAAAATGACTTTCAAGCCCTAATTTTGACTTTTTAAAATCAACAATTTAGGTTGCCAGATAGAGACTTAGATGTAAAGGCATTTATTTACCTTTGCCTTCCAGCTTGCCGAGATGATTTTTTTTTTCATTTTAATTCCTTATATTTTGTGTTTTCCACCATTTCCAGTATTTCTTTCGTGTATTATCGTAAATTCAGAAATTTGATGTACCATTATCTGGTTTCAAGTAAGCGTTTTCTCGAGTAATTTCAAAATTTATTTTGGTTCTAGGAGGTCTGAAAAATCTAGAGATCGGATTTTATACTGATTATATTACTTTCATTTTTTGATCAACTGGTCTGAAAATCTAGAGATTGGATTTTAGAGATCGGATTATACTGACATTACTTTCATTTTTTTTGATCAACTGATCTGATTTTGTACTGATTACATTACTTTCATTTTTTTATCAACTGGTTTGAAAATCTAGAGATCGGATTATACTGATATTACTTTCATTTTTTGATCAATTGATCTGATTTTATGCTGACTACATTACTTTCATTTTTTTTTGATCAACTGGTCTGAAAACTAGAGATCGGATTTTATATTGATTACGTTACTTTCATTTTTTGATCAACTGATCTGATTTTATAAGGACTACATTACTTTTATTTTTTTAATCAACTGGTTTGAAAATCTAGAGATTGGATTTTATACTGATTACATTACTTTCATTTTTTGATCAACTGATTTGATTTCATACTAACTAAATTACTTTCATTTTTGATCAACTGATTTGATTTCATACTAACTAAATTACTTTCATTTTTTTGATCAACTGGTTTGAAAATCTAGAAAACGGATTTTATACTGATTACATTACTTTCATTTTTTGATCAATTGGTCTGAAAATCTAAAGAAAGGTTTTATAGATCGGATTATATTGATCACATTACTTTCATTTTTTGATCAACTGCTCTGAAAATCTAGAAATCGGATTTTATACTGATTACATTACTTTCCTTTTTTGATCAACTGGTCTGAAAATCTAAAGATCAGATTTTATAGATCGGATTATATTGATCACATTACTTTCATTTTTTGAACAACTGTTCTTAAAATCTAGAAATCGGATTTTATACTAATTGACATTTCTTTCCTTTTTTGATCAACAAATTGAAAAAAAAAAATTAAAGAAAATAAAAGAAAAAGAAAAAAAGAAACCTAGTCCTGAGAAAGTCCACTATTCTCTTCGCTGATTTGCCAATTAATAATCATCTGTCATTCATTTTCGATTAATTTCTCGATACATTCTGCTACCATCGGATATTACTTAAAAATCCCGCCTCCTTTTATATCCTTCTCAGCAAAGTCTTTTCCTGAGGGCCCTATTGTGAAAGGTGTCCTGTTTGTACGTACGTCCTTGACTTTACACCGTGCGAACGGAAGCCCGAAGCCAGTGTCATCATGCTCATATTTATTTTACTGCCTTCCAATTTTACCCTCTGGCTTTATTCTTTCTCTTTTCTTCTTTTCTCGGTGTGTATGTGTTTACGACGTCGTTAAGGAGTAAAGACATTTTTGTCGGTCACTGTTACCTAAGTCCCAAGGACAATTTCTTTTCTTGCAGAGTGCGAAAAACTTTCGCCCTCTTCAAGATATTTTTTTCTTTTTGCTGTGCTTCGAAGTTGTTGATTTCCCAGACGAGTTTTTTATCCTTGTGTTGTTTCAATTGTCTGTTGAAATTGCATGCTTTTTTTCTTTTCTTTCTTCTTTGGTTATTTTACAGTGAAAGTGATAATAGTCATTACGTGCAATTAATGTATGTTTTTTTGCTCTAACCTTTAGTAATTCTTGTAGTTATTAGAGACGTATTGTGTGTAGAACTCTGGTCTTTAGATTAATTGATTTGGGAAAGTCTTAAAAACAATCACGCATTTGGTCAGTGAAATATATTTTTTGCGAAGCCTCGCAATAATTGTATTTCTCGCCAAAAGTATACTTTTGTTATGGATTCGATCAAAATTGTCGCGATGTTTTATGAATGCAATAATAATTCGGCACAACGATTTACTTAGCTTAAAATCAATCAGTATAATAAATTTTTTATAGCGTCCTAGTAGTATTTTATCTTAGAATTATGATTAAAATGAAATCTGCTATTCATATTTAATGTACCATGTCAGAAAATCATTTCTTGAAGGTCAAGCACCACGTGCTCGTGCGAGTTAAATGATATTTTTATTCATTTTAATGGTTTCATTGAATGAGTAACTTTAGCATTGCAAACGATCCAAACAAACTTTGTCTCGCATTGATTGTTTAAAAAAATATTACGTTTCCTACTTATTTCCTTTCAAATAATCACATGTTCAAAATGACATTTTTCTAGGTTTTATTTGCTGTAGTCATTAACTTATCTAGGTTTTATTTGCTGTAGTCATTAACTACAGCAATAATGTAAATGTGATGGCAACGCTTTATTAAAAGCTGATTTTTTGAGATGCTCGGGCAGATAATAAAATTTTAATTTTTCGCCTACGGATTGTTTTATTTTTCTCCTACGGTTTTTTAATCATTATATATTTCTTTATTAACATGATGAAATATCCCTTTTTTGTTGTTAAAAATGTATAATAAGGATTTTAGAATCGATCTTAAAAAGGTGGACAGCATCATCAACAACAAATTCAGACAAATCTTCTAACATTCAAGTTACCAGTACTTTCATCTCAGGATCCCAAGATTTACTTTCGAGCAATTCTTTATTTGGATTTTGTTGGCGCCATAAACTTCATCCCCAAAACGGATTTTTGTTGAAGCCAAAAACTTAATCCCCAAAACAACATAATGTTCTGACATGATAATAATTTAGTATTATTTTGCTGCATTATGGCCATGTGTCATAAAACCCAGAATAATATCATTTAGAATTGGAAGATAAATTAAAGTTATTTTTAAGACTTCATTGTTTTACT
>JAOUZG010031479.1:2062415-2087952 GCA_026289955.1 Argiope argentata | reverse complement strand
TTTTTTTATATATTTCTTATAAAAACTGTAAGAAATCCCCCCTCCCAAAAATTACCCCTTTCTTAAAAGAAAATTATCAACTTTTGGAATGTACAAAAGGATACATAAAAAAAAGGTCTTAAATAGCGCTTAATTAATCAGTTTTTTTCTTTTTTTCTTATTTTATGATCAATTTTACCACTCATTGTTTAATTAAACGCATT
This sequence comes from Argiope argentata, assembly GCA_026289955.1. NCBI lineage: Eukaryota > Metazoa > Arthropoda > Arachnida > Araneae > Araneidae > Argiope > Argiope argentata. Next base: position 2,087,749 of record JAOUZG010031479.1, on the reverse strand, counting down.
CATTGTTTAATTAAGGATATTTAACCCTTTATCTACTGATGTTACTTATAAGTACCATTTAAATCTGGATTATATTTTTGTAATATGACTAATTTGGCCGATGGTATTCTAAAAAACACGAAGAATGTAACCCAAATAGCAAGAAGCTAATATAAGCTAAAAGTAGGAATGAAAAATATTTAATTAATAATTAAATTAAAATATATCTATTAATTTAATTTTTTTTGTTCTATGAGATTACTTTTCAATTAAAACTGATTTACTTGTGTAAAAATGAAGTTGAAAAATTGATGGCAAGATAATTCAGTAGATAAAGGGTTAGTTGACAGATTTCTCCAATACATAAAGAGACCCTCTTGATTCATTTTATAGTACCAAATATACGATTTAGTTGTTGCTTTTCTTTACCAATTGTATTTGGCAGGCTATTTTCACCTCCTGAGATATCAAAACATGTGTGCGTATGCGTGTGTGTGTGTGTGTGTGTGGAGAGAGAGAGGGAGGGAGAGGGAGAGAGAAAATTATTATTTGTTGAAAACAGATAGCACAGTCATGGCAGATGACAAGTTCAGTGTTGAAGTGTTTTTTATTCCATAAATGGAAGCAGGCATTATGTACAAACAAAAGTGACAAGAATAAGGCAGAACAACTCAAAACGGAATGGCGAAAAACTGATTAAACTTTTATCCCTCTGAATATATACCTTTAGATTTTAATAGAGATCTTTGACATATGCCAATCACATGTACAGCTCATGCAAAGGAATTTTAGGGATCTTTTAGTGGAATTGGCTGAGCTGGACATTTTCTATCCCTACACTTGGAGTGTGAGAAAGTAGCCGGCGTTTAGCTGTTTCAGCAATTTTACAAAGCTTCTGTTGAACTAATTAACTAGAACAAGTGGAATGGATTAGGAAATAAGAGATTATTTTAGAATGATATTACTATGGCTAAATTAAATTGAAAACTTAGAAATTAATTTGAATTTAAATTGAGAATTTAAAATATCTTTACGTATATATAATATGCAACATAACGAAATCATACTTTGGGGATTGTCTACAAATAAAATAATTTTATTTAGAAGATGATTTGTAATATTTTGCTAGGCGTTTGCAAGTAATTCAGTAGATAAGAAATTGAACTCCTTAACTTGATTATGCGTAGTTGAGGTTCCCAATTCTTTTTTTGCTGAAATTAACTGATTTTTAGAATTTAAAGTGCTTTTCTTTTTCTTTTTTAAAGAACAACCAGTTTCCTTTTTATCGATTATATGAGCTGTTGAATTTCTGTTTGAAGAGGAATTTCGTTTTTTTGAGAATTTTTAAAAACTTTAATGATAAATTTATATTTGCAACATCTGCCTCCTTTGCTCTCTTTTCTTTAAACGACCTGAATCTTGTTTTCAAACCTAATAGGTCGCTTTGATGGAAATACCCATCGCAGACAGCAGCGAAAGTGGAAAGCTGAAATCCGTTAAGTAAAAACTCCCAACTTAAACTCTTAAACGCCCTGTCTGTCCCTCTCCTTGCATTCTTTACCACAAGTTCGAAAACCTTTCGCAGAGGTCGAAGTGCCCAAACTTTTCAACCACAGTGGGAACAATTGCCTTCCAAATTGATTTCCATTTTTGGTTGTTTACTCTTTACCCCTGGCTTTTGATTTTCGTTCATTTTATTTTCTCGATGCCTTTCTTTTCTCCTCTACGTTGCAGTTACCCGCTGATGCGTAACGTTTGATCTTGGGGCTTGTTGATTGCCAGGCCTTGCCAATCACGTGCGACACCAGGTTCGAGGGATTGTGAAGCGATTCGCTATTAAATGGCGCGAGTGTTTCGACTTGTTGTAAATGACGTCAATTTCTTTCTTTTTTTCAAACATCAACTCTTCTTCATTTTCCTTCTTTTTGACATTTTTTTTATTTCTGTGGTAGCTAATTGTGATCTCGTTCATTTGGTGAAAGTGTCATTTGGTTCTGAAAATGTAATTATCTGTTTTGTTTTTCGTTCTATTTCAACATAAATGTAGTGACTAAAGAAAAGACTTTATGTGAATGTCTGATTTCACTATTAATTCTTTTTTTTCTGTATTAAGGTGACCAAGGGACCTTTTAAAATAACTTTTCACAATTTGCACTTTGGCAATTTGAAATTTTACAGGCATTAAGAGTAACACTATAGGAGATGACACACAAAATTGTAACGTATTATATTAATTTATTTATGAGTTAGGGGGGGTAATATAATATAACATTAGCGATAAACAACGTTAAGGGGAAAAAAATGTTCCATGATCTCCAACTTTGTTCGAAAGCGCTCCAATTTTTATTATTACTTACCCTAACTCTTTTGGAACAAAAGTTGGGATTAATCGTAGAAGTTTGAGTATGAAATATCAAAAATTAACCGATATAATAACTTAAAACTACTGATTTTTGAAAAAAAGTTTAAGTAGTTTTGAGTTATTACAGTGGTTAATTTTCATATTTCGAACTCAAATTTAAAGATTAATCCCAACTTTTGTCCCAAAAGGGTTAGAGTAAATAATAATAAAAATTGGAGTGCTTTCGAACAAATTTGGAGCGCCTGAAACATTTTTCCGTAACGTTATTTATCGCTAATATATTATATTAACCCCCCCCTAACTCATAAATAAATTAATATAATACGTTACAATTTTGTGTGTCATCTCCTATATTGTTACTCTTAATGCCTGTAAAATTTCAAATCGCTAAGGTGAAAATTGCAAAAAGTCATTTTAAAGGTCCCTAATCACCTTAAGTGATTACCAAATTAACATTTATTGATTTCTAAGTCTAAAATTATGGTTCCCAATACTTTTGGCTGTGCCGAAGCGTAATGCCCTTTTTCTTTTTTTCTTCTTCTAGTTGAAGACGAAGTGACAAAAGACATTTTATACTTGTCGGATTTTATCATTAATTCCTTTTTTCTTTTTCTTTTTGTTGAAAGTTTGTTTCTGTTTCTTTTGTTGTTTTCTTTTTGTTGATGACTTTTTAAAATTAGTATTTATTGATTTCAAAGTCTTTTCTAAAGTGAAGAACTCTGGACCGATTCGCTATTAAATGGCGCGAGTGTTTCGACTTGTAAATGCCGTCTCTTTCTTTCTTTTTTTTTCAAAAATCAACTCTTCATTTCCTTTTTGACATTCTTTCTCTTCTCTGGTAGCTAATTGAGATCTCGTTCATTTGATGAAAGTGTCATTTGGTCGATACAAACAGTCGATAAGTAGTCGAGAACCTTATGAGATGTTTCATCGTCTCCATTTATTAGAATTCTAGTTCCTGATATAAAAAGTGCTTTGGAGAAATTTTTTTTATAATTTCGAAAAAAGGAAAAAAAAAGTTTTTGAAACATACGGGAATGTATCATATTAAAGACATTAATATTTTATAATTTTTAATGTAAATATACAAAATTGCATGCAACAATTGAAAGTTTTTAGTTTTGAAAATAGGGTTTGATTGGTACAAAGATTTTGTTTTTCAAATTAAACATGAAATGTTAATACATTTTTTTCTATAAGTAGTTAGAATTAAAAAATTTTTTTTTAATGGTTCTCAGATTGTTTTAGCTTTTTTTTATATGAAGTATTGTAACAAGGATAAGATATGCATTAATTTATATTTAAATAAATTTTCAATAAATAAAATGAATTAAATCAAAATTTTTCTGTCTTCTTAAGTCGAATTAAGAGCTTGAAGAACTTAAGTACTTAAATCCATATTTAAGCATAAATAAATAGATTAAAAACTTTTTTTTCTTGAATTTATCAGTTTAATAAAGCAAACCCTTTCCTGCGATATACAATTTTTTGCTATATTTGATAATATTAGAGTTATGAAGATATCAAATGTACTTAAAAGTAAGCCGATTACTACTGCAATATTAATTTTTAAAGAACCTTAAAATTTTCTTAGGGTATTACTTCACTTTAATAAGCTTTTTATTAATAGAACATTGTTAAAAATATCGAAATTACTAATTTTATTATTTCATCATATTTATTATTATCATGTGAGAAATGATGTTGTTTGGGTTAGGAGATTTTGGTGTCTCTGAAATAACGTAGGCAAAAAAATATTCGTTTTTTCATTTGTAGATGGCGAGTCACCTGATCCATAACATTTGAGGTTTGTTTTGACAGTATTGTTTCAAATATTTAATTAAAGTTACTATCAATTATTGTTTGTCGTTTTTATGAAATTACGTCATCTTCCAGTTTTTTTACGATTTCTTGCTTTTAAATAATTAATCTCGCCATAATCCATAGGATTAACGTTTTTTAGAAGAAAAGAGAGAGTGAGAGAGAGTTTAATTGCCATTACATACAAACATTTGTCTTTTAAATTTTTTTTATTCTTAAATTAACTCCGGTATTAGAAGTGTTGCTCTTACTAACAGAACTTTTTCATGTCTGATAACATAATCAAACAATTTAAGTTCTTTGTTGTTTAATTGAAGGATGTATTTATAAAACATTGAAGCCGATTTTTAGTTTTTAAACTGCGAAGATTACGAGGTCACTGTTCGTTGTTATCTAAACAGTCCAACTACTTTGCTTTATTTATTTTTCTAAACTCTTACTATTAAACCGAGAACTGGATCTGGCCCCTTTTTTTCCTGGTACCATTTATAAAGACAGTCGTAAAAACTTAAAGAAGCAGTGAAAGTAACCCATTAAACAAGAACTGCTGTATTGTATATTCGCTATATTTTAAATGCTACAGGAGAAATTTCACTAAATGGCCTGAATTTAAAAAAAGTTTTTGACCTGAGACTCTGCTTATCTCCTGATATGAATCAGTAAGCTAAATAAAGGCAGCTTCTGTTTTGTTCCTTTATTCTCAAAGAATTTTGATTCGAACTTTTATCCTGTTTTTACAAAGTAACCCTCGAGTTTCATAATTAGTTGCTTTTTTTAAAGCAGGTGTTTTTTTTTTTAACACCTGCCATTACTCATTATTTCCATCAAGGCAAAATAGCGCTGATGATGCTATTTAAAAATACAATTTCATCCATTTTGGCGAAAAGTTTGAAGTTAAAAACTATTATTTTGGACACAACCTTAAGCTCATCTTCGTAGTACTCTCACGTTCTTGGCGCAGTTTTGGGCTCTGTAAAGGGTTATCTAAGGTGACCAATCATTTCTCGGATTTTATCCTCATTGGTATTTCAAACAACCTTCCACTGAATCGCTCTAATTTTTATGGTCAATCCTACCTGATTGATTATGCATATTTTTGTTACTTTTTTGTTGTTCTTCTTAACTTGTAGTGACACGGGCTATGAAAAAGACTAAGTAAATCAAAGAAAAATTGTGACATGCCCACTAGATTATGGTTTGAATGTCATCTTTGTCAGATTTTTTTTCCTGTTGTGTTTTACAGACTTGTATGTAGAAAAGAGAAATATAGAAAAAAAAAATGTTTGTGCGATATAACGAAATGCTCTACGTAGGTTTGGAGATTGTTAGACTGGTCTTTTTTTTATTACTTACCTCGAACTTTTGGATATATATATATATATATATATATATATATATATATATATATATATAATATTAGATATCAAATAGCATTTTGTGCTTTATTTATTCTTACACTTGATTCTTTAGCACATCTAACGTAGAACTTGGTACATTCGGAGAGATAACAAGGAAAATCCAATTTATCCGAGCATTTGAACGAGGAGGGGGGGGGGAGAAATGAATCAGAAAAGAAATTCAAGGTAAAATAATAATTTTTGTGCTTGAAATGGTTGTAAATGTTTAATTTTATCAACTTTTGTAGCATTCATATAGTTTATGTAATAAACGAATTACAATTTTATTAATTTTAAATAACATTTTTTGTGAAATGAGAAAACATTTTACAATTTAATAGTTTTACAATTGTATAGTAAATAGCTGAAACAAGTTTCATGTATTAAAAATCAATTATTGTACTATAGAATTCTAAATGCCAAGTATAATGAACTTTTAATATACTTAAATTAATAAAAAGAAAAGAAGTTCTTATTGCTTTTTTAAATCAAAAATTAGTTATTTGAATTATTGAATTCTTCAAAAATTATTTGATTCGCCTAAACTAATGATTGTTAAAAATTTCATTTAAATATTTTGTATAACTCCATCTTTTTCTGCAAAATATTTTTTAATTCAAATTTTGATTGGCATAATGTTTTTGAAGCATTTTGCCCTTCTATATATTTTTGCTGTACATTTCTTTAACTTTTTATATACGCTTAATTACTAGGAAGAATTGATTGCTGTATTTAAAAATGAATTTGAATCAATTTTTTTTCTCATTCTTTTGAGTTTGAAGTTAGGCCTTAGTTGCGAATACAACAAAATTTAATTATTATCATGTCAGATCATGATGTTGTATTTGAGGTGAGGTTTTTTGGGTCAACAAAAATCCGTTGGCGAAAAATTTAAAATTTTATTATCTGCACGAGCACCTAAAAAATAAATCAATTTTTAATAACGCGTTGCCATTGTATTTAGAAAATCTCGGGTTTTTGCTAATGTTAAAATTATGATAAAAAATTACTTGTTTTATCATTAATTCTGAAATAGGACTTTCAATTATGCTTCGTAATAAATACACTTTTTATTTTGCTCACAATAATTTATTGCAAAAAGATTCAGTTAAAAGTACTGTTATTAAGTCGTATCAAATAAATTGAAATTTTATAAAATATGTGCCATACTAATAATTTAATTACTTAGAAAGCAACAATCTTGGAGAGCAAGATGCTCGCGACTGATTTTTAATATTTAACAAATTTATTAAATATTGCATGACTTTTAAATCGTAAATAATTAGAATACCTATGGAACAAAAGATAATTGACTTAAGTAAACTAAGAGTGTATAGAATATGGCCGCAATTTACGAAAACAATTCAGAAAAAAGTTTTATATAAGTACTAGCAGTACCCGCACGACGTTGCCCTTGGCATTGCATCCCAGAAGAAAAATTACCTTTAAACTTAAGTCTATCCTCCACCCGTTATGATATGGGCATGTTAGGCTACACCAAACAAATATAAAAATATGTTTAGAAACGATTAAAAAATAACAAAAAAATATATATATAGCGCACATGCAGAAATATTTAGATTGTTACGAAGGTAAAAATATGTTATGTTGTTAGACAAAAAATAGGTGATCATTTCGCTCCTCAGGAGATTCATTCTGTCTTCGTGATCCAGTTACAATGCTATTTAAAGAAAGACGGTTATGTCAAAATCAAAAGAGTCTCCCTACCTAAGTGTGGATATTATTTCTCTGATATTCGCTAATCGAACGTTTCTTTCCTCTTCCGGCCAAGGTTGAATTTCCTTTTTTTCGGGGCATAATGAGTTTTGAATCGCCGTTTAAAATCAGACGCAAACAAAGAAATGCATTGCATTTGCATACCACAGCTCTTGCTATTTGCACATGCGGAGTTTGAGGTTTTCACGTATATGCGGATAGTGCAAAGTTAAAAATCACAATAATAAAAATCCTTTATTATGTTTACATGACTTTAATGTACTAAACCCGTCTCCAATAAACGCTCTACAAAATGATATAAATGTATCCAATATCCATTAACTGTTTCTCGAGTTTTTGTGGTTGAAACATACAGAGACTTTCAGGAGACTTCATTTTATACTATGTTTAGATATAATACTTTTTTCTTTCTGAATTGTTCTTATTTAATTTACTATTTCAGGTTAATGAGAATAAATTCGTTTTTTTATAGAAGCTTTTTAATATTTCATTGATTGGATATTCAGTAAACCAGAAAAACATTATTAATTACCGACGGTTTTAATTATTTCACAATTATTCACCCTCAGAGCAACCATAGTAAGAGAATCATCAATTATTAACCTCCTCCTCATATCATGCCCAAGTATTGTCTGCATTTTTGCTGTAATATGTTTTGGGCGTTTGATGTTTGCATAAAGAAGTAACCTTGGCAGCACAAAATAGAATGTTAATAATGCGAAAATAGAACTTAAAATTTTTTTTATTATGTAAAATCCTCCAATTTTATTTGTCTCAGTGGAAATATTTAAAAGTGGGAGTATCGTTTCAAGGATAGTTGCATAACTTAGGGTACAGAAATCGGCTATTATTATACAGTAAGGCGGTAAGCCTTGGTTGAAATGAATATTGCATGCTTTTCTTTCCTTTGAGTTAACAGATATTCTAATTCTTTGTGCATGAAACAAATTTTTTTTAATCTCTATTTATCATAAAGATAAATGCGTGTGCGTGAAATACTTGAATTCTTTTTAAATGAAGAGTTTTTACTCATTTTTTTAAGTGACTGATTTATTGGTATGCGAATAAAGCTAAGTATACTAAACTTTTATATATTTTATTTTATGCTGGCTTATAACAAAATCAATGGACTAAGGTTAACTATAGATTTATTATCTCATATTTATATTGATTCATCGTATTCTGCATTCACAAAATGACTGGACATTATTATTATTGTCTGGTGCATTAAGGGGATTTGAATAATTGAAGATCAAAATCGCGTAGGCATGGCAATACTCACCAACATCTTTTAATCGCATATATTTTTAACCTGCTTTTACCAGTATTTCATTATTATTATGTACTCTTCTTTAAAAGCAGATGTGTTTTTAAAAGTTTGACCTGCTTTTACCAATATTTCATTATTATTATGTACTTTTCTTTAAAAGCAAATGTGTTTTTAAAAGGTTGACCTGCTTTTACCAGTATTGCTTTTTCAAACTGATTTAAACTGCTTAATGACTTAAAATTAATTAAATAATTACTTAAAAATAGTAAGGTTCTCACATGGTAACTTGAAATTTGCGATCGTAGATTTTATTATTATTATTTTCTGTTCGTAGATCGCTATTTGTCTCGAACCATTTTTATGTGTAGTTTTGATTTGAGCGTTAGTGAAATGTTCTAGTTCATGAAATTCCTGGCCTTTCTTGATAACATGAACTTTTTTTAAGCATGTAATAAGGATTAAAAGATTCTTTAACTATAATGTTTGTCATGTGAGAGCATGATGTTTCTTTGGTTAGAAGATTTTGATGCCTCCGAAATTTACGGGCAAAATTTTTTTTACCTGTTTTGCATTATTATTATATAGGCTTCTTTGATAGCAGATGTGTTTTTAAAATGTTGTCCAGCTTTTACCAGTATTGCTTTATTATTACGTACGCTTCTTTGACAGCAGATGCGTTTTTAAAAGGTTGTCCGCTTTTTGTAGTATTGCTTTATTATTACGTATGCTTCTTTGACAGCAGATGCGTTTTTAAAAGACTCGCGCACGCACACACACACACACACACACACACACACACACACACACACACACACACACACACACACCCACACACACACACACACACACACACACACACACACACACACACACACACACACACACACACACACACACACACACACACACACACACACACACACTTATATATGTAGAGAGAAGGATAGAGACCGATAGAGAAGTCTCGTGTTTGTTTCAAGCTGGTTTAAATTGGTTAATGGCTTAAATTAATTAAGACAAATAATGCTTAGTAATAAAAATGTTTAAAAATAATAATTCTTACATGAAATTTGTGATCGAAGATTTCATTTTTTAAAATTTCTTTCCCTAGAACTCTACCAATTTCCGTGATAGTTTTTACTACAAACTTTGTTAGTTAAACTGTGATAATCAAATTTAACTTATTGCTAACAAAATAGTAGCATTTTTGAATAAACTTTTTTCTAGGAAGTATTTACCTTCAGTCATTAGATAAAGATGATTACCAGCCTCTATAAATGAATATTTTCATTTAAATCTGATTTTATTTTTTTTTCTTTTCTAAGTAATCAACAAAGTAAAGGAAATATATTTCTGCTTTTTTTTTTTCTTCTTGCTACAAATGTTCTTAAAAGTTGCTTATCTGCGAGGTCAATAAACGCTGAAAACAAAGCGGATGCCTTAAATGTTTTTAGTTTCTGTCTTTCCTCTCTTTCTTAAATTAGAAGAAGGGTTGAAGGTTTTCAGTAAACTTAACTGCAGTCAAAAATAGTGAATTCGTGTAATAATGTAACCTGTTCTTTGATGTATATTGACAGATGTATACCATATGTTTAAAAGGGAAGAGATGGGTTGCTTTTTGAATTTTTTTGTTGCCGAATATGGTTTTTTTGGAGGGGGACGGATATATTTTTTGATTTTTTTCCCTCATACAAAACGTAGAGATAGTAAATATTGTGATATAAATTTCAGAACCTATTTATTTTGATGAATCCATTAAGTTAGATCATTTTTAATTCCAAAAATTTGTATTTGCAATAATGCCTATTTCCACCAATAATAATAATAATAATAATAATAATAATAATAATAATAATAATAAAAAGGAATCATTGAGAAGTTTTCAATGGAATCGAACCCTTCCCAACGGGGGCGCCTCTAGGGAAGCCTATTATGGGAAAGACCGCTGATCCAGAGACAACAATATTTTAATATTTGATATAATTAACCATTATGGTATAGATGGTATAGTGACTACAAGTGTAGTTTTGTGTCATATTCAAATCAATTGATTGTGAAAAAATGCGTCTAAAGTATAAATTTGATTTTCGTATGCTGTTTCAAAGGTTAACCGCCAAAATCACGCCAAGTTTTTTTTGAGAGGTTCAATAAAAATGCTAAATTCATAACAAATGTTAATATTTCTATACTATTGTACGTTAGTGTTATATATGGCGTTCTCTGGCATAACATCTTAATTAGAGTGTGCTCGAGAAAGTTATGGGGAGACCGCTCTGCTCTTTGAAAAGTAGTGCTTTTAAAAAAATAACTGGCATTAATTAAAAATCTACTTATCTATCATGTGGATTGATTATTAATTGGTATTAATGAATGCGAAAAATATAATTGTTACCCCCCCCCTGTTATTAAATTTTGAAAATTCATATTTATTGTTCATTGTTAAGTTATTTTGTGTAGTTAAAATAGATCAAAATATTCCGTATTCCATAATAATGTGGTTTATTTCATTTTATTTTACGCTTTTCTTCTTCGAATGGTTATTGTATTTTCTTCAAGTCGTGTTTTTTTAAAATTTATTTAAAAAAGATTACTTTGAATATCAATATTTGAATTTTAATGATTTGTACTTTTTAAAACTATCATATTGGCTCTATCTTGACTGCCATCTGTAAATATATACCAACACGCTGATGGGAGAAAGTCTTTCTCGCTTTATCAAATAAAAATTGGTGTTTACGTATAAATTCCCTATTCCTGACACTGTTTGAGCTATGGCATCCGGGGTTGTTATTTTTATGGGTGGAGATCAAATTTCGATGAAGCAACAAGTTGCTTACAAATAACTAGTAAATTGGGCGCTTTTGTTCGTTGTATAACCACTTGACAGCTCAATAAGCATCCCTGCATAACTTCCTACGCATTTTCTGGATTGCTTGTTTGTGCTTTGTAAGAAAATTGCACACAACACGGACGAAATTATTACCTAAACATAATTGTTTCATCTTTGCCGCCGCTTTATCATTGTCCATTATACTACACTAAATGCCACTTGAATGATTTCCGATTAACCACTATCTTTAATTTCGGTACGGTCTTGGAACTTTGAACCGACCACTGGGCAATCCTCTTGTCTTTGATGTACCGCAGTATCTGTCTCATGGTTTGTTTGTGGTATGCTTTCTTCTATCTCACCGTTCCTTTCCTTCACAAGGGCCTCAACAATCGACCTTGACTTTCTGCATATTTATTTTTCGAAAAAATGGGGTTTATCTTGACTGTCATCTATCAATATAGATCATCAGGCAGATGGCGAACGTTTTTCTCTCTTTATCAAATAAACGCCAATCTTGGCGTATCAGTTTAGGGCTGCAAAACCAATAAATTTTGTGTCAGCGTCGTATCATCTTTGTGATTGCGCTATTGTTGACCGTTCGAAAATTATTTAAATCAATGCTGCCAAGCTTCATTGGTTACTCAGGGTGATCCTAATCAAGGAAGGAAAGAAAGAAAGAAAGAAAGGAAGCCGGACCGCTGCTCGACCCCCGGAAATGTCGCCTAGATACCGTTTGAAAGGCCAACCTGGATGGATGGCGACCATTTGAAAGATACGAAACTGGCGTGCTACACAATCCTTTGGCGTGTTTGTATTTTGAAATGCTTCATTGTTTTGTTTATTTTTACCGCTCATTGTCACCAACTTCTGCGTTACTGTCGTGCATGATTACAGGCATTTAGATTGGCCATTTTGCCCTCTCAGTGCGTTTTTGGTAAGAGCAAGTTCTAGAGAATCGGCACAGGAAATGCAGTTAGAAGATATGCAAATTTAAAATATGCTTTTTGAAGATCGGGTCTTTCTCAGGCTGCTGGTATTTTAATGAATGTGTATCGAAATGATACAGTTCATGGCCAGTGAGATGGACAATTCAATTCAAATTCATATCGAGATGGTTATAGAACTGATGATGTGACCGAACTTTTTAAATTGAACGTAGTTATGCTTTGGGGAAGTTGTTAGAATTTTACTGATTTTTTTAAAAGCTAATATTGCATATTGTACCTGATTCTGAATTATTGAAGCGAATTTTATTCGGTGTGATTAAGGATTGATTTAGATTGCAATAATTAATTTTTGAAGGATGCGAATGAAGTTTGAATTTTTCTTCCATGCTTTACCAAAATTTCTCTTTTTTTGGATTTGATCTCTAGTAGCAATAAAATTTTTTAAATGGCTCTATTTATGAATTGTAATAGTCATGGGGGAAAAATTAATAAATTTTTTGAAACTTTATGCAGTTGCTACAAAGATTTAACTTTAGAACGAATCAAAAATGAAAAATAAAAATGAAATCTACGGTCTCAAATTTGAAATTATCATGTGAGAATATTATTATTTTTAAGTGATTATTTGTCGTAATTAAGTTAAGACATTAATCAGTGTAACTCGGTTTGAAACAACCACGAGACTTTTCTCTCTCTCTCTCTAATGATAATTTTTTTAAACTTTCATTTTCAATTTTTCTAACTAGCGAACAAAGTTTTGGATCTCGACCGATTTTGAGATAATAATAATAATAATAGACAGTAATTTCGACGAAAAGTTCACTATTACTAGAAGCTATTGTATATGTGGTAAAATCCAATGAAAGTAAAGCAAATTAAAATTAAAAATATATTCTAATATTTACAGTATTTCGAAAAACACAATTAGTAAGATTGCGCTTATAATATCATTAAAGAACAAACATAAGTTGCGTTTTACAAAATTGCGATAGTTAAAACTAAAAAAAGAATTAAAAAAAAACGATAATCTTTTGAGCTCGAGATTAATTATTTAAAAGCAAGAAACCATAATCAAACTTGAAAATGACGTCATTTCATAGAAACGACAAACAACAATTGATAGTTAATTAAATATCTCAAACAATACTGGCAAAACAAACCTCAAATGTCATGAGTTAGGTGACTCGCTATCTAGCCATGAAAAAACGAATATTTCTTGCCTTCAGATTTCGGGGACATCAAAATCTCCTAACCAAAACAACATGGCGTTCTGACAGGATAATAAATAATATCCAACAAAATGATTATGAAGTTTATTGCCACCCCTTAATCATTTCGGTGATAAATGTGACATTTCACTTATTGCTATCTTTTGATATTACTAGAGGGGTTTTGAAGAGCTGGATATTTCATTAAAGATCATCTTTTGCCATCTAGAATAAATGATAAGAATTTTTTTTTAAAAAAGAAATATATATATATTTTGGAAATTAAAAGTTCATAAAAAGCATTAACGGCTGAAGTAAATACTCCAAATCCAACGTATTTCTGTACAGGCGGCAGGTCACCCTATAATTGAAGTCCCATATCCTCTTAAGGTACAATTCAGACGAATATCGCTTATGTAAACTGAGCATTTTAAAAAGAAATGCAAATTACGATTTTTGTCATAGAATTATGGAATACCCGTTACGATCCGACAGATTTTTTTTTTTCTAATTTTTATTTGGGAAGGTAAGATTTTATAATAAGAATTGGGTAAAAAAAGACTCTTAAACGAAGTAATAAATAACGACAGTTGTCTACCCGAAAATTCTCTAATATAGAGAATTTACTAAGCGAAGTAATAAATAGCGACATTTGTTTATCCGTAATTACTCTTATATAACGAATTTACTTAGCAATGTAATAAATGGAGGTAGTTGGGTACCCGAAATTTCTCTTATATAAAGAATTATTTTTTCACATCTGCTACATGTAGATTTCAATCGTGCTCTTAAATATTACAAGTTATCCCCCCCCCCAATTTTTTTAAACTTTAGATTCCCGCATATGAGAAATATGTGCTTCGTAGAAAATCGGATATATCTACTGTTTCATAGCTTTTCCCAAATTCAATGCATTGCTTCGATTTTCGTTGCAAGATTGGGTTCACTATATATATATAATAATAATAATAATAATACTTTCGCATGCATGTAATTGCAACAGATCATATAAGTCGACAGGATTAGCACTTTGACATGTTCGGCTTAAAAATTTGTTAATAATCTATTTACAATGTGTATTTAAATCAGATTTACATTTTCAATACTAATTTTGTGTGCCTGATTTTATTTAGCCGATTCTTTAAATTTTATTGTTATTGTGTACACTGAACAACCACTCAGATTTCTTGGGAACAGATTTTGTTCGATAAAAGTCTACGAATTTATTGATAAAACTCCACACCAAATTTCATCCGTCTATCCGAAAATATTTTTAAGTTTTCGTATTCATAGACAGACAGCGGTAGACAGGTAAAATTTCTGATTAAGGAAGGACCACAATTGAAGAATCTTTAAAATCTTTTGACATTCACGTGTATCAAAAAAATTAAAATATCTTATATAAATAACAGCAAAAATTAAATATTTTATCTTGTTAAAATCTTTAAATCGGATTTCTTATTTTGAGGAATTTTTTCTTCTTCCTCTTTTGAAATCTTTACTTCTGATTCTTAAATACATTTCCTTATTCATCCGATTTTCAATTTTATTAATCCATTTATTGCATTCAATATGTTTAAGTTTTGGAGTTTTTCAAAATATATACAAGGCATTTAAATCCTTTCAAAATTTACCGGAATTTTCTCTTCTATTGAATAAACAACTCGAAAAATATTGAATTAAAAAAAATTGTTATTTACGAAATTTATAGATTTACCAGTTAATTTACCAAGTGGAAAATTCTAAATTTTACAAATAAAGAGTTTTAATCAAATTCATCGTTTTTATTATGGCTTCGAAATTTTAAGTTAATATTTTAAAAATTGAAGCGCAATCTTTTTAAAAAGAATTATAAATAATAATCAGGTACATAGAAGGACCCAATGCTACCTATATCATTGGGTGGAATGCCGAAAGATCCCCACTGATACAACATCGCAACTTTTATCTTTGTCCCTACCCAGGGCTTTTGTGTGTTTGAGAGAATAAAGTTAAACAGGAATGCGAATTTATGATGAGATCGTTAACTTTACATTTTGTTTATATTTTTGTACTGAATTGTAGCAAAGATCAATGAATCGAGGTCTGCAATTTTTATTATGGTGATTCATTGTATTGTCTCTTCACGGAGGCACAGTGAACAAAAATTTCTCTAAAGTATCTTGTTGGGAAATGCAAATGTTTCCCAGCAATATTACTTGCTATCTACAGTTTTTACTCTTCCTAATCTGAGTATAATACGAGTATTGTTAAATGTAAACTTCCCCTCCTTTCATTTTTCCTTCCACCCCCATTTGACTAAATAAGTGCATCCTAACGCATGCTGAAAAGCGTGGTGAGTTTAAAAATACGAAAATGAACGCTACGTACGAACATTAGAAGTGCGTTTATATAAACCATTAAACTAGAAATTTATATTTTGTTAGAGTCGTAAAGAAAGTGAAAAACAATTAAGTTATCTCACTAGGTTCTGAGAAGATTTAAAAAAAATATGTTCGTATATATTTTTATGTTTTTTATTAATTGATGGACAAAAATGAATTCATCTCAATATGTCTGAAACTTTTAAAGGAAACACACACACACGCGCGCGTAAATTTTAGCGTTTATTACAAAAGCCACCCTTGAGAGGGGGGGGACTAAAATTTCTTCTTTTTGTAACATTACGTGTGTTACATGTCTTAGAGCGTAACTAACAATTATCAAAGAATTTTATTCAAAAATAAATATATGAAATTTCGGAATTTTTTCAACAATATTTGTGTTAAACAATCAAAAATCCGCTTCTAGAAAATTCAACATCAAATCCATTGTTCATTACATTCTGCGTAACATAATGAATACAAATTATTAATTTTAATTTTTTTGTTGATATTTGACGGTATTTTTACACTAGAATAATGAAAGGGGGAAGGGGAATTTGATCTTCACAACATGCATTTAAATTTTTTAAATGCCTTTATAAATAAGTATCACTTGCATGCCAATAGTTTGCTGTAACCTAGCTTCTCCTTGGTATAGAGACAAAATAAAGATATTACTGGAAACAGAAATGAATTTATTTTTTTTGAAACTAGGGGAAAAGATATGATTTTTTATAAATCTAAATTCGTGTTTTTAATCTAATCGGATACCGTAAGTATTCATCTGGCAGGAAAATTAATTTCCCTATTCAACTATCGTATTTTGCCTTTTATTGTTATTTGCTGTTTTGTGTTCTCAGCCATTAATCTTCCTATCGGTCATGATCTACCTGTATGTTCTATCTATTTACGTCCGCTCTTTAAAATCTTTGTTAGCGTGAGTTGTTTTCGCTTTTTGCGTCGAAAAGAAACAAGAGCAATCCCCTGCCGTTCGTTCCTAGCGAAATTTTTAAATACCACGCAAATCGCGGCTTAACCTACAACTCCTCTTTTTTTTTTAACGAGGGGTTCACGATCCAAAGGTATGTGGCGAAAGAACCCCATCCGTCCAATGACCTTTCCAGATTAGTGTTATTACCTAATAAACACACAATAAAAATCCCACAATGAGAGAATCCTTTAAATATAGCAAGTTGCTCAATGGATGAAAGGTTTTTTTCTTTCATTATGCCCATAAAACTGGCCACAGACAGAAGACATATAATGCATCCTCCTCCCTATGCAACTCTTTTTCTTGATGAAGTCCATTTGCGCAAACTGAAACTTTCTTTTAGTGCCTGCAATTACATTAAAAAGGGGCTTTTTAATTTACGGTCTCTACTCTAGACGCAGTTTAATGGTGGAACTTAAGTCGTATTCCATGATTTGTGGAAGATATTTTGGAAATGGTTTATCAATTTTTACAATTTGCTCACACTCTCATTCCCCCCCTCTCTCTATATATATCTGTCTGTCTGTCTGTCTGCCTTCCTGCCTGCCTGCCTGCCTGTCTGTCTGCCTATCTATCTATATATATATATATATATATATATTGTTCAAATTTTCCATCGTTAATAAATTACTTTTTATTCATCCAATCAAGTTCAAGTAAATTTTTAAAAACTTGTAGTGGATGACATTTGATGTTAATATAGGTTTTTTTTTCATATATTAATTGATTAATTTTTTATAAATTAATTAAAAAGAACTTTCTTACCAAAAAAAAATCTTCTTCCCCCCGCCCCCAAATAAGTAACGAATTCAATTTGTTTTTTCCCCCCACACTAATGAAGTTCGTCTTAACATGTTTTCGGTCAATTATTTTAAACTATTCTGTTCATTTTCATAATGTGATGTATTTAAAATTAAATATTATTAATTACTCGATTTTCGTATTCATTTTGAAGTACTTTTGAATTAAAATAAAGCAGAATAAATGAAATTAAAAAATTCTTATCGGTATTGCATTACTCTAACTGGCGTTCAAAATTCGCGCATTAGCATTGCCCCAATTAGCATTGAAAATTCACGCATATGCAGGTTGGTGTAATTGTTCACAGTTGTATTTTCATTTCAATTAAAGGTTTTAAAAATTTGTGAATAATACTGTTGCTGCTATCTCAATCTCGATCGATAAATAAAATAGACTTGACTTGATTTTAAATAAACACGGACTTGATTTGTGGTTTTGTTTTATTTCAGGCACGCAACGTAAATAAATTGTTTTGGGGTTAATTGTGTGCTTTTCCATGTGTGCAAAGTCGTGGGTTAAAGCTAGTATGTCATAAAAAGAAATGAACGGACAGCATTCTCTCTCTTTCACTTTTGTTACGCTGAAGTTTATTGACTACCATTCTCCTTAATAGAACAGTTTCTCGAAATAAACACGTTCTCGATTTTATTATTACAGATGGATTTCTAATAATATTTTTGATACAAACGAATTCTCTTCCCCCTTTTTGTGAAATAAAGAATGGCGTTTCTCATATGTTGCATCTATCCCGACGTCTACAGCTCTGTACCACCCCGAAACCTATTAGTCTACTTCTGCTGGCCATTGTTTATTCCCCAATTGTTACCTCTGCCGCAATGGGAATATCCTCGAACAGAAATGGAATCGCTGCACTCCCGAATGACATGCCTTGCCTTCTATTTTGTGAAGCTAATGGCCATAGATTGGTATCGATTTTTCATCGAATGCTTGCTGTGTTCTATTCTCTCTCTCTGTTGGCAGTTTTGTTTCGAGAAATGTTCACCTTCCCGAGTTTCACTAATATCGGGGGCAATGGTGTCGACTGATTTCTGGCGCTTTTTGAAAGGCTATTGGCATGAAAGTGAGTGTCGAAAATAGCGAAGTGTATTCGGAGTCGCCTATTGATTTTGGTTTTAAAAATGGTAGCTTTCGGTTTCTTTTTCTGTCAGTGGAGATGGCAAAGAAAAAGCCAGAACTTTCATCTTTTTTATGTCTTTCAATTTTCACCCCTTTATCTATTATAATAAAAATGGAGCTCGAAATGCGTTGCTAAGCGCAAAACTGGAGAACGGCTCGACCGATTCGGCTAATTTTTTGTTTAATAGTTTCGTTAAGACACGAGGATGGTTCTTATGGAGAGAAAAAATGAAAAAATTGCGAGGAAAATAGTTAAAACGACACTTTTCTAACTTTCCCGCCAAAAATCTGCATTTCCTTCCCCCACGCCAACTGAGTGAGATAGCAGGAAGTAATAAATTATGATTTGTTTAGAAAGAAATGCGCGAAGTCGGTTGGTTTTCATTCATAGATAACGGGATGTTTAAAAAAGAAACAAAATAGTTGCTTTTATTATTAGTCTGTATGGATATTTAATCTATGCCTGCTCAAAATAAAATTTCGGCACAGAAGGAAAAAAAAGAATAACAAAGTGAAAATAGGGTTTGTAGAAACAAAATTAGTGAAGAAAAAAAGGATAGAAAAAAAAAAAAGAAAGAAAAGAAGGATGTGTGTGTATCAATATTATTTCCTCTGTGCGCGGCATTTTCCGAGCTTTTTTTAAACTTTCGCATCTCTTAAAAACCAATTGTCTTTATTGTTTAGTGTGTTTACATTTATGAAAATTTGAATCTCATTATTCTATAAAAATGTAGAATTTTAGACCTTTCCCTCCACCATTTAAGTAAAATATCAATTCCGGGACAATCATTGCTCGGATACAAAGAGAAAGATGAATAGCACAATGAACAGAACATCTGAAGAAAATAATACTAAATAATACTATAAATGAATTATATGATTATCAAAATTTGTTTGGTTTAAAAATATTTTGATGAAAAACCTGTTATGAGACACAGCTAAATAAAATATATGAAAATTTTTGCGAGCATTAATACTGGCGAACCGACTGGTCGCCAAGGGCGGCTAGTTTTTAATATTATTGCTATCAGGCTCAATTGGACAGTGATGCTTATATTCCTCCGTTTTCCTCCAAATGAATGTAAGCAAGTAATAATTTTTCTTTTTTTTTTATCAATTCCTACTTATGTTAAACAAAGAAATTTTTTTATTTTACTTACTTTTTATTAAATAATTACCTTTAATATAAATATGTATGTTAATATGACAGAATCACAATATTAAGCGGCAAGATAGAAAGCGAATTTCCTGGCTGTAATGATTGGATTTTGAAAGCGTTAGGAAATAAGCGTTCATAGACCGCGCTAGAAAACTTGTGCGAGTGGAATTGAGTGAGTGATGTCATTCGGAGGTCTGGCTGTGAGAGGAGAGGAGTTACTGAACAGAGTAACTCTGTCGAATATGGAATAAATCCGTTAAGTCTTTCTATTTGCCTATTTATTTTGAAAGCACTCACGAACCAGCCACGACACTGGCAATTTCCATTCTCCTTTCTATATATGGTTTGAACTCGCTGTCCAAGGGATTCGAATCCAACGCCATACCAAACAGACTATCTCTGTCTAACAATTACAGTTACTATAAATAATTGATCAAAAAATATACTAGCAGTGAATTTTCATTCCCAATGGAGGACTCAAAGGCAATTGTGACAATTCAAAATGCTTGATTTTTCTACACCAGTTGGGGAACACAATACTGATTATTTTCCTTTTCCTTGTAAATGTCTTGTTTTTTCTTGTTTAAAAAATGGTACTTACATACTAGACTGTCGATCATTATCGCCAAATTTGAAGGCATTGATGTTGCCAGTGAGTTGCTAAACCGCCAATAATAGCAAAACCCCGCCATTATTTAAAAAAATTGTTCAAACCGTAACTGTCCTCCGCCATTTTGTTGGTTTCGTTAGCGTGCGTCGATGGTTTATCCCAAATTTGAATTCGTCGTCAATGAGTTACTAAACCGTTGGCGTCAACAGTCTAATATGTATTGTTCGTATTTAACCCTCTAACTGAAAAGAATATTTCACTTTTTACACCATTGCTTCTCTTAATAAAGCAGAATATCGAAATCATTTTTTGAACATCAGTCAAAACGATACTCAAAAATTGATTTGTTTTGTTGGAGATATTTGATTTATATGATATTGACATTGTGTGATTTTGTCATAATTTTTTATGTCACCGATCGTTTTTGCTAAAAAGACCAACTTAATTAGGCATTTTATTACAATGTATCAAAACAACTTTAATTGCGTTTTGCTTCATTAACAATTAATACTTTTTTTTGTATATAAAAGAATATTTAAAGCCTAAACCCACCCCTCATCTTCGAGGAATCGTCATTTCTCTCCGTGTCCAACACGAAATGAATAATCCTACCATCCCCACATATTTCACTTTTTCGGAACAAAGACTATATATCCCAACATAACTTGTCTCGCATCGTCGAAGTTCACCACCACCACCACGAAGCAGATACGTTGAGATGTGATTTGTTTTCCAGAAAAATGTCATGCGGTTCTTGCGAACAAGGTGCTGTCGCCGATTAAATATCTTTCCTCTGATACTCTTTCCACACGCGATATTTCTACTCCGATGCACATTTCCGAACCAGGAGAATTATTCCTTCCCTTCCATGAAATGAACTCGTCAATTACCTTCCAATGTCACGTAGCGTGGACAGAAGCTGAATGAGCAAGATGGTGTCCCAAAACGGGGGGTCAAGTCGAACGCTCTTCTCCTATAATAGAGGCCAATTGCCTTCTTCAAATCCTTGGGATTGAGACGATCGTGTCTGTTCTTGGAGCAGCGATTGATACGGAGATAGGCTATCAAAGAGAATCAGCCGCTGATTTGCTATGCTTCGTTTTGAAGTTTGATTTATCTTAAAATCCAACACGTGTTGTTGGTTTAAGTCTTTTTGATCTTTGCATGTGATTGATTAAATGCACGAAGGTGTTTTTTTATGTCTCATGTTTAATCTGTCTCATTTCAAACCAGTGTTTTGGTCTCTTAAGTGCAAAGTACATTACGTTTAAAATCAGATTTAAAATTTTAAGTTGCCTTATTATCCACAATGTTAAGTGAGTCTTATGTCTATGTCTGCTTTGTCTATGTGTCTATGTCTATGTCGTATGATAAAACAGGTTTGATAAGGTTTCGATTTTTTTGGACAGGATGTATCTTCATCGAATATCTGTAAACATTTGTTTTCATTTCCGCTCATTCCTACTAAGTGACGTAATTAGATATTATGGGGTTGAAGGTCCCGACAGCTATTTAGTTCGAACCCTTTAGGAAGTTAAACTCTTTACGCCGGCTTTCTGGCACAGAGGTAGCGCGTCTTCCTCGTGTTCTGGGAGTCCCGGGTTCGAGTCCCGGTTTTGGCATGGTTGTTCTTCTGTGTACTATCTGTGAGATGTGTGACTGTGCCCCCCTTTAAAAAGGGGCAGTGCAAGCAAATGTGGTGAGTGTGTAGCTAAGTCGTACTCTTGGCCCTAGTTGGCGCTATTTCAAAAACAAGAGACGCTCATTACCGGCTTAAATCTGCTGCTGTATCAGCAGGAGGCTTGTCCATGGCAAGTGTCACAAGTAATAACAACAACAAACTCTTTACTATCACTAATTATGTATGTTTGGTAATAAGTAGCGAAGTCCATGTGTGGTCTTTGTAATCTATGTTTAATAATTGGAAGAGCCCCCTCCCCCCATTCTTGTTTCAAGATCATGCCCTTTGTTTAGTCTGTGAAAAAAAAAATATCTCAATCGTTTCAATTTCGCAGTAGTAACTTTAATAATCCAACACAACTACGTTTCCAAAATTCAAAGTTTAAGAACACAGAATAGGCATTCTTCTTCCGTAAATCTCACAAGGGCAGGTAGGGGGAGCCATAGAAGCGCCAAACGTGGCGGTTTATAGCCATTTAAATTCAGTTTTTTTCACAGTCTGTAATGACAGGCCATGGCAATTTTGCATAAACTGACAAACAGTCTACCAGCTTTGTTTGTCGGTTCTTGTTTATAATCACACGATGTTGCCTGCTTGAGTTAGGTGAATATTTCCTTCATACCAGTTTGTTGTATTTTCTGTAAACATTTTAACTTTGTTATGATATATATTACTGACTAGGCGAGCACTCCCTTTTCCCTTGTCTAAGCAGCTTGGATCTAAGTAACTGTCATATTTACAACTCAGGGAGAAACTGGAAATAGAATCGTAAACTTTTGTTCAACTTCTCTCGTAGGAGATATGTTCCGTCAAGGGTGTGGAATAAACTGAACCTTGCACATTTGCCATATCCATAAGAAAAGTAGAAACTGCTTGTTTTTTCTGCAACTCCTCATCCTTAAATGCGTTATGCGTAAAATAGGATATATTATGATATAACTCTACAGAATTACCCCATCCTATCTCATAGCGACTAAGGTGAACTGCATGACCGAATTGTTCCCTTTAAATACATAAGGGGATACATGGGATGGCCTGGTTTGTAGAGCGTTGGACTCGTATTCCTTAGGTTACGAGTTCGAAGCTCACCGGCCAAAAGATTCCCCGAATGTGTGGCGATTGGCGCTCGTTAAATCTGTTCGTGGTCGCAAAGTCCTCCATATCGAGAGTATATCACTGGGGGTACTGGGTCAGAGGTGATCGTCCTCTGTTCCAGGTCTAAATTACGATCTGAGATGTATGAATGAATTTGCATGAATGTAATCCGCCCCCTAAAAAGGGTTGTGACGTGTGCGTAGCTAAGTCGTACTCTTGGCCCTAGATGACGCTACTTGTAAAACAAGAGACGAATATCTCCGGCTAAAAATCTGCTGATGTATCAGCGGGGTGTGTCCACGGCAAGTGCCCTTAGTCACAACACAACAAATACATACGCACTAGCATCTTCACAGTGATGAAAGTTTGAAGATCTGAAATCATAATGGATTAATCCAAATTATTACGATTAAGGTTTGAGTATTCCTAGATTTGGAAAAAGAAAATAGATTCATTTCCGCTAGGATACCCCCCTCCCCCAGACCAAGGACCAACTGCCGGATGTTTTTTTTTTTTTTTAAATTTCTGACGGTATTTGAAGATAAATGGAAATATAGGTCGGCTATTCTTTGAAACTATTTTCTTCCGGTATTTCATTTCAATTTATATAAATTTTATTCCAAAATAAACATCGTTAATTATTCTGTTCTATTTTCTGTGATGCCTCCAATTAGTTACATTTATTTATTGGAAAACTCAGAAAATAACTAGAAATAAAAATGGTCTTCAAATAGACAAACATATGGGTGCTTACTTCTGTTTCCTTATGTATATTTTAGTTATTGCATATGCATCTGGGTTTATTAATTCCTAAGCTTCATTAACCATATTTATCCTTTTATTTACCTCAGTGCATTACAATCACATAAATAGATGCAAATTGAGCCTCTTTAAATGCGGGCAGTAAAATGCGAGCCGTCAGAATCGCTGTGGCTTAGAGGGTCTACTGGATCGTATGTCCGGGAGGTGAATATAAACCCATTTCGTGGTCACTGCAAGTGTCAATGATCGGTTTAGCCTTCAGCGATTGGAATCTTGGACGCTTTACTTTTTCCATTTGAAAGGAAAACCGAATAACTAAAAGCCATTCCGTTTATTGAGGCTGCCAGTGCAGTGATATATGAACGGAATTAATTGGATTTGTCGCTTGGATCTCGTTTCTAACAGCCTTTGGAGCGGTTGGTCAGCACTTGTTGTGACCGCTTAGCTGCAGTGCTGTCTACTGCTGTATCTGATGAACGTGCCTACTTTGCATGAAAGGCCTTAAATCGTTTCGGTTCTTTGATGTCTTCTAAATCAAGCTTAACTGTCCGTGGTAGCTATCAATTACCTCTGCGACATTTGGCTATTACATTAGATTAGACGATCGTGGCTTTATGGAGTCATAATTGCCTTTTGTTATTTGTTTCGATGTTTTTACAATCGTTGCATTTTGGGTAAAATGAATGTATTTTATTTCCGGTATTTTTCCGTTTGTTGGGCGCAAGCGAAAAATTGCCAAACAATGTAAAATTTCGCCAAATTTCTTACTCAGATTTCAAAGGGGAAAATCGCCAAATAATTTAGAATTACGCCGAATTTTTTTGGCGATTTTTTGCTTTTGCCCGGTTAACGGTAAATTATCTTATTTTCTACATAACAGTAGATTTTCTATAGTGCCCAGAAAGAATTTTACAAATTTTATTTGTGCATTCTACGTTTTTTTTTTGGTTGGGGGGGAGAATAATTTCTCTCTCTTTCTCTCTTCATGCTAAAATAGTTTGTAAAATTCATGTTTTGCAGATGTCGTTAAGGTTAAAGCAAATGATACAGAAAACTGTGTTGTGGTGTGTTTTTTTCTTTATTTTTCTCAACGTTCCATAAATAATGAAGTTATCAAAATAAATAATTAAAAATAGAAAAAGATTTTATATATATATATATATATATATATATATATATAT
>JAOUZG010031479.1:2039549-2052919 GCA_026289955.1 Argiope argentata | reverse complement strand
GTTACGTTTTTATGCTTAGCGGGTTCGGATTGAATGGACTTTAGTTGAGGATAGCACAAACAAATTTATTTACAGCTATTTACAGTTATTTACAAAATAATTAATAAAGTAAAAATTTCAGATAAATACAATCCAACAGTCAACAGTCAATTACAGCGTAAATTCAAGTCTTACGCACGATAAAAGCAGACTACAAAACAGCTATAGTATAGTACAGCAACAGCGAGCTCAATAACACAGCGTTAACAGCAAACGCAAACACAGCTCACAAATCCTATAGTCCAGCGAGACGCTTTTTATTACAAAACAAACGCTCAACTAACTCGATCAAATCACTATAGCAACTAACTAACTCACGCCGGCTACTCGTCCTTATATAGCCGAGAAGCGCGTGCACCTGAGTCTCGTGAAAATTCTCAAAACATCGCGCACAATCTAGCGGCTACTAGATTATTCCTTTCGCCAAACCAATCAAGCTGGCGCGAGGCTCCTCGCCAAACGTGGCCAACTTCGGCGAGTTTTCGTGCCGCTCGCCCGCTTGTAACAATATATATATATATATGTGTGTGTGTGTGTGTGTGTGTGTGTTCTAATTCCGATGTTTATAAAGAAGATTCCTATAGCATGGCTACCTGTTGCAAGATTTCAGGAAAAACAATCAGTTCTTCCCAGATCATGGTTTCTAGAACCGAAAACCACCCTTCGTTCAAACTTTTATATATTGTTGCGTTTTTAGCGTAGCGGGTTCGGATTGAATGGACTTTACTTGAAGGTAGCGCAAACATTTATTTACAACTATTTACAGAATGACTTGAGAGAGGGAAACTTCAGATAAATACAATCCAGTAGTCAACAGTCATTTACAGCGTAAGTGCAAGCCGTACACACAATAAAAGCAGACTGTAAAACAGCTATCGTATAGCCCAGCAAATCACAGCGAGCTCAATTATACAACGTTAACGGCAAACGTAAACACAGCTCACTAATAAAAAGTGAAAAAAGTAATCCACTAATCCAGCGAGACGCTTCTCTTCCGAGAGGAAACTCACCAATTGCCGGAACTACGGCAACCCGCCCCTTATATAACCGGGCGAGCGAGCGGCCAAAACACGCAGCGCTTCGCGAACGGTCCAGCGGCCACTTGGCTATTCCTTTCGCCAAACCCTACCCGGCTGGCGTGAAACTCCTCGTCAAGCGCCGCCAACTTCGGCGTACTTTCGCAGCGCTCTCCCGCTTGTAACAGTATACTTATAACACTTGGTCCATGTTATTTTCTGAGCAGAATAAGTAAAGTAATTTTGTTTGGATTTTACTATCTTGGAATATGTTGTTATAAACGTAGAAATCTCAGATGAGTTCGTAAATGGTCAATCTAGTTCAAATAGAAAATGATGGTTTGGTGGGGGATGAAATTTTCATTTCGTCATAACTTTTTTAATATTGAAGATAGTAAAATAATTCCGATCAACCTAATTAATATCTCATTAAGACAAACAACTTTCGTGTTTAAAATTTCTCAATAAATCCCATATCTTAGAATTTAGGCGCGGAAAAATGCTTTTCAGGCTATAATCTAAGCTGTTTCTAACACCAACAATTCATGTTTCCAGATAGTAACTCTTCGTAAATGAATGCTTACAGAGAGAATTTTTTTCCCTGCTCCACGGAAATAAACGATATTTATTAACGAATATGTTTGTTTGCCCGAAGTGGGTAATTTTAATTTTTTATTGTTTATTCTTCAACCAAAGTCGTCGGTTTAAGAAAAAAGACGGTTTAGTAACTCATTGGCGACGGGTTTAAATTTGGCGATAAAGATCAACGGATAACACCATTGCCGGATTGCCATAATTTCGTAATATTGCGCTGTTATTGCTGTTTGACTATATAGCGGCGAAAGGAACGGATCGTTTGTTTTAAGTTTTTATCTTTGAAAGAAGCGTTCCCTGACTGTTATTTTTTAGATTCGTTATATATATATAAAATATAGTTTTTTTCTAAGGTTATGTTCACTATAATTTCTTTTCTTTGGAAAGCTGCATTCGGCCATTAATGGGACTTTGCCCTGCCCTTTTTTTATGGTTTACCGTTCTAATGAAGTCTCCCTCCCATTTTTTTTTATTTATATTTTTCAAACACATTTTTGTATAGTCTTTTTAAAAAAGAATTGGGTTAAAACCTTTTCTTCGCGAAGGCATTGAATCGAGCGCGTTTGCTTTTTACCTGTCTCGGGTTTCTTGCTCTCTGGTAGGGATATTGTTTGAGCTTGGAATTCTTCTTATTTAATTTCCCGCCCCTTTTTCTTTACAAAGCTATTCTTCAAAATTTAGAATCGGATTTTCGGCAACACTCTCTCGCTCTACTCTTATGAATGGATGATATCATGTTAGCTATTGTTTGGCGCAAATTTGGCGCTGCGGGTAACTGGCGGTGATGTGTTTGATACAATTTAGTTCTTCTCCGGCATTTTTTTCTAAATGCGGTTACAGTGGAACAATTTACATGCCTTTCGGCCGTCGTTTCGCTTGCCCTTTGTTAAATTTCTTTTCAGTTCTCTGTTTCCTGATTGAAATGCGAACCGTGAGAAAAGAGAAAGGGGGTTTGAATTGCGTTACTGAGTACGTTTGCTTGACCCTGTTTCTTCAATTTACTTAACGTTTCTTAAATGCTGTTTATTATTTTACTTTTTTTCTCTTCAATTCATCAAGATTGTGCCATCAAGTTTGTTATTATTGTTGCCAGCGACTTTTGAAGTGCCCAAGAGTTAATTGGTTATTTTGATTTCTTCTGAAAGCGAAAGTGTTGATTTGAATAATTGGATTACGGGATAGAGATACAAGAAAAGTTTTGAAGTGACACCTTGTGATTCATTATTCAGCTTCATTCTAGCAAATTCATTTCAAATCAACGAATTTTCATTTGGGAACAACCATCTTTATTTCTCTACTACAGGGGTTCTCAAAAGGTGGGTCGCGAGATCTGGAAGAAAAGTTTAAAGAAAATTAATTTTTTGCTGTAGTTTTCATTTAAAAAAGAATACACATAAAGCTTTTAATGCACATACAAGATGGTTTTTGTGTTCTATTCGTTAATGAGATACATGAGCTTGTTTGGAATTAACCAATTTTTTAATGTCTGGAATGAGCTTTGTAACACACAAATCAGTGTCATTTTCCAGTGTCAAACGATTTCTTGAATTTGTTTTTAAGTTAATCGTTATGGAGAATCCTTGTTCACAGTTGTAATGTGTAGAAAATAGCATCAAAGTTTTTAATGCTGTTTTGGACAGTTCTGGGTATTCCTTTTTAATACGTATCCAAATTTTGTCGATATAAGCTATGCTAAAAGTTACTTTAGGTGACTGATCACTTAAAATCTCTATCAATTGATCATGATGAAGGGCACTTAAGTCAGCTTTTGTTACGGCTTGCTAACTGAATAGATTGACTATTCACACTATCTCACTCACATCCTTAACTGGAATGTAATCTATAAATTGTTCAATCAAAATTTCGAGATGAGATGATACTAGTAAGGAAAAAGATGAAGTGTCAAGGGATGTGGCGCCAATACCCGACACATACCTTACAAACACCTGAGCATGTGTAAGATTTTAAAAATCTCTGTCTAAACTTTAGACATAGTTCAAACTTTAAGGGGTAGCCAAAATACTTTGTGTAAAAAGGTGGTCGCAATGTCCAAAAGTTTGAGAGCCCCTGCACTACTATTATTAAAGATGAATGTGTGTGTGTGTTGATGTTTACCGATTGAAGGTCGCGATATGAACCCGCGACGCTACAGCTAAAACCCGAGTTACATAACCACAATACCAAAAGTATATTTGAGTATCGTAGATGTTATCTGGCTTATGAAGCTAAAGTCACAGTACTCCCCCACCAGTGAATCGACGGAGAAACGAAAGATTTTAAAGCGCCAAGCGTTATGGCAACTGTATAAGTGCGTTAAAAACTGAATGTGGAAGTTGCTGCTTGCTGCGTTAAGTGGGTCTGGCGACTTCTGTTGCGTCAAGTGAATCTGATGACTTTCGCTGCGGGTTGATGGCGCCTCGAGAGTTGCATGAGGTTGCGTTGTCAAGGTCACCATTGTAGCGATCAAAGGTAGGTAAACGAGTAACATAACCACAATACAAAAGTATGCTTAAGTATCCTAGATGTCATCTGGCTTATGAAGCTTACCACAGATGATGCTCTAACAGGTCCGAGCATTTCATAACATACAACTGCCAAATTTTGCTCACATATAGCTTTTTAAATTTTAATTAAGGACGAAGTTCATTTTTAATCGATAATTAAATTAATTAAATTTGAATCAAAGCGATAATTTCCAAAAATGTTATTTAATATAAAATATTATTAAATTGATGCTTAAACCACCACGTAAGTTCCTTGATCATAAATATTTTTTAAATAATTGAAAGTTTAAATTTTTTTCTTGTTATTAATCGTTTTAATCTCTTATTATTTTTTTAAATAATTAATATCTTCTACATCCATTTCTCGTCGTATTAATAAACGAGTTTTATTATGAAGTCTTTGGAATTTGAGGGCTTTCATTTCTTCTTATCTGCATCTTGGAGGGGAAGGTACTTACACTGCTTTTCCCCCTCGTTAAGCTTGAGGTTATAACATAAAACGGACTGAGTTCAATTAAATGCATCGTGATTATGATAAATAGAGAAGAATCGTGAAAATAGTCGTAAACGCTCATGATACGTCTAATAAGTAGCTTAACTTCTTTTCAGCCGAAGTTTTTGCTCTTTTAATTGCAGAAATAGAAATGATTATGTATAAACATATCTACGTGCTTTTTATTATTTATCGATCAAATGCTATTATAATTTCATAGATAACTAACTGTCTTTGCTTGGTAGGCTGCGACTGATGAAGAACAAAAAACATACTCAAGTTTATTTGTCTGTTTCATGATTTTTCTTTCTTGGCGTCTATAATGAAAGCATTATTTAATGGAATGCTGTTGAATCCTATTTGAAGATGCTGCTGCTTTGAAATAGTTTATTTAATAAGATTTGTTAATATTTTTTGAATGACAAATATGTATTACTAGCTCTAACCCGCGACTACGTACGCGTGGAAATTTTGATGTGTATAAGTGAAAACTGGCAGTTTAATCACAATGTAAAATGTTTTCAAAACCGTGTGCATGCATAAATTTTCAACATCAATTGGAGCAACGCAAAGCACCAGTTGGGTAATACAATGCAGATTAGAAAATTTTAATTTCAATTAATCTGTTTTATTTTCATTCAAAAGCACTTCCTGAAAGAATCAAAAGATCTATTAATTAACAATGTTTAATTTTAAATTTAATCATACATTACGAAAATAAACAGAATCGTTCGAAATAACTGGTCGAAAACATGTTACGTCTAACATCATTAGCGTGGGGAAAGAAACTACTTAAAAGCTATGTACTTGGAACTATGAAGGTACTTTTAAAAATGTAATCGAAAATGATGAAAATAGACAAAAGAAATAAGTACAGCAAGAAAAAAAAATCTAGAGAAATGTTAAGGAAATATTGAATTATATTAACACAAGAGCAGCGTAAGAAAATAAATTAATAAACCTTCCTTTAGAATAGTAAGATAATTTTAAATTAAAAAAAGAAGCAGAAGAATAAAAACAAACGATTAGATTTTTATAAAATTTCTGTTCTGATGAACAAGTCTTTCTGTCGGAAAATCCTACTATAAATCACAAAGAATTCCATGAGATAAGATAATATTAAAAGAATACAGGAAATAGAAAAATAAAAACAAATGATTCAAAAAGCTCAGGCAGATGATTTCAGATTTTTTCTTTTTCTTTTTGGGCTGAAAAATTAGTTTTTAATTAATAAAAAATTAAGGACTCAATTAACCAGAATAAATATTAGCCTATGTTCTTCTGTAGACTACAATCTATCTATGTGATCAATTTCATTCAATTTCGTTCTGCCGTTCTGGCGTGATTGAACCCCATCATCCATCCATCCAAAATTTCACATTTTTAATAGTAGTATAGATTTAGGAGCGTAACAGACATAAATCCAGTATCAATATTATTATAAAGAGCAAATTTACTGAGCTTATTTAGTGTAAGTAAGATCGAACTTTATGTAAAATGCTAACTTCTCTCTAACAAATTTTCCAATTTTTTTTCATTAAATCACGTTTTTGACCGTGATGGATTGCATACTGTAGACAACTTTTATGCATTATAGCCTGTATTATAAATAATAAAATAAATAAGATTAAAATGAAATCTGCTATGCATATTTCAATGTATCGCATCAGAACATCATTTCTATAAACGGCCAAGCACCACGTGCTCCTGCAAGTTAAATTATATTTTTATTCATCTTAATGGTTTCGTCGAATGAGTCATTTTAGAATTACAGACGATCAAAAAAACTTTGTCTCGCATTCATTGTTTAATAAAAATATTACATTTTCTATTTATTTCATTTCATATAATCACATGCTCAAAAAGGCATTTTTCTGGATTTGCTGTAGAAATTTATTTATTTTTTAAAAATCAGTTTCTGTAAAGGTGATGGTAACGCTTTATTAAAAGCTGATTTTTTAAGATGCTCGTGTAGATAATAAGATTTTTATTTTTCGTCTACGGAATTTCGTTGACGCCAAAAACCTCATCCCCAAAACAACATCACGTTCTGACATGATAATAAATTGTTATTATTTTGTTAGAGCATTTTTTTTCTCTGTATTGGTATGCATTATGTTATTTTACAATGAGGAAATAACATAATGCATACCAATACAGAGGAAGAAATTAGTTCACTTACCGAATGTTTCGTATTTCAGGTTAGAATTCGGAAACAAAATATGTTCATCTAGCAAAATTCCAATGCGTTAACGAAAAATCAGTCTTGCATTTTTGATTCAAAAGTTCCTTAAACCCTACTACAGATGGTTGGTTGAATTTATGAATTTTTTTTTTAAATGTCGCCAAAATAAAAACTAACTAGTAACCTGTTCGCGATCTTCTCATTCAAATGTGGTTAATAGATTTATTAACCATTACGAAAAATAGATTTGGGCTTTTTCTCTCATAACAGATCCTTAAAGTCGGCAACTTGTGTCGCAATTAATCAGCATTTCGAAATATTATTCAGATATAGACTGGAATTCTGGGTAATAATGGGTTCACTGTCTTCATATTTACATATTCCTTATCAGAACTCAAAACAAATATTTCTTCTATGATATCTATATTCATAGAGCAGTGCATATTAAAAAAGAAACCCAGAAGTGTTAAAATTTCACCGCCGATCGCTTGCTCCTTATCTGCATAGAGAGTGAGAGGCGTTCACCTTTTAAAATTCTTTTCACCAAAGTGGATTCTTTTGTTATGCATAACTATTGGTTGCACTTTCTCTCACAAAGAACTTGAGTAAATCATGAAGTTGGGATGTTTTTTTGTGTTGCCACTTGATGCAACCAGAATGATAATTGCGGGGTGGTTCGAAATATTGGGAATTGCACGTGCGCGGCTGGTGTTTTGGTCTTAACAATGTTCTGTAATGAAATTATTGCTTTTAATGAACGAGACGGCGGAAGTTTTTGTTTCTGCTTCTGAATTTAGATAAGTAGGGATGCCTTTTTAATTTAAAAAAATACTTTTTATTTTATGAGTCTGGATTATGACATATTTAATTTTTGATTGGTTTTTCCTCCTGTTTATGCGAAGTCGTTGCCCGTAATTTTTGTTGTTGTAGAAGTTTCTTCAGGGAAAGATAAAGTTTGACTTGGAACTTATGGCGGATTTTTAAAATATCTGCATGTTATTTTTGAACATAAAACATTGCCTGCTTACTTCTGCAGGAAAAACTTGTGTCAGCAAGACAATTATTTTTACTTTCTCATATAGATAGTATAGAATAAATAAAGTAATTATCAAAAAATTCGAACTCGAGATTTTAATGAATCTTTAAGTTTGTGGTGATTGCTATACATATAAACCAGATAACATCCCTCGGACCGAGTTGCACTTTTGGCCCAACGGATTTGTTACTCGGCTACTAACCATAAGATTCGAAGTTCGGCCCTAGCGCTTATCGTAACACCTAAAAGTTCACCTTCTTAAGTTCAAAAAACACATTTTTGTAAAAAGTCTCTGTCTGTGTCAAAGATAACTCAATAACGTTTTGAGATAGACGGTTGAAATTTGATATACGGTTTTTTCACTGCCTTTTTAAATTTTATCCGATTTTGAGTAAAATCTATTCAGAGGAATTTCCCTTGTCGAGCTGTTCAAATATAGTTAAACACAATAACTACAAAACGATAAGAGCTGGATAAATAAAATTCGATTAACAGATTTAATATCTGTACTGAAGGCATCTATCAAATTTTGAGCCAAATCCATCGAATTGTCTGTATTTTATGGGATTTTATGACTATAAATGCAGTTTTGTATCAATTTTTTAAAATTTCAATTGATCAAAAAACACTATCTAAAACAAATTTGATTTTCAATTACTCTTAACCAACTGTGAGTGATTGATCGCTAACTATAACTCGACTAGGATAACACTATAGATTCAATAAAAATTCTATATTCATGCCAAAAGTTAATATTTACTAACTGTTCTACGGCAGTGCCATAAGTCGCTGTTCATCTGTTGTTTGAGAAACATGTAAAAGCGATTATTCAAAAACGAATTAACTTAAATATATGAAGTTAGGTATATGATTGTATGACTATAAATGCAGTTTTGGACCGATTTTTTACCATGTCAAAACATGATGTTGTTTTGGGGGATGAGGTTTTTGGCGTCAACAAAAATCCGTAGGCGAAAGTAAAACAAAAATTTTATTTCTGCGCGAGCATCTCGAAAAATCAGCTTTGTATAACATGTTACCATTGCATTTACAAAAGCTCTTATTTTAAAAAAATAAGTTAATGACTACAGCAAATGAAACCTAGAAAAATGTCATTTTGAGCACGTGATTACATGAGATGAAATAAGTAGGAAATGCAGGATATTTTTATCATGCATTGATACGTGCACGTGATTATTATATATATTTTTTATAACAATAAATGCGATACAAAGTTTTTTCAGATCGTTTGCAATACTAAAGTGACTCATTCAATGAAACGATTAAAATGAATAAAAATATAATTTAATTTGCACGAGCACGTGGTGCTTGGCCGTTCAAGAAATGATGTTCTGACATGATACATTGAAATATGTGTAACACATTTCATTTTTATCTTTTTATTTTTGGTTTCAATCAATCAAGAGGAAAAAAACTATCTAAAACAAATTCGATTTTCGAATACCCCTTATCAAATGTGAGGGATTAATCGCCAACTAACTCGCCAAGGATAACACTAACTTCTACGCCAGTGCCGTACTGTACCATACAGACTCTACTCCCGCTGGTTTAACTATATTTTTTTCGGCATTAGAAGAGTTTTCATTCCTAATGAAAGAGAAAAATATTTTTTTAAATTAATATAGTTTAATATTTGTCTTTGGCTGTTTCTTAATTTCTGGAGCTCCATTCACTTTTTTCTTGGGAACATTCCCAATAAAAAAAAAAGTTATATTACGAATTTATTTAAAGCCGTACTTTAAAATTCCTTCTGAATGCAAAGAGTTAATATACTTTATATACTTTTTTTAAGAGGAAGGAAAAAAAACTTTATAAAAAGTGTTTTTTATAAGCAGTGCCATCATTATTAACACTTCCATGGCTGTAAATGTAAGTGTAACTTATTAGATATTTTGAAATTTTTAGTGTTATCTATTTTTAAAAATTCCTTTATTAAAATCGTTTGCTTTAACTTTTATACTTTACCTTTCCGTTTTCCAAACGATTTGTTTTTCAGACCGTTAAAAATTTAAATGTTAATTAACTCTTCATGAAAGAAGAATCCGTGATCTTGAAATGATAGTTAATTTAGCCAAAGAAATGGATAGACACGAAATGTGTACAAATCAAGCCACAGTTGTTCCCTCCCCCCTCTAAATGAACTTTTAACTATCACAACAATTGCAGGATGTAATTAAGTTAATCGAAATACTGGAGTGCTTGGAATATTCAACACCTTTTGTTCATCTTGATGTTGGGTCCAAGTCATTAAACGGTGGAAGATGTTTTCGTATTTTGTTTATCATCAGTTGATGAAACTTTAGTATTTCGGTCATGTTGTGTTTCAATGTCAGCACCTTATTAACACTTCTAAATCTTCTGTTGTACGTCACTGGTTAGTACGTCATTCTCTTGGTACGTAATTTTACGTTGGCCCTTCTTCACTTTTATTCATTTCAATGCTTTTTTTTAAATCTTTATACTGCCATTTATAAAATAGTAAAAGGATTATTTTTAAGCTGTAAATTAAGTTTACATTGTTTAGTTAGAATCCGAAATCGAATATCATAATTATCGATTTTTTCTGCAGTTTTTTAAAAAGAAGTTTAAAGTTTATTAATATAAGTTAAAATGATTTGCCCAAAAAATTTTTAACGCTCCCTTCGAAAATATGCTTATTTTGGGGGGGGGGGATTAAAGTATAATTATAGCCTTGGCGAATCCGAAATCAAACATAATAATAATTGATGTCATCAGCAGTTTTTTATTTTATTGTAGCTAGTTTAGTTAGCAGTTTTAACATGATTACTATAAGTTAAAAGCATTTGCCAGAAATGTTTTTAACGTTCCATTCGAAAATCTGCGTATTATTTTTGGAAGGGGAGGAATTATAACTGTAATTATAGATTGAGCTAATTCGAAATCAAACATCATAGTAATAGATGTTATCAGCAGTTTTTTGGAAGAAATTTGAAGTCTATTAACCCCTTCACATACAATGACGTGTCTGACACGCTCTTCGAATTACTGAATTTTTATTTTCAAGTCTACAATTAAGCCACAGGATTAAGTATTTAAATACGAAAAAATAAATATGAAACGATTTGGTATCCCAAACGCTCCATATATTATTAAAAAAATCAAATTAACAATAAATTACCAAAATAGGATGAGTTATCTAATTAGAAGTTAAATAAATTATTTATGTCAAGTGGTTAATATAAGTTACAGCGATTTGCGAAATTTTTTTGTGTGTCCCCTTCGAAAATGCGTCCCCCAGAATGGTAAAGGAATTCCAACTGTATTTCTTTCGCAAAATTAATTATTCAAGAAAATTCATTCATTACAAACGTTTTAAAGGAGAATAAAAAAATTAAGATGGACTATTAAACTAACAACAACCAATTTAATTTTCTTTGTATTTTAATTGTATAATGATATAAAATATAGCAATATATTCATTAACGGGGGATTATGTTATTCTACAAAAAAAAAAAAATTATCTACACGAAGCATTCATAAATGGTCACTCTAGGAAGGTTAATGGAATAAAAGTTCTGTCATTATTATCGCATGTTGTTTAGTTCTTAAAATAAAGTAGAATTTTTGTAAAACCTTTTAAAACATTTTAAATCATCTATTAATGTTATTGGATTAAAATTATAATCGTCTGAAATTATTTCGGCGGAATATAAATATCGTCTGACCTTACAAAACATCATAATTTACTTAAACGATTTTGAAATCTCTTTAAGCAATGAAACTGTACTGTTATTTTGCCCGATGTTATTTTGTTAATTATTAAATCCGATGATTTATTATGAATTTGTTGAATTTTGACAATTTATTGTAGTTCTTAAATATGCAGCTGTTAAATTTTGTACTTCAATTACCCATTTTAATTAAAACTATTGTTTAAGTATACAGCTGATGCAATTAAACATATAACTCTTGCGATTGTGTGTTCGAAACAATTTATTTATTATCTATATACTTTCTTAAAATGCGAAAATTTTAAACTTTTTAAATGGAGTTAAAGTTAATGCTAAATAATTCACTGTTTTCCTTTTGCATCAATTTTTTTATGTGTTAAAAAAAAAGGAATTCGTATTATGGTTTTTAGATGCCTTTTGTTTTAGGATTTTTTCTCCTGTAGTAAAACAGGATTTGCATTATGTTATTTTTACCAATGAAGTAAAATTACGCATGCGCAGAAAGAGCGTACACTAGCGGACACGCGTCCTGATGGATTGTAAGTATTAACTTTATATTGTTTTATTGATTCTGGCTTGCATATCATTTTGGATATTTAAGCCTTATCAGTCAGATTGTTATTGAACAATGCTGACTTAATGAAGCATTCTAAACAATATTCATGCTCTTCTGTATTAAATAAATATTGCATCTACAGAAAAACTGTTATCGAAATCATTAGGGGATTGCTTATAATAAGCCCGTCTTATTATTATTATTGATCATGTTCACATTTCAATATATCTTCAACTTAATAAACCTTGTTAATGTTTTTTTTAATGTGTGTAATTTTGTGTGTGCGTGTGAGAAAGCAAAAATTTGGTATACTAATATGAATAAAATAATAACGAAATGAATGTAATGAAGTATTTAAAAAAAATGTGACCAGTTAAACTTGACAGTTACAATAATGCTAGTATTTTATAATACATACAATTTGTATTTTTTGACAACTTATTTATTATCATGCGAGAAATTTGTTATTTTGGTTTGAGATTTTTGAAGACTCAAAATGCGTAGGCAACAAATTGGCGATTTATCGCATTTGAGACATCCATTTTTCTCCTTTAGGCATTAGAAAATAATACAGAAGGTTGTCACATTTGGCGATTTATTGCCAAAATTTTTTTAATATAGCAATTTAATTTGTACTTCAAAAATGTAAGTAAATAGCAACGTTATTTCATTTTTTTTTTTGTTAAAATGCTTTTATCGTTTGAGAACATGATTTTATACTGAGTTGAGGTTTTTAAAGCGATAAAATGAGCGAACAAAAAATTATCAATTTATCGCTTTTGGGGCATCCATTTTCCGTTCGTAAGGTTATCAGAAAATGGTAACGATGGTTGTCGCATTTGGCGACTTATCACCCTCCCTTAAAAAAATGAGGAACTCGGTCCGAATGTCCGCCATGTACCCGATTCTCGATATATCAACGCATACGTATCATGATAGTCAAAACAAGATTGTTTCAAACCTGTTTGAATTGATTAATGATTTTAATTAATTAAGACAAATAATTCTTTAAGAATAATAATGTTCTCACATAACATGAAATTTGAGATAACAGTTTTCAATTTTTTCTCTATTTGTTTGATAATTGAACTAGTAATTTTTTTTTTCACTTGACACTGTCTTCAACTCTTTTCGGTCCTACGATACTTAGTAGTTTTGGAAATCCCCCTCTGATCGAAATGTTATAATGTTTAAAGATACCCCAGTTGTTCATAAAATATTCTTTTAAATTGTT
>JAOUZG010031479.1:1983355-1994549 GCA_026289955.1 Argiope argentata | reverse complement strand
ATAATATCGTACCATTCTTGAAATCTTTTTTTTTACCATTTGAACAAGCCATATCAATACAAAATTTTGAGCGGTCAGAAAGGATACAACAGTCACATACACGTGAAAAAAAAATTGAACTAAAAAGTATCTAATGGGGAAATCCAAGGTTCATGGTTACGCCATTAATGAGATGGAATCATCGAAATGTGGGCTTCTCAGAATCCGTTAACAAACTGTATCTCTGTAAATTCCATGATTGTTATACATCTATTTTTAATATTAAGTATTAATCGTTTATTTTGATTAAATTTATTGTGATTATTTAATATTCTCATTTAACTGATGTTTCTTTTCTTTCAGAATGTCAGGCGGTTGAAACCCAAAATAGTGCATTCCCTGGCCAACGCTGAGCTGTACTGCCTTGCCTTAGTCAACATCTATTCTGACCCTAATTACCACAACCTCGATCACCAAGGTATAGTACAGGTGCTGATGAGGAAAGGAGTCAGTCTGACTGAATCCAGGGAAACCCCGCTCACGGAAACAACTCTGGTGCAGACTGCACCGATTAGAATGGTAGGATACTGCATTTGACTCTTATGCTTTTATATTTCGAATCATATTTATTTGTACATATGCAAGATTTATTAAGAATATAAACGAGGTATAATTTAACCTGTAATATGCTCTGATATTAAATTAAGGGAGAGAAAAAAAAAACCCATTTTCTATGAGAATGAAGATAGCACAGTCAAAATAAAATAAAATTACTTTTCGAATTTTTCGCTCTAAGATTTTGAAACCAGAGGCGGAGGCATAATACTTTTATATAAAAAAATAACGTTTTATGTTTATAAAGCTTGCTTATTATAAACTATTTAAGTTATTTATATACATGTAATGGTATTTTAAAATCTAAATTAAACCCTAATTAATTTTAAAGTTTTATCATAATATAGCCTATAGTAACTTCATTCTAAAATATTCTCTTATTTCCTGGTCCCATTCCAATTTTTCTATGTAATTAATTCAACAGAATCTTTGTAAAATTGCTGAATCGGCTAAAAGCTGACAGATTCTTAGACTCCGAGTGAAGGGATCAAATACTGTCCAACTAAGCACATCCTTTTAAAATATCCCTATGATTCCCTTAGTAGTGTTTGACACGTGGCAGAAATCCCTATTAAGATCTTAACAGTATGTATTCACAGCAATAAAATTTTCATTAGAATTTCCTCATTTTTTTGTGTGTGTGTCGTCTCGTCGCTTTCGATTGTTCGTATGCTTTGCCTCCCGGAATATAAATAAAACGAATTAAAAATTCGAATGTATTTCCTCTGTTATTTGCTTCAAACAAAAATTATGGTACGTATATGTTATATCTCTTAATTTAATTTAAATCCTAATCTATTTCCAAATTTTCATCTTATTTAGCCCATATTAACATAATTCTAAAGTGATTTTTATTTCCTGATCTAATTCCATTTTTTGTTTAATTATTTTTAACATGCATTCTACAAGACAGCTAATCTTAGCATTTGCTCACGCTCCGAGTGAAGGGATAAAAATCCTAAATGTTTGCTATATTCTTTTAAAGATACCTAAATTTCCCTTTCCTAAGACTACACTTGTCAAAGAAATCAATGTCAAAATCTCATAAACCAACCACTGAAGGGAAAATATCGATCTCTTTTGCCCTTATGTCGCGATGTAGAATGTCGTATCTCTTCGCTTCTTCCTTGTGTATAAAATGCCTCCCGTGATAAAATTAATCGAAGTTTAAAATTTTCTAAAGTTTCTTGTCGGCCACGCAACTGCAAAACTATATCTATACAATATATAATCAAATATTCAATGAAAAAAATATATATTGTTTACCAAAACAAACAAACACATTTGTTTATTGAATAGGGCCTGTGGATCTTTAACTGGTTGCCATTTTTTTCTCTACAAATTAAGATTCACAATAAATAAATAATAATAATAAAGAATGAAATGAAGCTATGAAGCCATTACCGTAATTTCATTCCATTAGTTTGTTTTCATAATGCCAAATAATCATAGGAGTTTCATTTAATTATATTCCAAATGAAACAATTAATTGCCATCAAATGACTGTCTAAACCATTGCCGAAGTATTCTGGTCATGATGGAATTGAAAAATAACGGTCTGAAGATCTGAAGTTCAACTTCTCGCCCTTTCAACTAGTAAACACAGAAGCTTTGTAATAACATTGACTGTTGGCACGAAAAGCAGCCAGCGCCATCTGGATGATGAAATATGAACAATGTTCAATTTTCCTCATTCAACAATTGAGATACGTTACAAAGTATTTTTCATATTTTACTATGGCCCGTCTATGCCAAAATATTTTTAATAATGAATCACTAGTATATGAATTTGGTTTTATATATTTTCCAAAATTGTGCGTGGTAAGGAAAAAAAGGGCTTAGTATATAAGTTTCTTTTTATATTCTTGGGAATAAATGATTTATTAAAAATATAATATTTAAGAATTGGTTTAGTAATGATAAATATATCAGTTTCGGCAGATAATATTTGTTCATTTGTATAGCATAAAATAACTGTTTTGTCTTAAATGATCTTAACATTTTTTTTACAAAAGATGAAAATCTTCTATTTTTGTCTGAATATTCAAATTATTATTTTCCCCTTATGCTTCAGAATTTAAAAAATCTTTAGTTGTATTTTAATTTAATTTCACTGCAAAACAGTAATGGTAAAATGGTATAAAATTTTAAGACATAAAAATATGTTGATTTTATTAAAAGATTTAATATAGCGAGTTGTAAAGTTAATTTTTTTCTCCTTACCCCTTGTTTATTCTTAGTCCAAACAGTCTTTCATAATGTTTATTCATTTGTTTGAATATTACCATGTTTCAAGATTCTTTATTTATATAAGATTAGAAAAATGTTATATTAATTGGAAATAACTTTAAAGTAAATATAAAACTATTTAGGTAATGAAGGTATCAATTTTTATGTATCTGATAAACTCTTTTAGTAAGTGAAAAGTATTTTTAAATGTCTTTAAAAAAGAGGTTAGTCAAAACTATAGAGCCAATTTTTATTCTATGGTCCTTCTATTTAGATTAAACATATTCTTTAGTAAAATTATAAAGTATTTGCTTTTTCCAAGTCACCATTTTATAAAAAGAGATTTTTCAAATATTTTATTAGAACATTGGAATATTTTCTTCATGACTTGTTCTCTTTTATTTATTCTTACAGGGTGCTCATATGTCTGTTATTGAAGGTATTATGTCATTGTATATAAAAGAAGTTCTTATACCTGAAAAAATTGTTCAAGTTGTAAAGTAAGTGTTTTTTTTAAAAAAAATTTTAATGTTTAAAAATGCTTTTTTATTTGGAATGAGATGGGAGGGAACATTAATTGCTATCATTGTTTATATTTATCTTTAAATTAATCCAATCTAGTTCAGTTTGTGATATTAATAAAATTACTGCACAATGGAAAATTATAATTGTGTAACTACTGTTTCAAGTATTTTTCTTAAAGTATTTTCTTTAGTAATACAATTTTGCACTTTTTAAAAAGATTCCATTAAAAAATTTCTTCTTATATTATAATTGATTTTTAATCCTTATCTTCATAATTTTTCAGCATTCTTATTATAAAAATAATTATAAATATATTTGTTTAATATTTTAGGAATCAAAATTTTATTAATATGCTTGTTTCTTTTGATAGGAAATTTTCCTATGTAGATATCAATAGTGAAATGCCATCAAATCCTGAGGAAGCTGCTATTTTATGGATAAATAAATGTTGTAAAGCACTGGAACAAGAAATAAGAACTGACTGTAGTGCTGAAGAAGTAAAATTCACTATTATAATTTATTTATATCTTTAAAAAAACTAGATAAACTTCAAAGATGTTAAAAAGTAAATAAAGATCATGTTTAATTTTTATGGCATTTTTAAAATAAGTATAACTGCAATTATCTATGAAAACCTAAGAAATTTTTTTTTCTATATGTAATTTCCCGGATATGTAGTTAATAATTCTTTTTAAATCATGCAAATGATAGAATTTTTATTTATTTATTTCTGAAAATCCCTTTACTGCAAGTATTTTAATAATAGTTTTTTCTTTAAAAAAGCATTCTATTGATGCAATAAGAATAGTAAAAGAAATCTGATATAACAATTTTTTAAAATTTTTAGACATTGAATTTAAAACATTGGTAAGTCCTTGATTCAAATTGTGTAAATTATTATTCATTTTATTTAATCTTTTTAAATAAATATAGAATGTTAATCTTTTTAATTAAAATTTTATTAAATAAAATTAGATGAAAAAGCTGTACCTAGAGAAGATGCAAACTAATTATAAGATGCTGATACTTTTGGGTATTCTAAATCCACATTGTGATTTCTTTTTCTATAAAAATAGTTGGATAATCAGACTTAAAAAGAAAAAAATAAT
The DNA here is from genome assembly GCA_026289955.1 of Argiope argentata. Lineage (NCBI taxonomy): Eukaryota > Metazoa > Arthropoda > Arachnida > Araneae > Araneidae > Argiope > Argiope argentata. The sequence goes on along the minus strand of JAOUZG010031479.1, from coordinate 1,990,092 downwards.
AAATTTTTTAAATTCTAGTTTGTTCATACTTTTATTTGTCCTTGAACGATTGTAATTCTTAATTTATTAATTTGTATAGGAAAGTAAACTTCCAAAAATCCCTATTTTACAAGATATTGCAGATGTAAGTGATGGCTGTTGCATTGCTGCTGTAATAAGTTTCTATTGTCCTACATATTTCAAATGGCAAGGTAAGTAGTACATTTTTTTAATGGTCTATTTATTTATTTTTTTTGACCCTGAATTTTCATGAATTTCAAATGTTAAAGAGGTTCTAATCGAAGAGAAAAATCTTATTAGTTTATATCTAAAAGTGATTGAGTCAAATGAACATAAAAAAATGAGTTAATTCACTCTTGTTCTTTTTAAAATGATATCATATAAGTGTGTCATTAATAAACAGTATGTAATGCACATACCATAATATGGATTAATACTTTCTCATATATGAAGTATATAAAGAGGATATTGCAGTCATCAAAATAATAAACTTGAGATTTTGACAAACCTTAACATTTCAGACTTTTCTCAAGTATGAAGAATGCTATGTTAGACTTTTGTCTGCCTATTCTATTTGTCTGTGAACACAATAATTCAAAAACTTTGAGCATTAGATCTATAAAATTTTATATGCCTTCTTTTGTATTCTTCTTAATGCCAGATTTGTAGATTTCTATCAAATTTCTATAAAATCTATATTTAATTTTAAATCAAAGTAATCCCAGGGGTTTAACCATATGTTAGTTTATATTTTCACATTCATGTAAACGTGATAATTAAAAACTGTATTAACTTGGACACATTAAATTGGTTTACATTTTTAATATTGAAAGTGTAGATCTATATCAGAATTTGAGCTTTTCTATCATATGATCAACTGTCTATCTGTACATTTTCATGCATTCAAACATTATTCTAGATTAAAGAAACTTGATATAGGTTCTTGTTACAAAGATAACAGCTCTGTGTCCAACCGTCAAAAAATATGTATGTAAAAAATATGTTAATTTGTGCATATTTGGTTTTCTTTAATTTACTAGGAAATGCAAAATTTTCTGTGTGTAGGGAGATTGAAAATAAAAATCTGAGCACTCATGTCTTTGTCCAATGCCCATAATTTTTTAAGCAGGACAAGATAATACATTTATTAGAGAATATATAAAATAGTTTCATGTAAATCTGCTTGCTTTGTTATTTGTTAATTTACAGAGATGGTATTTTAAAAGTCTATAATGCACTAGCTCATTTATCTTTTTCTCTTGGTAATTTTTAACTGTAATAATTTGTAAATCTGCGAATCATTTTTCTGGAATTTTTATTCATCAGCTTTCTTTTTAAAATTGAAATTTCTTTGGATGTTTTTACTGTTTGTATTGAATTTAAATGAATGCTTACAAAGTTAATGTACAGATTTAAAATGTTAAAAAATTTATTTATTTTCAGATATTTGTTGGAACAACCCCATTAGTCTGGGTGACAGCATATACAACTTGCAGCTTATAAAGAAATTTTGTTCTGAATGCTTACCTAGGCAAATACACTTTTTCACTTTAGAAGATTTACTTTATTTACACCCATCTATCAAGGAAAATGTTTTAGGTTTTATTGCAGATCTTTTATACATGTTTGTCATATATAAAGCATCTTGTGTTACCCAAAGGAAAAAAACTGCAGTTCAAGAATCTAGTCATATACCTTTAGAAAGTGAGTTTTTATGTATGCAATTTTCATTTCTGAAGTTTAGAAATATTCATTTATTTTTATTCAATCTTTATAAGAATGAGTAGCTTGAGTGATTTTTGAATAGTAGTCATAAACATGAAAGCATTTAATATAATGTGGTTTTATATTGTCTTTAATTTCCTTTAACAGATTCTTGACAGCTTAATGTAATAAATTTAAAATTTGAACAAGATATATATGTATATATACATACACACTATAAGTAATGCATTGTTATTATTTGTTGAAAACAGAAGGCAGTTTCGATGACATTTTGAATTTTTAAGTGTGTTTTATTCCATCACGGGAAGCAGCCATTATGCAAAAGCATAACACAGAATGACACAAAACAGAATGACAAAAAGCTAATTAAACTTTTGTCCCTCTGAATATATACCTGTAGATTTTAATAGAGATCTTTGACGCATGTCATTAAAAGATCCCCATGATTCCCATGCACAGCTCGTGCAAGGGAATCATAGGGATCTTTTAATGGAATGTGCTAAGCTGGACAATTTCTATCCCTGCACTTAGAGTGTGGGAAATTAGCCTGTGTTTAACTGATTCAGCAATTTTACAAAGCTTCTATTGTATTTATTTAGAACAAGTGAAATGGATCAGGAAACAAGAAAATATTTTATAATTAATACGATAATTTTAAGTTACTATGGCGGACTTAGATCGAAAAATTAAGAAATAAATTTTAATTAAAATTGAGAGCTTCAAATATTATATATATAGGAAGAGTGTGAACTAATAGTAGGAATTGGAAAAAAAAGAATGTGATGCATTCTTTTAAAGCAGATACAAGAAAGTGCCCATTTTTTCATGCATCAAAAATTAATGGACATCAAACAGTAAATGTGTGTCCATATTTCTGTTAATCTAACATATAGTTAGAAATCGGTATTTATAGTATTAATTTTCAGTCATTATAACTAAGGTGGGTATTTTCTGTAAAATTAAACTTAAAAAGCAGCAAAGGATAAATTAGACACATTCTTAGTAATTCACTTTCTGTTCCCAGCCCTCTTCATTAAATGAGAATTATAGGAATAAGAATGCAAAGACATAGATGAATTTTGGAAGAACGTGCAAAATTATTATTAGAACTCAATTAGAGGATTTTTTTTCTTTCTTCAGAATTGATATTCATTTAAAATAAAATAAGGAAAATTTCTCAATGAAAAAAAATTCTTTATTGTCCATAACATCTTCAAATTTCCCATGAAAGTGAAATGTAAACTAACACTGTAGTTAAATTAAATAAATTACTGGTTATGTATGTGGGAGTCTAACCAAATCTTCCAAAAATATTACTCTTCAGATAGCGGGGTTTTAGTGGCGTGATGCCTAAGTATATATATATATATATATATATATATATATATTTACTGCTTCAGTTTGAAAACTGAGATAAAATATACAAACGAAGAATGAAGAGACTTATTTTTAAAAAATTAAAAGAATTTATTTAGAGTTAAAGGAAAAAATTTACAGAGGGGAGTATTTACTGGGAAATATTAAAAATAGATTAAAACATGGAGATATCAGTCTAACAGAAAGTTAGAATATTTCCTCTAGGAGGATGCTAGAAGTAACAAAAACATTATTTTACTGAAAACATATTACCACATAGCTTTGCAAGCAGGAAACACTGACACATGGACACGTCTTAATCATACTGTGGTTAATACATCTCTGCCTGAATGTTAATTGTGACAGTTTTTCAAAAGCTCGATAAATGGCGTTGTTCTGGAATGTTGTATTAATTAGGATTGTTGTCCTCTGGGAACTGATCTAACCTTTTACAATTATTGTTTTGAATTACGTCTACGATTGGATGGTGATAAAAGAAAAAACAAAAGCTGAAATGATGGTTAAGCAAAATAACTCCATGGGATATCCTACATGTATTAATGTTTTTGCTCACTTTATTAGCATTATTTATTTATTGCCTAGAAGTATTTTATAATTTGTTTGTATAAACGTTTTAGGTTCAAAGTCTTTAAGCAGCTTTCAAAGTCATAAAACTCCAGCACTTTGTAGTCCTATACCAAATTTAAGATCCGAGTCATATGGCGGTTCTACTACTAGTTTGCCAGATATTAGAACTGGGTAAGTAAACTGAATGTCTTTCAAACTGAACTATCATTATTTCTACAGTCTTTTATGGTATTATGAAAAAAATTAATTATTCTGAAATTTAATGAAATTAAATTATATTTTTCCTCCAAATTATATTATCTTTTTAAAAATGTTTTATTCATAAATCAGTATTTAAATGATAATTAATTTGATATCTTATATTAATTTGTCATTAATTCTGTAATAAATTGATGGGAAAATTTTGAAAATGCCTTTAAAATTGTTTTAACAATTCCATGATGAAAAATCCGTTTCATATTTAGTAGCATTAGAAAATTTATCTTTCTGATTCTTTATATAACTGATTTTAGATTTGAAGTAAATTAAAAAAAAAAGTCTAAAAATTCGTAGTAGGAAAAAAAAAATTACTTTAAAAGAGCTCTATAGGCTTTCATTAAAATTTGGTGCAGTTTTTGGTATAAATCTTATCTTTAAAAAATCTACATAGAGTGTTATCTAAAAAGTTTAATTTCTGATTTTGTGAATGCGTTAAATCTTGGTAAAAAAACATTAAATTGTTTTTAGTATTTAAGTATTTATTGTAAGGTGCTGATTAATTGACTATCAAAGATGGCATGCTGATATCCTCTTTGGTAACTATTATTCACTATTGGCATGCAGCTAAAAAAAGAGTACCTTAATTTTTTAAAAAGGATTTTAAATATTTTATTTTGCCCCTCTATTGAATAGAACCCTTCAATTTTTTAAAAGTGGATACCATTTAACTAAGAATAATAAATAAATGTCTGTTTCGCAGTTAAAAATCAGTGCAGCTTGAATAAAATGTTTAAACTCGGAGAAAATGCATTCCAAAGTTATAATGTTGAATTATATATATAAAAAAAAGTTAATAATAATAGCAAATATTAGATTCATTAAAGATAAATATGAATGCTATAGGTGAATTCATAATGAGTACAGCCAATTTCAATTAAGATTTTATCTCCAATATTTATGAAACTGCATGAAATAATGTTACAATTTGTCAAATTGTATGCTTAAAAATGTCTCCTTTGTGCTTCAATATTTACTTTTCAATCATTATTATCAGAACATATATATATTTGAATAATTAAGATTAATACAAAATATTAATATTACTGCTTTTGTGCATTCACTTAAATCTTTTATATAGAAATTGAATATCAAAAGTAGTCTAATTTCTATTAGTGCATTATGTATACCATAATTTGAGGAACAAATGATTCAGGACTTTGTGAATCATGAAATTGACCTTTTTAAAACTATAAATTATTGCATTGACTGCATGACCTAATAAATTATTAATATCCCAGTATAATTTTAAAAGTATTCTTATTCTATCCAAAACCTAGTGTATCTTAAATTGCCTTTTTGTGATAAACAACTTTCTTCTTTTCTGTATCTCATTATTTATTTATATATTAAATTTTTGTTGTGTCTTAACAAAGAGATTAGAAGGTAAGTTTCATGTGGATTTTCAGGCAAAAATTAAATATGGTTTAAAATTTGTTTTGGAAAAAGTTCTGCTTTATATCTTTTGCCATCAATAATTGTTTCACTTTATTGACATGGCTTTCTATAAATTAATATTTTTTCTAAAGTTTCTATTTTTTAAGATTTTTAATTCTTCTGCTTTGATTTCTTTTTCAAAATGCTTTTGCTGTCATTTATTTTTTTACATTTAGAATTATTTTATCTTTTGATATTTTGCTCTGTTTATTTTCTTTACTAATGATTTTGCTGGGTAATCAAATTTTTACTATGATATTTTAAAAGCGGACAACACAAAATTGTCTTATAGCATAAAAAACAATATACCTTTTTTAAGCTTATATTAGTTTTTAAAAAAAAGATAAATACATTATTTCTATCGATTTTCTATAATTTCCCTATATTATTATTTTTAAAATTAATTAACTTAAATTATCTATATTATTTTTAGGTAGTTCTACAATTTTTGGATGTATGATTGAACATTAACTTAAGATGCCTTAAGAATTTTTTAAACTGTCCCTATTTTTATATCTTACAATTATATTATACTTTTAGGGGTCGTGCAAAACATTCAGGGAGTAAAGAAAAACTTTGTGAGAAAGTTCTCACAAAAAAGTCAAATTTCTCTAATGGTAAGTATAAGTTTGTTGTTTTGATTTATTCACTTATACTTTCAGAGTAGTTTTATATTCAAATAAAGTCAGATGATTATTAAAAACAGGGTTTTGAGCTTGAAAGAAATATAATTTTCTTCACTATATATTTGCTGATTATGATCTTTTCTTCCTTTTTTTTTTAAATTTAAGAAAGCTTTTGTTTTTATTTTATTTTAGATGAAATTGGAACAAATGAGTTGCAGAGGACCAATTCAGTCGGTATTGTTAATGGTTGGAAAACAACTACTTTACCACATGTGAGCTCAACAGATTCAGTGGGTAGTGTTCCAAGGTATGCATATATATTTTTTAATCAGTTGTGTAATTATTTTAATAAAATAAAGCTTATTTTGCTCATTAAATAACTTTTAAATTTTTAATCTTCCATCTGGAACTTTGTTTAAAAAGTATTTTTTTAAATCTTAATTCAGAAGTTTTGCTGACATTATTTTAAAGAAATTAACTTATTGATTAACATCCTGTGAAATGTAATCTTTGATTTTTGTTGAAGTATTTGCTTGAAAAAGTTAAAATAAATTCTCTGTTTGATTTAGAAAATCTAATGCTTAGCACTTTTTATAATAAATAAATTGCTGTAAAAATTTTATATATATTTTTTATTTATCTCTTTCACTTATTTTGAATCTGATTTCTATTGTTGTTATTCTGTTTCTGTTATTCATATTAAAGTAATAATGAAATTAATTGCATACATAATTGAAAACATTTTTTCAA
>JAOUZG010031479.1:1948230-1983345 GCA_026289955.1 Argiope argentata | reverse complement strand
AGTTCACAAAGCTCAGGAATTTGCTTAAGTGACGTTGATGTTAAAAATACCTTTTCGACAACGAGTTTTGCACAGTTATCAAAGTTAAGAGACTCTAGTAGTCATCATTCCATTAATATTGTATACATGCCTCATGAAAGGGAAATGTTAGAGAAAGAAAAACACGCTTCTAAAGGATCTAGCACTGGTAAGAGAGCAGATGGAGAAACAAAGAAGACAACCTTTGCTGCATTGCCCAATACAACTACATGGCAACAACAGCATGCCGTAAGTTCCAACTTTCCTCAAACAGACTCTGGTCATGAAACACCAACAGAACCTGTAGACCACGCTCTCAATTCTCAGTTATGCAATATTAAAATGAAATTGGAAGACAAAAAGAGAAAGATAGAGTTAAAGAAAAAGCGTATGGAAATGCTTTGGAAAAAGCAAAGACAAAAATTAGGGAAAGCAGCATTCCTCCAGGCTGTCAGCAAGGGGCAGAACAGTGATGCCGGTACTCCGGATAGTGGTACTGGCAAAGAAGTTGGTGAAGCAGACATTGCCCTTCGAGAAACTGTGCTTCCAGTTTGTAATTCACCATCAATGGTAAAGCGCATGTCAATGCAGGAGATAGCTGCAGACTTGGACAGTATGCAAAAGAAATGGCTAAACCAAGCTGACATATCAGACCAAATTTCAATTCAGGATGATATTATTGAAAAAATTGATGCTGGTAGTGAAACTGTAAATATTGATCTTCAGACCTCAATTGATCACCTTAATACTAGTCTTACTGATTTGCAGTTGGATATATCTCGAATATCACTTCAGCAAGAACAAGTAGAGAATCTTATGAAGGACAGCATTGATGATGGCTCTCACTTTTTCCTCCATGATCCATCAACAAACGAGAAAAGCCCAGAATCTTTACACAGGCCTATGAATTGGCACTTTGACGAACCTACTTTGCCTTTGAAACAAGGTCTTCCATCTCCTCATGTTGATGGACACAATTTGCAGCGCAAACATCCAACAGATTTTGATACTCCATTTTCCTCTTTACCTCAAACTTTTAGCCCAGTGAAAGTAGTACCAAAGGAAGAATTGTATTCCAAAGTTATCAAGCCAGAAAGGCATCAAAGGCAGGCTGTGCCTGCTACCAAAATAACAGCTAATACAACCTGCAGGCAAAATCAACCAGTTGAAACTCTCGCAGCTATATCAAATGTTGAGCCAGTTAAAAGGCCTGTAAAATCTAAAGCAGCAAATGAAATTCACATTGTATTACCTCAAGTGCTAGATAATAAACCTAATGATATTAATACAGACAAAAAAGTGACTGATGATAAACAAGGTTTTTATATACCTCTTGAAAAAGAAGTGAGGAAACCAAAGCCAAGGCCACAAAGGAATCTTAAATCTGGAGAGAATAATTCTGTGCCAAACTCATTGTCTGTTAAAAATGTGCCAACTAAAGTCAAAGAAGATACTAATTCTCTTGGTTTTGTCATTGGTGCTGATTTGGTGCATCCTGATCCAGTTAGTGTTTTTTTTCCCCTTCATTATTATTAGTTACTGATAATTGTTTTCATTCATAATGTCAGTTTAGTAATTGACTCCCTTCATAAATATCAAAATTATATTAATACTTAATTAAATATAATTTGGCAGAATTTTATATGCTTCATTATGTTTGCTTAGAATATTTATAAACATTGAAAATCTGCCTCTTATATACAAATACTTGAAAATTAGTTTTTATTATCGATAAATAAAAACAAATATATTTTCACAAAATTAATTTTAAAAATGTCAAATGCCTATACCATTAAGTTTGATATGCTATTAATATTAAAATACTCTCTAATACTTCAATTTAATGTCTGTTTTTGTTCATAATTCTCCATTAATAACTAAATGAAATTTATTTGTCTTAATTAAAGGTATTTTAATATGTATCTCAAACATAAAAACATCTTATTAGAATTATTTTAAAGTTTTAAATTACTCTTTACTTAAATAATTAATGCACCTCATACACAATGTGATTTAATTATTGATAATCAGCCTTTGTAAAATTCTGATCATTTTAGATTTTCATCTATTTTTATAATTTTATACATTAATGCTCAAACTATCATTTAACTAATTTAATAATTTAATCAACTTTTAAATATTGTTTCAGTTTTTGTAATTGAAAAGATGATTCTGTAATTAAACCATGACAATAATTGCTATTTTTTTCTTAATTTCAAATTAAAACAAAAATTATATATGTAAACAGTAAGTTTGTAAATTTTCAAATCTTTTAAGAAACCTTATAAACGTACAATTGTTTAAAAATTCAATAATATATTGTCTTATTGAATAATTAACATCAACCTCTTTCACTCCAAAAATTAATTTTTTTTGTATAATTTTAACCAAATACTATTATTTTTTTTATTTCAATAAAAATGATAAATATATAATTGTTTTAAGTTAATTCTTTTCCAATAAATTGGTTAAAATTATACAAAATACCCATTTTTTTCAAGATTTTGTAAAAATGTTTAATAATCAAAATTTTAAAAGAAAGAAATCAAAAATGAATTGTCAAAATAATGCAGTGAAATGATACCTGAGCTGAGATATTTGTCAAAAGACTAAATTGTCATGAATGATTTTTCATTTTGCATTTATTGTCGTTATTTAGAATGCAGAAACAGAGATGGCTCGCAAAAAAGAAATGATCATGAATCTGTCGATTCAGAGGAAAGCTGAATATGAAAGGCGGAGGATCCAAAAAGAAAAAGAGTATGAAAAAATGAAAGAAGAAGAAAGGTATATTTACTTTCATTTAGTCTAATGCTTTCTCAAAACATAATGCATGCTTTGCTTAAATGATTAATTTGCATTGAAACCTCGATTGATCTGCTTTTGTAATAATTTATCTTTCGAAGACTCACATGAAAAAAATTCAAAAAAATGTATTATATAAGTATATTATCAAAGTTCTTTAAGTGATGTGGAAATTTAATATTTACATTGATGAATATTGCTGTGCTTGCAAAATGTGCTATGTGAAAATATTATCATGGAATCACTTCATTTGCTTTTTTATATCTTAAATTGTATTCTGTCAATTTTCTCTTTGCATTTTTCAACAGAAATTTTTTTATTTCTCATTTTCCTGGAGGCTCTGTTTTGTGTATTTCTTTTTCTTTTCCTTATATCATTTTATTTGAATGAAAGTGATTCAGAAAGCATTTCAAGTTGTAAAACATATGGTACAAAACTTTTGCCTTATTTAAGGCATAAATCTAAAGATATTCATATGAATAATCTAATTTCATGGAATCATTATTGTTAACAAAACTATATTGTATTAGACGATGAACTGAAAGTGTAAGTGGCATTTATCATTACTAGAAATGTACAACAGGATTCCAAACAATAAGCATTCTAAACCAGTGATTCCTCAAATTTCATGTCTGGTGTGTTTTTCCCATACCTATTTAAAAAAAAAACTCTATAATGTTAAACAATAAAATTTTAAATATAAACATAATTCTCAACATAATGTTTATTAGTTTTAAAATTAAATTCTTAAGTTTTGTAATTACTATCCCGTATTTTGATCATCTCCAAAACTGTTTTAATAGCCATGGCCATGCTTCATAAATTTATTTGTGTTGTGAATTTAATTATCTCTGGTTGTAAATTTGGATGTGAATGAGAATCAAAAGTAAAAGTTTTTCACAAAATAAAAGAGGCTATTATTATTATTATTATTATTTAGAATAAAAAAACTTTTTGAAGTTTATAAATTAAAATATATATATATATATATTTAAACAAAAGAAAATCATCCCTCCTCATTGTGCTGGTTGTGAAATAGAATGGTATTGTGTGATAATAAGTTATTACTTTGCCTGAAAAGCTTCTGAATGACTTTCATGTTTACCTCAGACATTCACATCAGAACTATGAACTAGAATTTGAATATTTTCTATTATTTTCCTATTGATTCACTGCTTCTTTTTATTTCATCTTAATAATAATTAAATTTAAAAGTGTGTTTGTTTCGGCTAATTTGTATGAGCTTTAAAAATCTTGACTTATGCTGGACACCTCAACCCATATGCACTGCACACAATTTATCCCTCTTACTCATCTGTATCTAAAGAAGTTCACAATGATTAAATTTAAAGGAGGAAACAGGAAGAACAGGAAAGAAAACGTGAAGAAGAAAAAAGAAGAAGAGAAGCAATTCTAGAACAGTACAGACAACGGAAGTTGAGAGAAGAACTTGAAAAGGAAGGAGCTTTGCTTCCCAAAGAGACGATTGGGAGGTTTTCTTCTAAATCTAGATCAAGGTATGTGTATTGTTCTGTGCAGTGGCCTGCTTGACTTTGGAGTGAGCAAAGTGAACCATTCTGTTTTATGCCTAAAACACTTATTCTTTTTTTGTTTATAAAAGCGCCAGTTTGTTTTTACATGCCTTATTCCTTTTTGTTCTTCCAACAGCTGAAATATGTTTGTCATTTTCATTTTGGTTTATACAATGTTTATCATTTACTTAGAGCAGAAACTCATTTATTAATATTTATCTTTGTATACATCTGTTGTGAAATTAACATAAGACTTATAATTTCAATTTATGTAGCCATGCAGTTTCAGAGTAGAATTTGCAATATTAATGATCTACAAAACATATTCTTTATGCTTTTGCTTAGACTTTCGTATTTTTTCATTTATGTTTAGATGATACTGTTTTTCTTTTTTTTTAACTTCCGTTTTTGCATTTAATAATGTTTTTTAAGTTATCACATTCCATAGAATAATCTGATTGTTTATTTTCTTTAAATTAATAATTATAGTTTCAAATGATTCATTTAGTTAATCTTGACATTTGTGGTCTGAAAAGAAATATAATTAAAAAATGAGGAAATACTTCTTATGATGTGGTTCCATATTTAACTTTTTTAAAAACCTTTTACTGACATCAATTTTCTTTTGTTGTTATGTTTGTTGTTATGAATTTCAAAAATTACTTCTTTGATCCTTGGTTGATCCTTTGGAATGGAAGATTAGTGGAAAAAGGGATGGAGATGCTGTTTGAATTAAAACTATCATTGTTCAACATATTTCTATTTGAAATGATTTTTGTTATTTCTGAGCCTAACTATTGTCATCAAACATATCACTCTATTCAAAACAAAAATAACTTATCACTCTATTGTACACTTTTTAAAGAAATTAAGACATTTAACTGTATTTTTTTTTACCGCATGTGTTTCAAAGCTATGAGAACATTGTAAAAGTACCTGTTCAATCCTAATAAATTTAAAAAATTGACAAAAAAAATCATTTAAAAATTAACCTTATAGCTAATAGTTGTAGACAAAATTATATTCTAATTAAACGTAACTCCTTTCAGGCTTCCTTTTATATGAAGTTATCTACATTATTCTCTAAAATATTTCAAGTAATTTAAAATAATTTTGCAATAATTTCTAAGTTATACTTTTTTGTAAAAAATGTTTTTATTTACACTTAAAAATATTATGTTCAATATTGGCCTTAGTTTTTATAGGAAAATATACAATTAATTGCAGAGATACAATCTCGGATTTCATATCAATACTTGTGATATCACTGTCACATCTAACTTTTATCTTTAAATATTTATATCTGAAAGTTTATTTAATGTTTTCATGCAACACAAAATAATTCTTGTGTCTTGTTTTTAATGTAACTTTATTTTAATTCACATAAAGTAAAATTAAGGCAATCTTAAAATTCTTAAATCATAAAATAAATGATAAAATTATTTGATAATTTCATTGAAAATGTTTTTAAATCAGTCAGATACTTCCATTGAGATACACATGCTAATAAGAATCTTATTTCATTTATTATGATAAATAAAGAGTGCCTGCTTTAAGCAAATGATATCTAAGTTTTAAATTAAAAAAATTTTTGCTGCTTTTATGTCTACTATAATGTTCCATACTTATGTGGAAAATGGCTTTCTTATTACCAGTTATTTAATAATATGTTAATAGTGGCATAAAAAAATTACTGAAAATTTTATTTCAAAAACTTAAACCTTTTTATAAATTAATGAATAAAGATGGCAATTTTTTTGTTTTGTTTTAATGACGATTTTTTTGCTTTTTAATGTTTTTATTTCATTATGTTTTGTTATGCATTTAATACACATATTTATTTATAAAATATTAGCATTTTTGTTACCTATAGTTATTTATATTTATCTGTACTTAAAAAAGATTTTTTTAATTCAGTTAACTGTTTATTTTTGTTCAAATTTGGTTTTTATCTCTTTGTTGATTTTAAATATCTGTAAGCAATAGAGACAAAAGTTACTTTCCTATTCTATACCACTTATCTTACTTGTGAAATCATTCTTTGTCCTTGTGTTTGTAAATTTCGTTATATTTCTGGTGAAAAAAAGATCAGAGTACCTTTTTGAACTATAATATCCTTTGTTTTATGTGATTGTTTTGAAATCTCCTCTGTGTATCGTTTTATTTCTCCATAAACATGTTTTGCTACTTGTGGATTTCTCTCATGTTTTGTACCTATCTTGTGAGTAATAGTCATGCTTAACATTCTTGTGTGCAGTCTGCTTGAATTTTGCATGTCAGATGCTGTACTAACTTTGTCTTGCTATGCATGTATCTGTCTGTATATTGTTTAAGAATTCATGCATGTACATTAAAAAAATTAATTCTTATCAATCCTATTTTACAAATACTTTCCACTTTTATATTTAGATATTCTTTTTATTAGATTATTGTTTAATTTAAAATTATTTTAAATGATTAGAATTTTATAATTTTTAATTGGGAAGATTAAATTTTAAGCTAAAAATTGAGCAATTATGATGCGATATGGACAGCTATGTTTCTTATGCTTGTCAGTCTAAATTAGATAAATATATCGTCCTATGGAAATTATTAGAAACATTTTTGAGAAAAAAATTCTAATAATAAAAAAGGATAATTAGATTGTTGTTATGTTGATTTAAAATTTCTTAAATTCTAGATCATAACTCACTATTAAATTCTACAAAAAGATACTGGGAATAACAAATCATAGTGCCTCCTTTGAAAATATTTTACAGGAACATAAAAGAAGATATTTTCAATAAAGTCACAAAATTTCTAGTTTTGTAAAAACATTCTGCAAAAGTGAGGTAATTAATAAAATTCAAAATGCGAGTGGCTAATCAATGAGTATCAATAAAGCAATAAATTATTGAGAAATAATTCATAGAAGTCCATAAATTAATAAAAATAATTGAGGACCTTATTGATTTTTTTGAATGGAATGATTAATTATTCCAAACTATTTAGGTAACTAATAAAAATCCAATTTTTTGAGGGGAGGAGAGAAGGGAAGGGGATTACTAATTATCGAGTTTCTTCAGTTGAGATAGATTGGTAATCTCTTGTAAAAGCATGTTTGTAGTTAAAATCATTGCATTTTTCATTAAAACAACAAAAATTGAAATGGGGTTAAAGGTTTTTTTAAAAAGAAACATGGAATGTTTTTTTATTATTACTATTTTTTTTATGTAGAACAAATTTTTTCTTAAATTTTCAAAAATTTAACTTTTTAAAGAAAAGGAATTTATACATTGTGTATTATATTTTGTTTCCCTTATATTATTTGAAAATTTATTTTTATTTGAAATATTACTTATGATCTAAGTTCATAATTATTATTATTTCCTTTATTATGAAAGAAATAAAAATAAAAATCTAAAAAAAATCATTTTTCTTTTTATCAATCATTGTAATGAATATTTACCTATAGTGTCAATCCTGAGAAAAGAAGAGAGTACAGGCTTAGTACAAACTTTACTAAACCAACAGTGGAGCTTAGAAATAATTGTACTTCAAAGCAATTCAGGTAGTAATGTTAAGCATGACTGTTATTCATTTAATTTTTAGGGTTCTCTCAAAAAGAGATTTTATTAAAAGTGTGAATTACCTGCAAGTGTATATGCTTATTTTTTTTAAGTGGTTTAATTTTTGGCAACTGAATATTATGATTATTTTAAGTTAAATGTTTTATTAGGATTATTTTTTAAAAAACTTTTTTTTTTCACATTAATGAAAATTTTTACATTTCTAGTTTATATTAAAAACATTCGTTTTTTGGTTTGATTTTGAAATACAAAATATTTATTTGTCTTAGCTTATTCTTTCTTCTAAATATTATTCAAGTAAAAATAGTAATAAATACTCTATAAACAGCTAAGTCTGCTTTTTCTATCCCCTTCCCCTCAAACATATTCAGCTCAAAAACACATCATTCTTATTTATGTTTGAACTTTCTTCTGTGATTTTTGAAATTCTTGACATTTCAAAGTTTCCTCTGCACACATAAACAGTATGGTTTAATTACTGTAAAGACTTGTTTCTAAAAATTTAAAATTATTCATTCAAAATGATTGGCTGCTTAGAGGATTAAGGTGAATTTCATTACCTTTTTTTTATTAACTATGCAATTGTATTAATTTTTTTCTATGTTACTTGTTGCTTAATTTACATTTTGTATATTAAAGTCTTTAAACTTACACTTCATTTTATTATTGCTAATCTGTCGTATTTTGAATTGCCTGGCAAATGCCATTTTTCTATTGTTCTACTAGCCATCTTTAATAACCTATGGTTATTTGGGAATATTGGTTTTATTTCACTCAAGTCATTTTCTTATTCCTGTCTTCTTTTTCAATCAGAAATTCCAGAATTAAATGTTTGATTAAAAAAAAAGGGGGAATTTGTTTGAATCTTATTGCAACAATAAAGCCTTTAATTGGAAAGCTAACTTTTGAAATTTTTTAGTGCTTTAAAAATCAGTTTTGTTAAATAATATTTTTGAAAACTAGATTCACACACTTATTTAGATTTTAATTAATTAAAATTTTAAAAAGCACATTCTTACCTGCTAAAGATTTCTAAAATTAGATAAAATAATTTGTCCTGTGATGCACCAGCATATTCATTATCCTCTATTAATAGTAAAAATTGTATCACTATGTATGATGCAAAAAGATATTACAAATGAGGAAACACAGGAACAGTTTTCACTCCTCAAGAATTCAAAGAATCCATTCTTTGTTTGCCAAGTATTAAAAGCATATTTCTGAATTTTGCTTAGCTGCATTATACAGGTTAAATATAATTAAAACTTTCTGAAATATTACTTTAAAGCATACATTTCATAATCAAAATATTTATCTATTCTACTTGCATTTTTCTTTTCAACTGGTTTAAAAGAGAATTCTGAATCTTTTTTAAGAGAATGCAGCTATTTTTCTTTATGAATTTCTGACTAATATGGATGCAAGTATCTTCATTATTTATTTTATCTCTTTAACTTTTAATAGTAGTAGATAGACAATATTAGTGGGTTAATAAATCTTATTGGGTGTTGGTGCTTCTAGTTGGCTTTATACTATTGGAATTTCCTAAGAAAATCTGTCTATTATTTTCACATTTAGAAGAATTTGTCTGGGGGGGAGGGGGTTATAAATATTCATTCTGAAATTATAGAATTCACATGTGTTTGATTCACTTTTTTTAAAATAGACTTTTAAATGGAAAAGAACAGTAACAACATTTACAGTATATTGCTGAAAATAAAAGTAAAAAGGTTTACAGTGTGATAAAAATGTATTTAATTCATATAAAAAATTATTGATTTGCATATATGGAAGTAATATGCTTCTTGTAGTGATATTTTTGATACTAGTAAAAAATGAATTCATGAATATTAATGTTGCCAGTTTCTATCTATTTTAATTATTGATTGAATATTTCCTTATAATTATTCAATTTTACAAAATCCATTGGAAAAACTTGTAAAACTATTTTATATTGATTTTTGAAATATCAGCTAATTTGATTCTTTTATTACTGAAAACTGGTGTTATAAAAGAATTCATCAATACTCTTTACTCATATTTATTGTTACTTGTGTGTAATATGTGAATCAACATAATTTCTTATATTTAAACTTTTAAAATAATGCAGGAGAGAATCCAAGCCCAGACCTAGATCTGCATACATTCACATGAATAGTGATTTATCATCTTTAATATCTTTGGATAATGCTGCTAATAAAAGAAATTCTCAAATTCTTACAAGTAGGTTGTATCTCTATATTTAAAATAATAATTTCAACAATTTTTTAAAATTATTTTTAATGTTTATCTATTCTTAATTTTATTAATATGATATTGCTATTTTTTCAGTCTGTTATCTTTATCATTTATTTAATAAAGTGAAATTATACTTATGATTGCTTATCAACTTCTGTAAGTATTTTATTAATGAATTTACTGCATATTTTCTTTATGAATGCATCTTTCATTAGGAAGTTCAATTCAATCTTTTAATATATTTACATTATGTTAATTATCTACATTAAATGGAAATGTTTTTAAGTTCGTTATATACAGTTCAGAAAATTTATTTATGAGTTGAGATAAGGTGCACTTTTTTATATCCTCTTTCTCTCTCTCTCTCTCTTTAAATTTAGTCAACATATACACACACACACATTACATATACATTATATTATTTGATATATTTTATTTCAAATATCATTGGAAGTGAAGCAGGCTAGGTGGACGCAGTATTCCATAATAAATACAGTTAATTTGAGAAATGTACCTTTGAGCATATGCATAGGTTGAAAAATACTGTTGTAGTTGAATAAATGATATAAATATACATACTTTCTATAATGATTGATATTTATTAATAAGAGTGTTTTTAACATATAGTTTATTAATAAATATTTTGTGAAATGCTTAATTGCTGAAACTTGTATATTTGTATGAAAATGACAAATTATTATTCGTAATAATGTATTCTACTTTCCAAACAATGTCTGTATCATACATTATTTCTATTAAACTAGACCATAAGTTTCTTAATGAATCAGTT
Organism: Argiope argentata; assembly: GCA_026289955.1. Taxonomy (NCBI): domain Eukaryota; kingdom Metazoa; phylum Arthropoda; class Arachnida; order Araneae; family Araneidae; genus Argiope; species Argiope argentata. The sequence continues at coordinate 1,972,393 of JAOUZG010031479.1, read as the reverse complement.
CATTACTAAATTTATCTTGTATAAAATATTTATATTCTTAGAATTCCTTCAGTTTTTGCTATGTCATTTCCTTCCAATCCATATTTCATTCTTCTTGTTGAACAGAAATTCATAGACACTTACAAAACCAGTTCTTTAATTTTTGTATCCACCTGTTTTTATTTTTATGTTGATATGTATTGTGCGATTAGTACTGCCATCAAACATTATTCTTTCAATATAAACTTTCTGACTTAATAGATGTGTTGATATTTTTTTAAACTTAGTTAGGAATTAAATATACATAAATGTTTAGCCTTTGAAGAATTTCCTCAGGTTTGTGGCTAGTAATTAGCTATATTTTGATAGAGTATAAACCTTCCATAGATTTTCAAAGTTTTTTCATTTTATTATTTCAACTTATCATTACTTTTGGAACAAAAGCTGTGTTTGTTTTTACTGTTTTCCTTCAGTGCAAAAACCTTCTTCTCTTTTTCACATATTCCAGGAAGCTTTGATTTAACAGAAATAAGGGTAGGATAAAAGAAATGTTTACTTATTTTTATAAGCAATTCAATAAACTGATTATCAACGGAATAAAATGACATAGCTACTATGGATAATCTGCAAAATTGAATTCAACATATAGACATTAAATATACAAGTTTCAAAGTAATTGGAATATTAAGGTTCAAAATGGCAGGTAAAAAAAGTTCATAAATTGTAGCAAATGTCTAGGCTCCCAGTGCAAAGAAGTTCATCGATGCACTCATTTTATTCACTCATATCCTCCTTCAGTTGGGTAAAATTATCCAAAATGATAATCTAGAGGTTTCTAAAATCGTATCCTCCAATAGCTAGGGAATTATAGATGTATAGTGAAAAACTATTGAAAATTATAAAAATAAATGTTCACTTATTTAAAAAAATAATTCAATGAACCGATTATCAGTGGAATAAAATGGCATAGCTACAATGGATAATCTGTAAAATTGAAGTAGGCAACAGTAAATATACAAGTTTCAAATTAAATGGAATATTAAGGTTCAAAATAGCAGATAAAAAAAAGGTAAAGAAAATTGTAAAAAGAAAAAAAATGATTAAAATAACTTTCTTCTGAATTATTGAATGTGCTTGCTTATAGAAATGCTAGTAGCAAATGAATTTTTAACAGAGAAACACACACAGAATCATGTTCCAACAAGAATGCAAAATCTCTGGAGTTGCTCTTCATTAAAACTTTTTTTTATATGTATTTGTTATGATATTACATAAGAAATGACTGAAAAAATAGTAAGTTTATTGTTCAATGAAAAAAAACAACAACAAATATCAATGTCTAACAAATGAAGCTAATTGTTTGATCAATAAAATTAATTCCTTTTTCTGTAGTTTTTGAAAAAATTATTTCTAACACTGTATTATATTTAATACATGCTTAAGTTGTGCTACTGATATTTGAGTAATCATTAATGGAGGGCATATGAAACATACAATGCTTAAACAACATTGGCTTTTTCCATAGTGTTTCTATTTTTAGTAAATTCTAGCTTAAAATCATTTATTATTAGTATAATTTGTTAGACTTTCAATATTTACATTTTGGTGTAGTTTATCCCATTTGAAAGTCTTTAATTAGAAAGAGAGAGAAAAGAATCAATATCAAATGTATTCTTTTATAGGTCGAGATGTGCAAGATTTTGACCTGGATTCCTTAAACAGTGCAAGTACCTCAGCTTCTTCTCACGATAGAAACCGGAGTCCCAACAATTGCTTTCCATCTCATAGAAATACAAATTTGCAAATCCCTGAGGGGAGTGGACCATCTAGTGATGGAGCTTCTGACACTGCTTCCAATGGCTCTTCGGCAGCTGCTGGTGATTACACAGGGCCGAAGCTTTTTGTAAAACCAGCAGCAAAGTCAAATAGGGGGATTATAATGAATGCAATTAACACAGTATTGGCTGGAGCAGTAAATGAAGATACTAAAAAGAAAGTTTTAGAGGTAACATAAATATGTATTCTGCATTTTATATTTCTAAAAAAAATTATAATGTTACGAGTCCCCCACCCCTTTTATATCTCTGACAATGTATGAAACCTGGTATTCTTGATTGATTGATTGATTACTTTTTCTTGGTGCAAGGGCCAAGCTGTGCCAAACCTGGTATTCTATAGTATACACAAACATTTTATAGAATGGCAAGTATCTTCAGACAATTTATGAAATGCAATAATTATTATACTTTTCCTTTGGAATTCTGAAAAAATGGCAAATACTGTTTAGATAAAGGTCATAATAATGCTATCATTTAAACAGATTATTAATTTAGAAACAAAATGCATATAAAATGGGATTTTCATCTTCGTTACTTAAATGGTCACAAAATTTTAATATTTTTTTACACACCTTGTGCAAGTATTTGCATTACTGGTTTCCTTTAAATATACACAACAGTTTTCAGAAATGTAAATATTTTTGTTTAAAATTTTATTATTGTGTTAATTTAATCTGCCATTTTTGTAATAGACTCTTTTTCCTGCATTGAAGATATGTTTCATTTTTAATGAAAAAAATATATATATAATAATTTATAATGCAAACAGAAAAGTTATTTTTAAGAGTCAATTGTTAATAATCATGTTATTCCAGAACAATTTTAAATAGTATAAACATAATGTTTACAACATTTATATTTATAATGTCCAAATAATTTATGTATTTTAATTCAAGTATTATATATACAGGGTGGCTATAATTAAAGCTCCATTTCAAAGCAGTCATAAAAGGAAAACTTCTGAAGCAAATGTTATCAAATTCATTAAAAATGGTAATAAAAAATTTTTTCTATGAAAAAAAAAAGTTCCAAAAACTCGCAACCAGAGGAGAATTGGTGCTATATGCAATAAGTAAAATAGGACATGAAGAAATGGGCTTAATTGTTTCTGAAGCATGTTACAAAACATCTTCAATGTGGTGTCTATAATTTTCTGAAATCAATTTAAATCGCATTAATGCAATTTCTGCAATAATCTTGGCATATCAGGAGGGATTTTATACACATGTCAGTGTATCACATCTTTCAGTTCTGCCAAATTGTTCAGATTATCACCATATAAGGGCTTTTTGAAATATCACACATTCAACACGCTTTCTAATACATTTCAGAAACAAGTAAACTCATTTTAAACCGATGTCTTCTAGTCCTATTTTGTTTAACAATACTGAATATCGTTCCATTTTTCCTCTAGTGATGAGTTTTTAAACCTTTTTGGCAGAAAAGAAATTCCTATGTCACACTTTAAGCCTTTATCAAGTTTGATAACATTTGATCCAATAGTTTTCCTTTTATAACCATTTCAAAATGGAACTTTCTTTAAAGCCACTCTTTGTATCATTTCTATTTCTCACAGAACTGCTTGATTTTATTATTATTATGTATGTTGAGCTCTAGAAATAAATAACAGTTTGGATGAAGAAAATGTCTGTTGTTAACAGTATAATTTTATGTTGTAAATTACCATGTAAAAAATTAAATTCAAATTTAATTTATATATATATTGTATAGAATTGGCATTTTATTTATAAATATTTTCTGTATATTATTGTAAAATAATTTGTTTGTTTGTTTTAGTATTTTTGAAGTGTAATTGAGGTTCTATATTCTTATACAGTTGTGCAAATAAGAACCATTTACTGCATAAAAATTTTGAGATACATCTATTTTTACATTTTTTGTTTATTTTTTTCTGTATTTTTTTCTAATTTTTTTAAATGAGTTAATTTTGTTTATTAAAGTTTAAGCTGTTATGAATTTCTTTGTTCCAATTTTAAATTTTTTATTAATTTATCTATTTTTGTCTTTCTTAGATATTTTTAAGTTGTTTTCAGAATGAATTTTATCAATTGTATTTCAATTGTATACTGTATTTATTATTAAATAATATGTTCATTATTAATATTTTGTCTAATTACTCTTTAGGAGATTAACAGATCAGAAAGCAAGCATTTCTTGATACTCTTTCGTGATGCTGGTTGTCAGTTCAGAGCACTGTACACTTATAATCCAGAAAGAGAAGAAGTCACTAAACTTTACGGTATTGGACCAAAAAATGTCACTGATAAAATGATGGATAGATTTTATAAGTAAGTTGCATTTTATTGATCTGATATCCTTGATATGGAGATGTCTAATTTCATTTATATTTAATTAATTATTCATCAAACCTTTCTATTATTTTTATTAGTTTGTGTTCTAAATTTTGCATTACAAATTTGTTTGTATCAATTCAATTATATATGTAAGCTCCTCTATTACTCTTTTTTTCACAATATTTTGCATTTTGCCTGCTTTTTAGAAGAAAAATTAATAATTTGATTTTTGTATAGATCATTTTAAAAAATGAAACAGAATTGTATTTTGGAAAATTGAAAATACAATTTTAAAATCAAAGTGATTATGAAGTGTGATACAGGGAATTGCTGACTGTTATAACTAATTTGTATATTTTTATTAACTTCTAAATTGTATTTTCATAAATAATACTTAATTAATACATACATTTGTTGAATTATTTGAGTATGAATGATTCCCATCAAATGGCATTTTCATTTTGGGTATGAAATGCTTTTGGTATGGTGACTGTTGAATGTAGTAATGATGTGGGTTTGGTTACCCTTTTCCAATATTAAGTCATTCCTCTATCAAGAAAAGTTTTACCATGGCTAGTGATGGAGTTTGGAACTCAACCATAGTATCCACTATTACTATTACAGCATCTGGATTATTCAATGTTCTCAGAGCTGTAGGATGGGGAAATTGCTATTAGTTAGGGATAAAAACATAAATGGAGACAGAACATTAAATGAAACATACAGAAGTGAAATATGCTACTCGTAGAATCATCTTCATTAGAGCTGGAACTTTTACCATAAAGATATTCATAAGCATTGTTTGTTATATCAAGACTAAATACTTCCATAGAGATATGGGTAGCTCACCAATGGAAAATTGTTATAGATTCTCATGACCAATACAAGGACAGCCAATGCACCTAAGTAAAATTAGTGCTTCTTATTAATGCATATTATTTATTCACATGCAGAACCAAACATAAAAAAAATTGATATTGAAATTAACAAAAACGTTTTCTTGTGTCCCTAGAAAAAACGTGCTTCCAAATAATTTTTCTTAACTTGTATTTTAAACTGCAATAATTCATTTGCATAATAATACAATTAAAGTGGAATAATTATAATAATTTAGTATGTATTATGAAACAGCCTCGTGTAAGCATCAATCAATGTGATATTCAAAGATGATTATCAAGGTTAAACTAATGTTAAAACAAACACTAATGATAAAATTTATGAGGTTGCTGTGTGCAACATGGGCAATTATAAAGCTTTCAAAAATCCATAAAATTTGCATCGTTAATGTGCAGTGGTGGATGAAAAGAAAATGGCGTAGTCTGGAATTAAAATATGTAATAAATAAAATATGCAATCATAATTTCAAATAACTTTTCAATGAAGTAAGCATTTATAATTTCATACTCAATAAAGTATGGATTTATAATTCCAAATAACTTTTAAGATATATATTAATATCTAGAATTCTATTCATCTGAAACTTAAAAAGGGGTTCCATTCAGTGAATAGCAGATTATTATCAATTCTTACAGTATGTAAACTCTGATTCTCAGTTATCTGTAGTGAAAATCATATGCATCACAAAGATAAACTTGATTATGATTTGAATGAAAATATAAAGGGAAGTCTGTCAGTTATTAAAGTGCAATAATAAATTTATTTTGTGACATTTTATTCTTTAATGTACACTAGTCCATCCAAGGCAAATGGCACCAAGTTGTAAAGTAGTCATGATTTTTACTGTTTTTAATGTCAGGCTTATTTTTTATAATTACTAACAACTACATCAAATGATGATGATAATGACATTTCCCCATCTGATAAGATTGACTTTATATAGTTTTTAATTCTAGTTATTTTGCATTTTGATTTATTGTTTTCTCCTACAACAATATTTATATTTTTGATTACATTTTGCAATATTTAAGAGATAAATTTTAAAATTATTTATAGTTATTTTTAAAGATTTCATTGCTTTTAATATTAATTTAAAATTTCAAAGAATCTTAACACATTTGTAAGTAATTATATGCTTGTATATTAAATGTATGTTAGCTGTATAGCTAAATTTGACTCTTGTATGTGCAACTGTAAAACCAAACCAATCAAGTCATGCCATTTTACCAAGGATAAATCTCATTCAGCCAGTCATCTGATTTAGTGAAATAATATTAACCCTATTTCACATTCTTGAGTAAATTGTGTTCGGCACTGGGTAACTACTAAAATAGTTTGAGGGTCAAATAGTTTTTTAGCATTAATTAAAGTTTGTTGAGGAAACACAATGCATACATGATTGCCCAGAATTTACTACTAGTAAACATACATTTAATAGTAGTCTGTGTTATTACTTATTATTTTCATCACTCATCATAATTTTCAATTTTATTACTTTCTCGTATTAATATATAGTTTAGAGAAACTATAGTAATCATTTTTAAAAAATGAGTGATTTTGACAAATTTCCATTTTTTTAACTTTTTTAAAAGTTTAAAAAACACATTTTTAGAAAATATCTATCTGCTTATGACAAAGATAACTCAAAAACATTTGAGCTAGATGAATGAAATTTGGTGTACAGTCTTTACTCCATGTTTTCAGATGTCTATCAAATGTTGAGTAAAATATGTTCAGAGGAAATCTATTTGTCCAGCTGTTCAAATATAAATTAACATGATAGCTACAATACAAATAGAGCTAGACATATAAGATTTGGTTCACAGCTTTAACATCCATAATGGAAACATCTGTTAAATTTCAGTCAAATTTATTAATAATCTGTACTTTCAAAAATATGGAAACACAACAACCTAAATACATCAAATTTGGATTGAGATTTTGTGACTACAAATGTAGTTTGGTATCAAATTTTTGTTTCAGTCGATTATGGCATCTAAAATATAAATGTGATATTCAGATACTATTAACCATATGCCAAGAATAAATCACACACACACACACACACAAAACCCCAAGGATTTTCAGTTAGCATTAGTAAACATGATAAATTTATGACTACAGTTACCATTTCTAACTATTGTATGTCAGTGTCATGCAAGGAGTTTTCTAGTTAACAAGTTTATTTGAGTGTATATGAGAAATTTTTAGGGAGATTATTCCTGCTGATTTTGTTCTTAATTCTGGTCATATTATTATTATTATTTATTGTAAATTGGAATTATTTCTTCTGCACAGTTAAACCAAAGCATTTTCATCTTTATTGTTCTGGTGTAACTTTCTTCTCTATTCTTTCTCTATTTATTTTGTAAAGAGAATTATTTTGCTTTGCTTTTTGTTTTTATATTTCTCTGTTTTCTTTTATATTGATATTTTGTAATGTTTATATATTCATTTATTTATTTATTTGCAGGTACAATTCAGGTGGTAAATGTTTTAGTGAAATACAGACAAAGCATTTAACTGTTACCATTGATGCCTTTACGATACCCAACAGCTTGTGGGCTGGTAAAAAATTGATTCCTCCTAGGAAAGAATTCTTCTGACTTGATCAAGAATTTTTCTCGTTCTTATTCTGCTGGAATAAAATATTATGCCTTAGTCTGTTTTGTGCCAATGATAAAATATATTGAAGTCAATAGAATTGATCGGAAACAAAAAACACTGGCAATTCCTGATAAGCTGGATCTGTCTGTTAACTAATATTAGCAGTGCTCTTTGAGTGCTGTAGTGTTGATAACACATCTGAACATGTGTTGTAAAATACAGTCTGTACAGTTGAAAGCTTTTATACTGATATTTCCTTTTCTATGTCAGCTTATGTTTTTAGAGTAAATAAATGTTTTGTACATTGTCTATGAGGCCATTCTATGCTGATTGTGAGTGAATGCTGCTAAATTTTAAATGAGTTTTCTTCAAAACTCTTCCTCTTGCAATTTGGTGCTGTGTGTTAAATTTAATCTTTTTGTATATTTAAAGCAAAATAATTTTTTTTTACTAACTTGTGATATGTTTTGATTGATGGTAATATTTTCTCCTTTAATATTTTGAGTACTTTTTTAATTTTTTTAAATCAAAATATAAAAGTTTGGTTTGAATGTCTTTAAATGTCTGAAAGAGTGCGATTGTTGCATTATAGATTAAGAAATACAGCTTTTATAAATATTAGCTTATTTTTTACCGATAGCTAGTCGTGGCTTTAGATTTTAGCAGTCATGCAATAATGTAAGAGAAAAGATGCAAATTTTTAATTTTTAAATTGTGTATTTTTTGCTATACCTTAAATTTTCTTAATTAAAAAATTTCTCCGAATTAGGGAATAAAATCTTATTTATTTTTTCCCCATCATAATCACAATATTATTTCTATACAGTACTGTAATCTGTAATTTTTGTTTCAAAAATAGTATTTGATTTCAATTTTTTAAAAAATATATTTAATGTTTTTTTATAACCTTTCTCAGATAATTTTTTTTTAACTTATTTTGATTGCCGCTCTTTTTAAAAATGTGATATGACTATTGATAAACTTCATCATTCAAGCTATTTTTTATAAGGGTTGCTAAAATGATTTCGTTAATATCTTTATACCAAAACTCAAATCTTGTGATTTAAGGTTGTAATTCTTTTTTTTTTTTTTTCATGCGGAAGTATTTTGATTGGAATCAGTACTTATACGAAATATTCTTTTCTTTTATTACTTGATATTTTTAACTTTACAATTTCAATGTAGAATCTGTTATAATTTTGAACAAATAACACCTAATTTTTTCTCATGGAATTTTTATACATGAATACAATGTTCATTCGAATTATTTTTCTCTTTAGTATTATAACCTTATACACACTTTTTTAAACAATAAGTAAATCTCTCTGTCAGCAGACTTGATATTTACATATCAGAAATTCTGAGTTACTATCTTGTATGTCTTTGGACTTAGCAAAGTTTTTGTCAAGTATGTGAAAAAATGGAATTATGAAAATAAATACCTATTTTGAAACACTATAATCTACAGTAGCTCTTAATAAACTACATTAAAAAAGTGTTTTAGGTTATGAAAAAATAGGTAAGGTTATATATGTAAATAATAATCATGCCAAATTCTAATGTATTTTTATTTTCAAATGTATTTCCTTCATTTCTTTTTTATTTGTACTAAATAAATATTTTAGGTTTATTGTATTGTTTTTCTTTCTTTTCTTTTCTTCTTTTTAAGAGGCATTTATAGAGTTTGTGCAGCTGAAATTTATATCATTGAAAGAAAGAAAAAGACTTATTGTTATGTAGGTAATTTGTAGAATGCAGTATTAATTGTTCTTGTTGGTCTATTTTTTCATACATCATCAGAATTATAAACATTTAGTCATGTTATTTCTGAAAAATATTTAATCTTTTTGACCTGAAGGTTGCTAAAGTATTGGTATCCAAATTGTCATATGAGAAAAAATGTGATACATGATTTATTCTAGTTGTAGAATGAAACATATGTATGAAATAATTAATATAAACTGTTTTTGGAATTCATGTGAAATTACTGGTGAATTTTGAGTGAAAAGTGTTTATTAAAAAGATATTTTTAAATCTCATTTTATGTCACCATAAGGGGAAAAAGTTATTATAAACTTATGTCTTGTATATTAATTTATTTTATCATTAATTTTTACCTAAAATTAAATTATTATTAAATTAGCCCCTATATTTTAAATGCAAAAATGGTTGCTCCAAACAACTCAGTTTGACTATGTATAAAAAGCTATAATGATAGCATCAATAATATGTTGATTTTCACATATTTTAAAAATGGAAAGAATCACTGCTAGTTTCTGATAAAGAGTTTTAATATCAATAATTAGTGTTTGAAACAAAGTTATCAGTAAAAATATTTACTACTTTTAAATCAGGGCTATTTTAACATTTCTTTCTCATGATTCACAGTTAGGTTTCAAAAATTTTTTTAATCTAAACAAATTTTTAATTTGATATTATATACTTTTTGTAAGATATAATTTTTCTTTTCTATTGGCATTGGTTTTATTATTTATATATTCACTGTGTCATCATTAATTAGAGAAAAATGCATCGTACAGCTTTCTCTTTACAGTCAGACTTGAGTTGTCAATGAATATTTTACATTTTTTTAGAATTATATTGTATTTTCTATTGAACCTCAAGATTTATCATTTCTAGACACAGAACTGCCATTGTGTAGTGATAAATGGAATCAAGATTTGTTAATATTGTTTTTGAAAAATGAGCATTTTCACCTATTGATTTGTCTTGATCATCATAATAAATATATTTATTTGTATCTAAAATAAAGCAGCATTTTATTAAAAATATATATTTATTCATATTTCTTTTGCCAAATATTATTTTTGATAGTTTGTTATTATGTTTTATTGTGTTATAAGATATATTTTATAAGCTGCTATATTAGTTAGGTTTATGCAGTTGAATTCTGATTTTATTATTTGCCATTCTGAATTTCTCCAAAATACTGCAGCAAGTTGGAAAGAAGTATTAAGCTACATTATATTTATAATTTATAGTTGTTCTTTGGTAATATTAATATTCATAATTATTTAGCAAAGAAATTTCCCATTCTTTAGATACAAATATATCATATACACAAAACATATTTGCATTCCTAATTGCTGCTCAGTATATTTAATATAGAGCTGAATAGATAATAAAAAATTAATGGAATTTATTTATTATTTTTTTCTTCATACTAAAGCTTATTTTCTTATTACGAGTTGTATGTATTTCAATGAGAACTTCCATGTGGAGTTCATCTACTGCTGTGAAGTGTATAAAATGCTTTGTCAGTGTCATATGTAAATAAAAATTTGTGAATATAGATGTTGAAGTGTCGTATTTTACACGTGTGTGAAATAAGACATCAAATTAAAGAGAATTTGAGATACATAGTCTGTTTGATTCATTTCATTTATAAAATTTGCATTTAGGCATACTATAAATACAAGATACCATTTTTTTATTATTAAAAATGAATGACTCTTGAGATGCCAATTAAATTTCAGTATTTTTACTTCCCTGTGTATAAAGCTTACAAATTATAGCAAAATATTTTTGTCATGAAAAACTTAATCCCTTATATTTTGATTAATTGTATTATGTCAGATCTCTCCGCAGCAAAAAGAGCCATTTTTTGAATCATATCTGCCCATGAATGTGGTATCTTTTAAAGCATTGCAGACTGAATGGTAGAAATTTAATCACACCTTAATTGTACATTAAAAAAATTGAATGAAATTAGCCAAAAGGAAATACTGTGCATTTTTTTAATACTGTGATTCAAATTATCAACCAGATGTATGAAATAAAGCATAAAAATGCGAAATTAACATATGCAATTATTATATAATGCTAACATTTTATAATTTTACTCACCGTATGGATAAAATATGCTTTTTCTTTGTTTATTCTTAAAAAATGGTCCTCAAAATTCATCAGATATCATAAGGCTTAATAATTAAGCATCAAGCAACATATAATTTCATTCTAATAAATAGTTAGTTCATTTTCTTAATTGTAATTATTTATTAAAGTGTATGTATACACACACACATACAAGACAATAAACTTAACAGCTACGCAGATGAGGCAATTTTATAACTATTGTACAAAAATTTAAAAAATGGGTTCAGTTATATTTCACTATTAATTTCTAGTAGTCTTTTATAGGAGTATATGTATCAGTCAAATATATTACATAGAACTATGAAGTCACTATATGAGCTGATCTTAAAAAAATTATTTTCAATATAAGCATATTTTAACTGTGCAGTTAGCATTATATATAAAATTTATTTGTTTTGAGAAATGAAACATATTTCTTTTTCATTGTAATAGAATACAAGTAAGGAGATAACATATTTATTATTTATTGATTTATTTGAAGATAAATCATCAAAGATAAAGTTTGAAATAAGACAAATCAAAACTATTTAAATATTGCTAACAGAAAATGTGTAATATACTGCATGTGTAATACACCGAGAATACTACACACTGTTCAGAGTAATACTAATATGAATACATAATACTTTGGATTACAGATATTGAAATTTATGATAGCGCTTTCACTGGAATATTAATGCTTGAAATAAGTACTACATCATTTATAATAATTCCAGGTAGAATTTTTAGTGCATTATAAGTTTTATAAATACTAAAAAAAAAAAAAAATTCTTGAAAATTTTTGCCAGTAATATGTATATACATGTTATGATTCATGTAATTTTTAATTGACATACTATGATAAAAATTAACTTTTAAAAATATTTTAAACAGTATATCGATGTTCATCTAATTAAAAATCACACATCAGAAATTATATTTTGCATCATTTTGTTTCTTTTAATGCTATGAGTATCTCAGCTAGCTCTATTATTCAGAGACCTTGTGAGTCTTCTTGCTTATAGACAGAATGATATATAATGGCATATACAAGTAGTATTTTTAAAGGTATATATTACACACAAAATGGTATGAAATTAGAATAGAATTTTATGAATATAAGTACATTAAAATGATAGAAAGAGTTTTGTATGTTGCAGCATATGATGGTGAGACAGAACTATTCTTTTCAAGTTCTTGTTTTGATTTTTTTTAAAGGAGATATCAGTGAAGTTGTACCTTAAGTTGAGTTGCATCTCTTCTTCAACACACTCACTCTGGAGCTCAAGTACGCAATTTGCAAGCTCTAATTTGTCATATACTCGTGAAATTTTGGAAACTGATCATGTTACAGAACCAAAACAAAATGCAAATTCTGAATACAGAAAATTTAATCGAATCCTAGCTGGCTTGTAAAAAATTTAACAATCAATATAAAAATACTTCCTCTGATAATATGAATAAATTATTTTGAAATTTATATTGAATGTTCCGTTTATTTTGAATGAGAAATAATATAAATATTTTTTGAGTATATATATAAAATTAAAAGATACGAATTTTCCAACTAGTATGTTTAAGCTTTTTTTCTAAGAAATTTCGAAAATATATTTTTTAAAAAATGGATTTTAATGGCACAAGAGCCATGGTGTTGACTATGCTGCGCCAATAAATTTTCTTATTTATCCATAAAAAACTACTTATATGAAAAATAATAAGTTTTATACGAATAGAAATAATATGGAAAAAGGTGAAACTCAATTTTTTTAATTATTAAAACTCCCATTTTTATCTTAAGAATTTATTTCCATAGAAAAAAATTTATGTATTCCGATCATATTTCCTTTTTTACTAATAAGAGTAATGAGTAAGTGCCTGACAATTAAGTGTCAAAATCGCCCCTCTCGTGTGCTAATTTTTTTTTAAATGGTGCATGTGTTGATGGGTTAAGTTCCTTTTAAATCAATAGTTAGAGACTAATTCTTAATACAAAAATAAAATGTATTACTTTTAATTCAAATATAATATTTAACATTCACAAATAGACTTAATGTGAATTTTATTATAATACAAATATATTATATTAAGTAATAAGTATAATAATACAAATACATTTTAATTTTGTGAAAAATCCTTAGATAATTGATAAAATACATGTAGAAAAGATGTCCTGTGCATATCGATTAAGGTAGCAAGGAAAAAATTTAATTATATATATAGATAGATAGATATACACTAGTGGACAAAATTAAGAGATGGAAGGCATTTTCACACATTTCTCGGAAAATATCACATAAAACCTGGACATTTGGTTGCCATATAATGGCACTATGGCGCTGGCGTCGCCGAAATGAGTTTACGTATTTTTGTGAGCGTTGTTAAACCAGGAGGAGGTATAAAAGTCCGCAACCAGCTGCTCAACTCATTCCACTCTACAACACAGTAGCGATTTGTATTGTGTTTCTTGAATAATCTTGTTTTTTTTTTTTAAATATTTATTTTTCTGTGAAATGAGTGAACATCATTGTTTAGACGAAAGTATGAGGTGGAGAATTATGGGTAGACTTGAGACAGGACAGTCTCAAGCTCAGGTTGCTAGGGAATTGGATGTAACTCCAAGCGTTGTTTCGAATTTGTGGAGTCAGTTTAAAAACAGTGGGACAGTATCCAGAAGACCAGGACAAGGTCTCCGAGAGCTACAACTCTTACTGAAGACCAGTATTTGTTACTTACATCCAAGCGCCAGAGGACGTCTACAGCGACACAACTGTCCAGGGACCTCGTTGCTGCCACAGGAACGTTAGTTTCAAGGAAGACAGTTGCCAGGAGGCTTGGTGACCAAGGGCTGTATGCCAGGAAGAACGCCATTTGCATTCCCCTCACTCCTTCCCACAAAAGAGTGCGTGTACAATGGTGGTCCAATGGGCTAACGTTCTCTTCACAGATGAGTACAGATTGAGTTCAGAATCTGATTCTCGGCGAATAATCATATGGAGGGAGCCTGGGACCCGATATCATCCCAGTGACATCATGGAAAGGGACCATTATGCTGGTGGAGGACTGATGTTTTGGCAGGGATCATGCAAGGTACCCGCACATCACTCCATGTGTTTGACACTGGCTCCGTGAATGCCCAGAGGTACAGGCAGGAGATCTTACAACCCTATGTGCATCTTTTCAGGGATGCTGTTGACCCTGAATTCGTTTTTATGGACGACTATGCCAGACCACACAGTTCTGTTCTGGTTGAGGAATATCTGGAAAGTGAAGATATTCATCGAATGGATTGGTCAGCCAAATCTCCTGACCTTAACTCCATTTAACGTGCTTGAGATGCTCTTGGAAGGGCTATTGCGATACGTCAACCTCCCACCCCACCCAGAACCATTCCGGAGTTAAAGACTGCTCTGGTGGAAGAGTGGGAGACTCTTCCACAAGCACTCATTAACTCTCTTATTAACAGTATGCATACTCGTTGTGTACGCTGTTTATCTGTCAGAGGTGACCACATACCATACGAGCCTCACTTTCATTGCCATCTTTCATCATGAAGTTCAGTCCACATTGTAGTGTTGGCAACAACTCCTGCCAATGAATGACACATTGATTTTTGCTTTGCACACATTATTGACATACTATAAGTTATGTCCATACCGAATTTCATTTATTTTTATCCAGTATTTCACGAAATATTTGGGAAAATGCCTTCCATCTCTTAATTTTGTCCATCATTGAATATAAAGACTATTTTGGCTCCATGAAAAAGATATATATTTTTAATTTTTCGAAATCCTTCTATTAAAAATAATTTTATGAAATGATGATTTTACCAAATCAATGCCTGGGACAAATATATGTCTTAAAAATAATTTCATGACATAAAAATTAAGCGTGATTTATAACTTATAAAATAAAAATATCATGCTAGATTTTTTTTAAATATATGCAACAATATTCAATTATTAAAAGAAAAATTAATCACAATAACTTGACGGTTTAATACAACTGAAAATGATTCTTAAAATAGCATAAAATATCTGTTTTATAATTTAAAACAGCAGAAAATGGCATACTGTAACACATAAACCATAACAAAAATTACCATTGTTAAAAAAATTAGAAACATAATTTAATTAAAAAAAATAATAACAAGTAATATTTTTTAAAAAATTAAGTCGATTCCTACTAAGATCAACAAAGAAAATGCTTATTTTCGTTAAGTTTCATTAAATAATTACAATTATTCTCGTATCCGTTTTACAATGGAAGGAGGGGTGCAGTAGCTTCTAAAGGCATGGAGCACCCGAAGGCAGAAGTCTGATTTCTAGCTTAAAAACTTCACAAGCCTCTTTTTTTACGGGCGAACTTCACTCATACATTTGTCTCATTGATTTATCCTCATACCGTAATTTAGATTTGGAACAGAGAACGATCCCCTCTGACCCATTACTCCCAGTGGCAATACTCTCGATTTGCGGGACTTTATGGCCACGACAGATTTAACATCCCCCAGACAAACAGCCTTCGGCTAGCAGGCTCGAACTCGCAGCCCAACGCATGCGAACCCAATGCTCTACGAACTTGGCTATCTCGGCCTAATAATTGCACTTACTATAATTATTTATCAAAAAATTATACTACCGCTGAATTGTTAAAAAAAAATCACATTTTCACTTTATCTCATTTCATATGATCACGGGCTCAAAAGGACATTTTTCTGGTTTGATTTGCTGTAGTCATTCACTTATTTTTCAAATCAGAATTTTTGTAAATGGCAACGCGTTATTAAATATACTGAAATTATACCGATTTTTTGAGATGCTCATGCAGATAATAAAATTTTAATTTTTCGCTTTTTCGTTGACTCTCATAACCAAAATAACAGAATGTTCTGACATGATAATTAAAGGCGATTCGAAAGTTCTACTTAAGAAATTGTAACGTGTTAATGTTTTTTTTGCTTATATTAGGTTGAATTTTATTTCCAAAATTTACTCTTTTAAATACATGCCAGCAATACCCAAAAATTAGACATACTCAAAAATTAGAATTAAAAAAAGAAGAAGAAAAGAAAATGAAATCTTCATTCGCAAATTTCACACTATCTTGTGAGAACATTATTATTTTTTAAGTCATTGTTTATCCTAATTAATTTAAATCCATAATCAGTTTAAATCTGTTTGAAACAATTACGAGACTTCTCTATCGGCTTTTATCCCTCTATAATAAATATCTGTAACATTATTATTTGTTGAAAGCAGAAGGTGGTTTTGAAGACATAGATGACATTTTGAATTTCTTCGTTTTATTCCATCACGGGAAGCAGGCACTTTGTACAAGCAAAAGTGATGACCGCAACACAGAACGACACAACACGGAATGACAAAAAGCTGATGAAACTTTTATTCCTGTGAATAAATACTTTTAGATTTTAATAGGGATTTTCGACACATGTCAATCGCATGCAAATCACGTATAAGGGAATAAAAGGGATCTTTTAAAGGAATGCCCTTACTGACCAATTTTTATCCCTTCACTCGGAACGTGGGAATTAATCAACTTTTAGTCGATTCAGCAATTTTATAAAGTTTCTTTTGAATTAATTAACTAGAAAGAGTGGAATGGACCAGGAAATAAAAGAATATTTTAGAATGAAGTTATTATGGGCTAAATTAAGATAAAGCTTTTTGAGTTAATTAGGGTATAATTTAGTTTAAAAATATCATTAATATAGGTATATGTATATAATGATAATTTTTTTAAACTTTCATTTTCAATTTTTCTAGCTGGCAAACAAAGTTTCGGAGCTCGACCGATTTTGAGATGAAATAACAGCTATGATGTCATTAGTCCTTCGCCAAATTTTTACAAACGCATCCCCTGCCAAAGAAGCATACGTAATAACAATGCAATACTGGTAATAGTTGGTAAAAATATTTTTTGGCCGCAAATTTTAGAGACATAAAAAATTTCTAACCAAAAAAACATTATGTTCTCGCATGATTTAAAAAAAAAGTAATTTTGAAATTGATACAGCAGAAGAAAATGACAATTTTAATATTAAAAATGGTACTAAAATTTTTTAAATATGTAAACATTTTTAATAAATAATACAATCAAATAAATAAATATTAAGTAATTTTATATCTATTTATTTGAATTTTTTTAATAAATAATACAATCAAATAAATGAGTATTAAGTAATTTTAATAAATACAAAATATTATCAATTGTTGATTTTTAATAATTCAAAAATAACAATTTAAATACTCTATGTTTTTAATAAATAAAGAAAATACATCTTTTTGAATTCTTGAATTGCACTGTAAATCTTCAAAACGAAGAACTATCACGTGTAACCAAAAAATTAGAAAAATGTTCTAACTTTTTTAGATTACTAACTTTTTTTCTCGTAGCTTTTAATTAATTTTTTTGTGTCGATGAAATCTACGTAATTATTCTTTGCTTTCTTGAATTTATTATTATTCTTTTTATAATTTTAAACATTAAATCATTTTTTTCTGAAATTTTCACACCTTATTTTAAATAAATGAAATCGTGCTCATAGAAAAGTAACGAAGTTCTTGTTTCAGATCTTTTCACTAGATGGCGCCTTTCAGAAAGCGCATGTACCTGAGATTACGAATCGGAACCGCCTCTAAAAAGTTATTCGGTATCAAGTCTTGTCTTCGCTGTTAGTCCGCTGCGTGTTCCAAACATACCTGCGTGTTTTGTGTTGACGCGGTACTTCAAAACACACGTTGCGATAATACACCGATAGGTGCAAGATAAAAATTAAGTGGATATATTTTTCCTGGCCCGGTGTTTTCAAATTTTGGATATTAACATGGATTAAAATACACGGAATGATACAGATTATTAGACAAGGTTAGTGTCCTTGCTTATTATTTTTTATACACTTTTTTTATATACGTTCGGAAAGAGAGAAACACTTTTGCACTTTTTATTTCTTTTGACAGTGCTGGTTTCGTCAAGGTCGCTCAATGTGTTCGTCTGCTTCTTTTTAGATTTCGGATTTAAAATTCGTTAGAATATATCGTTTGGCACAATCGAAAATGGGTTTGTTTACAAATTGTTTATCCGATTATTTTATTGGCGGCGATTCATAAAATTTACAAGTTTTGTTTTTACCTTTTATATAAAAAAAAATCAATAACTATTTTATTTTAAAAACACAATAAATGATAAAATTTGTCGTCGTAAAAGTGCATCTGTTTTACATAAAGTTTGATAATGTGTGTTTTGAAATCTGATATTTATGTTCGTTTAAAATCGAAAACTGAATAGATTGTTTTCAAGAAATATTAAATGGAATTCGCAGATTGTGTTATGCAATTGCTGTGTTAAAAATATAAGGCTATACAGAATTGCATAAATATAACATTAGTCGTAAACGAAGTCAAAATCAAAGTCTCTATGAAAAAATATGAGAAGTAAATTTATAACGGATTAAAAGAATATAAAAAATATACAAAAAACGGAAAACCAATACAATTATAAAAAATTACCCTATTTTTAAAAAAATGCATTCATATCCCTAATACATTTTAAAAGTTGACATTCATCAAATATTTTTAAAAACTGATTGATAAATTCATCGATCAATAATGTGTTATCTGAATAATTTGTTTTGAAGCTATAGTCTACTACCAAAGTAAATATATGGCTGTATAAATTAACTAATCATTTTGTTTGTCATATTCAAGAAGTTTAATTACAAAATTAAGCCTCGCATTTATTTATTTATTCAAGATGTAAATAAATCTTGACAAATATTCTATATGAAGTAACGTAGATATATTTATCGAATATGAATTTCAAAAAATATGATAGAAATCATTATTGAAGCAATTAACGATACCAGTTCGTGGCGTGTTCTAATAGATTCTGTAAGCTGATAAACATGAAGGATTCTTACCTTAACTTCATGATTTGTTAATGTTTCAAAATAAAACAAAAAAATTGATATTCTCTTTATATAAAACGTGCTTTGACTATCAAAACAGGGTTTTTATAATTTTTGAAATAATTTCATTATTATGGAATCTCTAAATTTCAATCAATATAGTGTTTTTATTAATTACTCCTGTTATGAAATATATAATTTAATTTATCAAATGCATGTAATTTACTACAGAAATATTTTTGATTTTTATATAAATTGGATGCATGTTCACTGATTTTGTTTTAATTATTGATATATTTTGTCTTTTTACCCCATGTTTCCATGTTCCGTAAGATGTATGCTACAAAGATTCAGAATTGTTGGCTTAACCATATACTTAACTCACTTATTCTTCTGAAATTGTTTTCAAAATTCTTTAAAAATACGATGGGATTAGTCGGCTTAAGCCCTATGAAAAGCTAGAATTCATAAGTGACTAAAAACTTAGAACTTTTGTTTTTGAATAATATTATATTTTAAAAGATATAATTGACTTTCTCGAAGGAATGAACAACACTTTCGAACGTGATCTAATCTATTTGAGAAACCAACAGATGTAATACACCCTGTGGCGCTAATTTAAAATTAGCGGAAAATGGATGCATGTAGTTTGCTGGTTTGGTAACCGTGGATTTTCAGTTAAAACTCGAAAAATAGTCAGCTTTGCGATTATATTTTCATGATTTTTTTAGACTGCAATAAGGTCTCTAGATTGATTAATAAATATCGATTCGAACTTTTACTCATAAATTTGACTCATAAATTTTTTTCTCGTAATCGTAGAATATTTTTCATTCTCGAAAGTATATGTAAATAAAAAGTCACATACACAAACGAGGCATTAAAAAGATAAAACTTAAATCATAGACCTTTTTTAACCAGTTAAGAGTTTTATTTTCTTTACTGTCTAATAAGATGACACCTTCCATTTGGGGGATATTTTCTTATTTTGTTCCAAATGGAAATCCATCGAATACTTGACTTATCTAAGCATTCGAAGTTATTTTAATTTTGAATTTTAATGGTTATGACTGATTTATTTTTTGTTTACAACTATCAAATTTCGATAAATCGATGCAAGTACGGAATACGGACAAAACTGTTAAGTGGTTAATAAGTTTTATCAAAACATGTATCATAAAACTAATTTAAGCTTATCATTGTAGCTAATTTTTTCTTAAAGTTTAAAAAAAGAAAAATAAAATCCACTTTTACCTGCATCGCTAAGTTGTTACCGATATAAAATAAAAAATATAAACAATGTAATAGAATAAATATATTGAATTATAATTTTAAAATTTGTCCGTGAAGAGTTTTAGAAATTTCAATTATTTTATTAAACGTAAGAAAGGATAAGATTTAGCATTTTTGTTATACAATAACCATGATATAGTTCAAGAATATATTCGTTGTTAAAAAGGAACGAACCACATGATAAACCTTCTTTCAGATATTATTGCATTTATTTTATTGAAGAAAATCTAATTAAATTGAATAAAATAGACCCATTAGAAAGATTCAAATGAAATCTGCTATACATATTTCAATGCATCATGTCAGACACATCATTTCTTGAACGGCCAAGCACCACGTGCTCGTGCGAGTTAAATTATTGTCTTATTCATTTTAATGGTTTCATTGCATGAGTCACTTTAGTATTGCAAATGGTCCAAAAAAAACAACTTTGTCTCGTATTTGTTGTTTAAAAAAAACCAATTTCTTATTTATTTCATTTCACATAATCACGTTCTCAAAAGGACATTTTTCTAGGTTTTATTTGATGCAATCATTAACTTATTTTTTTAATTGGAGCTTTTGTAAATGCAATGGAAACGCGTTATTAAAAGATGATTTTTTGAGATGCTCATGCAGATAATAAAATTGGAATTTTGTTGGAACCAGAAATTTTGTTGACGCCTACAGAATTTTGTTGATGCCAGAAAACTTCATTCCCCAAAACAATATCATGTTCTTACATGATAAATATAAAGTAAAAATATAATCAATAATGTAATAGAATAAATGAATTGCATTACTATAAATTTTTCATGAAGAGTTTTAGAAATTTCAGTAACTTTATTAAACGTAAGAAAGGATAAAGATCCAGCATATTTGTTATACAATAACCAAGATATACTTCAAGAATATATTCGTTGTTATAAAGCAATGGACCAAATGATGACCCTTCTTCTAGATATTATGTATTTATTTTATTGAATAAAATAAACTCATAAAAAAACATTATAAGGTTTATAAATATCAGAGTCACTGTTATAAGTGAGGTCCCGGTTTTAGAGCCTTTAGGTTCAAGATTCGAAACAAAATGTCACCTAAGAATCTCTATGAATGAAAATCTAAGGAAGTCAAATTTCCTGTCTCCGGTTTAGTGCAGAAATTTGGAAAGAATGGTGCTTACTCAAGTAGTCTCATCATATCATTACAATTCCAAATTCTGAAAAATTTCCTACTGCTGTTGTGTTGGGGAAATTTGGAGCGGTGGACTTCAGGAGCCGTCCTCGTCATCTGACTGTGTTTCAAAATTATGAAGTCCATCTCAAAATTGTCTTAGTTTTGCATTAAAACTAAACGTTAATATAACGAAAGAAAGAAACAAATCTAAATTACGTTGTATATCTCAAAATATCCTTTGCAATTTCTGATGTCTGTCTGTCTAGTTTGTTTAACAAATGATTCAATTGCTTGCAAATTGTGGTATAGTTCTGTAAATTTAAATATTAATCATCCAGACTTTCGAATACAGCGCAGGAAAAAAATTTAAATGAAATGTTTTAGAATTTTAACTAACACGAATAAATTTGATATGAAAAATAAATTTCGGCACGAAATGTTTATTTAACATCGAGTGTGATGAAAATGCATGGCGGAAAAATGAAATTTCACAACGTTTTAAAAAACGTGACATTTGCTTATTATCTGCTTGGGAGTACCTTTAGATAAGTTGTTAGACATGCAGGAATCTAAACTTAGCACAATTTGCTCCTTATTATCCTGTCAGAACGTGATGTTATTTTGGGAATGAGAGTAAACAAAAATCCGTAGGCGAAAAATTGAAATTTTATTATCTGCACGAGCATCTCAAAAAATCGGCTTTTAATATCGCGTTGCCACCCCATTTACAAAAGCTCTGATTTTTAAAAAAGTTGACTACAGCAAGAAAAAAAAACCTAGAAAAATGTCATTTTGAGCACACGATCATATGAAATGCAATAAACATTAAATGTGATATTTCTTTAAACAATCAATGCGAGACAAAGTGTTTTGGATCGTTTGCAGTACTAAAGGGACTCATTCAATGAAACGATTAAAAGGAATAAAAATACAATTTAACTCGCACGAGCACGTGGTGCTTGGCCATTGAAGAAATGATGTTCTGACATGATGCATTGAAATATTCACAAAAGATTTCATTTTAATCTTTTATCGTTGTTTTCTTTTTGGCCAAAAATTTTCATTTTGTATAAAATCAAAACTGCTTTTTTAAAAATTGAGAATATTAAACTTAAAATTTATAATTATATAAACTTTAATATTAAAATTTATAATTATTTTTTAGATTTAATCAATCAAGTTTATGCTATGGTCTATTAAATTAGTTTAAAAGTGTCCTTTTCCTGCAGCTCCTATTAACTATAACAATACATATAATGTATTATATATCGACTAATTAATTCCTTGAGGGGTATTTTTTGGTCACTTTAACGATTAACTGTTTGATTTCAAATCATTTTTTCATCAATCAGGAACACTGACTGTTAATATCAGTGTTTAATTCTTTTAAAATTAGAAAACCCATTTATTTTTGCAATAAAAAGAGAATCCGTGGTGTAATTTTACAGTATTTTTTCTATTCTTACTATTAGCCCACTCTCCCTATTTATACATATCTTATTCAAATTTTCAATCTTTAATAAAATACTTTTTATTCATTCACTCAAGTTCAAATAAATTTTTAAAACTCTTAGTGGAGGACATTTGATGTTAATACAGTTTTTTGAAATATTCATTCATTCATTTTTTATTAACAAATTAAAAACTAATTTTCTCGCTTTTTTATTAGCTCTTTATAGTTGTGATTGTTAGGTTGGTATACCCTGGTTGGTAGGGCGTTGGATTCGCATCCCTTGTGCTGCGAGTTGGAACCTGGTCACCAAGTTCTCCATGTCGAGAGTTATGCCACTGGGGGTACTGAGTCAAAGGTGATCATTAATAGGGTGCTCAGGGGTCCATACCTTCAGAAGCTACTGCACCCTTTCTTCCGTTGTAAAGCGAAACGAGAGAACAGGAATAGTAATTAATCAATAAAAAGTAACTTAAATAAAATCTTTCCTAACTTCCTAAATTTTTCGTAATAACCAATGTAGAAATTGATTTTAAAAAATTGTTTGTTATATTATTTGTTTTAATATATTTTATTACATATCATTGCTATAACCAAGCAAATGCCATGTTTTCTGAAACGAGATGCAATTTGAACTTTCCTTCAAGCTTTTTTACACTATGGCAAATTAAAATAACCATTTTGCGTTAGAAATGAATAAACTTAACCGTATTAGCTATACTATCTGAAATTCTTGGTTCTTTTTCTACTTTTTGTGTTTGGATGATTAATATTTAAATATATAAAACTGTAACACAACTGATGCAATTTAGTCAGATTTGAACCC
>JAOUZG010031479.1:1936953-1948220 GCA_026289955.1 Argiope argentata | reverse complement strand
ATCAGGATTTCATAATAATGACTGATTTTAAATAGTTTTTACTTATAAATGTCAACATATAACAGCACCATTTAAATTCTAATGAAATTAGAGAATACAGTTGTATCAGTTGTATTTCAGTTGTATCAAAATCTCTCTCTCTCTCTCTCTCTGTGTATGTATGTATGTATGTATGTATGTATGTATGTATGTATGTATATGTATATATATATATATATATATATATATATATATATATATATATATATGATATACTGTTCTCATGATTAGTTTTTGAAATAAACCTACAATTCGCCATTTATTTTCGCATTCTTCTATTTATTTCCGAATTTAATGCAAATATGTAATAACGGAATATTTTAAAAATAAAACTGACCAAATATGATAAAATCTTTTATAAAACTGATTATTTATATTTTTGATTAATTTACTGAAATTCATATCAAATTCTAATAAAACCTTGAATTCCAAAACCAAATTATTGGTTAGCCAGGATAGGTTATTGGTTGTTATCAATAAATAACATTTATAACATTAATGAAAGAAGATTGAATCTTCTTCCGTTGATATGGGTTAGTAATAAACACGGAGATTCCTAAACTAAGACACTTCGTGACTAATCTCAAAAACGAAGTTTCTCGGGTGACGTATATAGACGTGTCGTCAAACATGACATTCGTGGGACTGAACGCAAGTTATTGCGTGCGAGTTGTTGTCATCTCTCTAATTAATACTGGAAAAACAAACTTATGTAAGCATGCGCTAATGAATGGTGCTTTCATTTTTCAAGGTTTCATTTTCTCGTATACGAAGTGTTAAAAAACAAATAAACGAAAACAATCGAATTTGGAATTTTGACAAATTTGGTGAATAATCTCTTCATTAAATTGGTAGATTAGAGTCCAATTTTGATCAAAACCTGTTCCGATGAAGTTCGTCAATAGGTATGTTGGAATATATGCGTTATATATTCATCATATATGCGTTAATGGTTCTTCCACTTTTCAAGGATTTATTTTCTCGTATACAAAGTGTAAAAACAAAAAGAAAAAATAATCGAATTTGATATTTTGACAAATTTCTACGTTTTTAGACTTTTGATATGTCTGCATGTAACAAAGGTAGTTGAAAATCGTTTTAAAGGAGATTGATGAATAATCTCTGCATCAAAACTGGCAGATTAAAGTCCCATTTTGATCACAACCCATTCCGATGAAGTCTGTCTGTACGGCTGTTCGAATATATGCGTTATATATTCATCATATATGCTTTAATGAACGGTTCTTCCACTTTTCACGGATTTATTTTCTCGTATACAAAGTGTAAAAACAAAAAGAAAAAAAATCGAATTCAATATATTGTCGAATTTCTACATATTGGACGTCTGAAATGTCTGCCTGTAACAAAGATAGCTGAAAATCCCTTTAAAGATGATTGGTGAATATTCTCTACATCAAACTGGTAGATTGGAGTCACATTTTCAGAAAAATCTGCACTGATGAAGTCTGTCTGTATGGATATTCGAATATATTCATTATATATTCTTTTTATATGAGTTAATGAATGGCTCGTCCACTTTTCAAGGTTTGACTTTTTTTTCGAATACGAAATATAGAACAAGCATTGTAATTATTAAAAAAAATCAAATTTGATATTTTGACAAATGTCTACATTTTAGACCTCCGAGTACGAAAATAATCATTTTGGAAAATGTCTGCCTGTGATAAAGATAACTTAGATGAAATTTGGTGAATAATCTCTACATCAAACTGGTAGATTGGAGTCACATTTTGGCCAAAACGCGTTCAGAGGAAGTCCGTCTGTACATTTGTTCAAATATAGGTTAACAAGGTAACTCCAAAACGAAAAAAGATAGATTTACTACATCGATTTTAACATTTATTATGTGGACACCTATCCAATTTTGAGCCAAATCCAACTAAGGGTAAATCGTCTGTCGGTCGGTCCGTACCTACAGAAACCTGTAAACGGAATAATTGAAAAACGCAATGACTTAAATATATGAAATTTGGTATAAAATTTAGTGATATCAGCTAAAGTTTTGTGTCAAATTTTTGTTTCAATAAATTTGGAAAAACACGTCTATAACATAAGTTCGATTTTGAGATACTATAATCCCATGCCAGGGATTAAAAGTCGAAAATCTCGCCAAGGTACTCTCTCAACATTCAGGAAAAATGCCAAATTCATGCCAATGGTTAGTATTTCTAACTGTTGGACGCCAATGCCATTTATATATATATAGCGTTATAAAGGATAACGCCTTTACTAGCGAGTATGCAAGAAAGTTTTGGGAAGACCACTCTAGTTTTTTTTAGGTAAAAAGATATTTTTAATTAGTTTTTTTTCCAATTCCCACTATTAGCTCACACTCTTCCTATATATATATATATATATATATATATATATATATATATATATATAATATAATAGTTTCAACTGTTAATAAAATGCTTTTCATTCCTCCAATCAAGTTGAAACACAAGTTTTTAAAACTTCTAATTGATGACATTTGATGTTAATACAGTTTTAAAAAAATATTTCTTTAATTTTATATGAATTAATTAAAAATTAAATTTCTCGCCAAAAATCTTCATTTCCCCGCCGCCAAATAAGTAACGAATTCAATTTGTTTTTTTCGCACACTAATGAGGTTAGGCTTAACATGTTTTCAGCCGTTTATTTTAAACGATTCTGCTTTATTTTTATAATGTATGATGTATTTAATGTATCATGTTTGTTGTATTTAAAACTAAACATTGTTAATTAATCGATTTCTTCTGATTCATTTTGAAATACTTTCGAATTAAAATAATATAGAATAAAGAAATCTAATCTGAATTGCCATCTCCATCAGGTGTAGAAAAATAGCGCATTTTGCATTGCCACAATTGGCTTTGAATCCTCAATTGGCGTAGAAAATTCTGCGCTAATATATTTTTTGATCAATTATTTAGAGTAATTTTAATTGTCAGAGTGAGGATAGTCTGGTTGGTATAGTGTTGGATTCGCATCCCTTGGACTGCGAGTTTGAACACCATATATAGAAAGGAAAATGGAAATTGCCAGGCAGTTCGCTTTCTATTTTGCCACTTAATACTGGAATTCTGTCATATTTATATAATTGTAATTTTTAAATAAAAAATAACTAAAATTAATTTTTTCTTTATTAACCTAAGTAGGTATTGATTGTAGAAAATTGTGTTTTATATTACTTGTTTAAAACTAAGACTAGTTTCAGTTTGATGGATTTTCTAGCTTACATGTAGACAAGTAATAAAAGACATTTTTTTTCTATTTTTTACCCACTGTTTTAATAATAATTTATCTTTTGTTAAAAGAATTTGGGATTGCCACTGCTTTGGAATTGAGGAAAATTTCAAATTCCATTAGACTTTAAAATAAAAGTTCCTGGTGTTTTCAAAATAGCAATTTTTTAAAATCTTTTCTAGACCATTTGTTTTCGAAGTTAACGGTCCAAACGTACTTGGCTTTCATTTTCTGTCAGATAATGATTTGCGGTTGAGGAAATGTTTCTTAATGTATAGTAAAGGAATTCATAGCGATTCATTTTGATGTCGTAAAATTAAACTTAAAATCTTTAAGTTTTCAAAAGCTATTATTTAATCTCATCCGGAAATAATTGTTGTTTTATTTTTGTAGTGAATGAATCCATAGCTTTTTTGTAAAGTTTTTGAAAATAAATCACTTAAAAAAAGCAATCTTAGAAAAAATATTTAAAATAAGTTAATTATATAGATTATAAAGATATAATTAAGCTACAGAATTATAAAAAAACATATTTTTTTATTTTTAAGAATTAGAAATATAATAAATTACTTTGAAATGTTTCGTGACTTAATTATTTTTTACGTGATCCAATTTTTCCTGCAAACGATAAATTTAATAGTTCTTTTTTTATTGTAATTTATTTTGAATAAACTGAAATTTTTTTTATCTAAAAAGAAATAAGTTACCAATTATAAAGTAGTTTTTTTTCGTTCATAGTTTAAGTTTTAATAAGAAAAAAATATTTTCGTTTTTTAATGCAAATAATGGAATTTTTTTTAAAAAAAATTGGAAACAAATTTTAATTTGGTGGTCAATATATTCACTAAACTTAATTCATTTTGATCATATAGCTCCATTAACCCTTTGCACTTGATGGTGCATCAGTTTTATTTATTTTCCAATTTTAATTATTGAAAATACCTACAGAATGGTAAAAAGACGGAGAAATTCAATTTTAAACACAGAGACACAAATTTGATTTACAAATAAGTTTACAAATAAAAAATTGAGTGTTTTTGTAATATTTAAGGTACAAATATATTATCTTATACAATTGTTGTTAATGTGCAATGGAAAAAGATCAATTTTTTAAACACAATTACGAAAATATTAAAATATAATTGTAAAGTGATACTTAGTTTTTTTTAAAGAATAAATTCTAATTTTAACATAATGGCTATTTTTTCCGGATCAAAATAGTTTTATCAATATTAATTGTGCCTTTAATCCTTGATTACAATAGCAGATGGGTTTCCTGAAAATAAAAACCCTGTCTATTTAAATAATCCAATTCAAACCCACTCTTTTTATAAATTCAAATGGGATTTTAATCTAACTTTATTAAATTCACTGACTTAAATCAAGTTAAAAATTAAGGATTCATTCCAAGATAGCATATTTTGTAGTTTATGCAATTATAACATAGTTAAATCATCTTTAAATGTACTTATCGAATATCCGATGCTCACACCTACATTTTAAACAAATATTTCTAATTTTTAAGTAAAAAAACTGACCAATAACCAATGTCGAAACTAACTTTGACTGCTTAATGTATGCAAATATTTCTGCGACTTGCATACGAAAAAGAACGTTCTTTTACTTACAAATAAATCAAAATATATAATTTCTTCGATTCGCAATTAAATCGTTTTCAGGAAATCGAAATGAAAAAGAAAATGATTTCAAATAAAACTAAATTAAAATTACTGCCATAACATTGAAAAAATCGTTTTTTTGAAATAAATACCGATATTTTCTTCTTCTTTTTTTTGTATTACCGGGTGGTGGTTGATATCCAAGCTAAGTTCAATGTCTTTTTTATCCTTTTCGGGCTTCATTAGCGAACGTGTATTGTTCTATCTGTTCGTGAGAAACGTTGCGCAATTCGAAGGTATTTGGAAAACAAATGGATTCGACCCTTCATGAGTGGAGGTTCCGATTTACGAGAAAAGTTATTTTTACAAGCGTTTGACGGCGAGCGATACTGTAATTCGTTTTTGATATAGTTTTATTTCCTGTTTGGTTAAGGTCAACCGATTTTGACCTATCGATTTTGATTTGATATAAATTGAACTTTTTTTTCGATTAACGCATTAGGTTTAGGTTATAAATTTATTAATTCTTTAACCGATTAAATTAAAATTCCTTTTTTTATTTGTAAATTGTTTCGTTTGTAGCTTAACTTAATGCAGTCTTAACTATAAATTTTATAGTTCGACTCGTGTATCCTATTAAAGTTTTACGTTTTAATTATTACTAACCCTTTATCTACTAAATTATGTTGCCATAAATTTTCCAATTTAATTTTTACACCAGTAGTTAACACCTAAACTATGAACCGGTCAAAATGACCGGTTGCATCATTTATTTATGCCATTTCCCCTTTAAGTCTTATTTAATACTTTACGATAATGTCATGATTTTTATTAAATTTGTGTATAGAATAATATTATAAATTATTTTGTTCTTACGCTTCTAATTTTCAAAAATAACTATGTGTTGTACCTAAATATACGAACCCGTCATCTTGATCGGTCATGAAAATATCATGAATACATGTTGTGTATTCCCAGAATTTTTTATGTTAATATGGAAAATTCCCGGAATTCAAAAATTCTAATTTTTTTTTATATTATGTATATGTAATATATTGGTAAATATTAAATCTGTAATATGAAGACACTTTCCACAGTCAGTCTGTAACCTCTATACTGATAAGTTATCAGAAATCGCAACCTATATAAAATTTCAATTTAGAATCTGACATTATTCTTGCCCACATTGTAAGTGGTTTGTGATTGAATATTTTTTTTATTATTAGAAAGGGAAATAAAATTTTAAGATTTTTCTGTTAGAAGTTTTTACCCTGAAAATACCGAGACGTTCGAAAAGAACGATTTCTTGGAGATATAGCAAATATATGCGAAGATATATCCGAAGTTGACTGCAAGTCAACAAATATTTCAGAAGTCCAGTTTGAGAAAGTGAAAGTCTCTGTATCCTTAAAATTAAATTATCTTTTGAATTTATAGTTTTATTTCTTAAATTCTACTATTTTGTTTACTGAAACAAACCGATCAAAATGACCATTCGGTAGAAATAGGTATATGGTAAATTTTCGTAGTTTTAGTGTTAAGTTTCCTTGTAGAATAATCCCAGAGAACCCAAGAGAGAAAAAATTGATAAATAGAAATATCTTCATTAATTTAAGTATTAATTAAATATTTTTCATTCCTACTTTTAGCTTGTATTAATTTCTTGCTATTTGGGTTACATTC
This sequence comes from Argiope argentata, assembly GCA_026289955.1. Lineage (NCBI taxonomy): Eukaryota > Metazoa > Arthropoda > Arachnida > Araneae > Araneidae > Argiope > Argiope argentata. Next base: position 1,941,627 of record JAOUZG010031479.1, on the reverse strand, counting down.
TCCGTGTTCTTTAGAATAACAAAAATAGTCATATTACGAGAATATAATCCAGATTTAAATGATATTTATAAGTACCGTTAATAGAAAAAGGGTTAAACTTATTTAAATGACTGGAATTTTGTGAATGCATCTAAAAACCAAATGTTCTTTAATTTTTAAGCGATTTTTGTTGGAACAGAATGCCATTATTTTAGATTTTAACTTTACATTTGAACTGCAATCTTTGGAGTTCCTTGTGAACCATTTATAGACACTAAAACGGGTAATCAATGGGTGCTAGGGTTAAAAGGTTAATTTTTCCAATTAAAAGATGCATTAACAGTCTTTTTGTGATTGTATTCAATTGAATTTTCAAAATTGTCTGTAATTAACTACCGATGTTAGGGTACATAAATACACAAAACTTTATTGTATTTATTCATACTCATATAATTCTGGTATCTGGATACATTATGATTTCTGGAATTGTTCAAGATCATGGATACTTTGATATTTGCCTCCTGTGAGTAATCAATCAATCAATTGTATCATTGACATGCATGTGATCTATTGCCGGTTGTTTGGTATCTATGAGAAACAATTGATATATTCTCGGTATTGCACGTAAAATATCCAGAGTACTCTGACAATTACCTCGTCTCTGTAAGATACGATTGACTTTGCGTATAAAAATAAGAAGCCAATTGACTTTCTGGAGTCACAAAAGATACGATTGACTTTTCTGAGTCAAGAAAAAGCCGTGTTTCTGAGTGATATGACACGGTCATTGGAGTGTGACGCTTAGTGGGACGGTTGCCATAGAAACGAGGAATATGATCATTGAAAACAGAAGAATAAAAAAGGAAATTGGAATTTATATAAGTTAAGAAAAAATAAAACAGTTGAAACAAATTTAGTTGTGGTAGATTAAATTTTCCATCTAGATTAAATCCATCCATTTCATCTAGACTAGGTAGATTAATTTTTCCGTCTAACAATTTTTCTTCGTATGGAAATAGATTATCAAAAAATATCAGAAAAATATAGAGAGCAGAAACAAAGATTTATGACTATTGTATATCGTAGTTGTTCAAAAGGCAACTCTATTTTTAAATTTTTAGAACGAGAAACATGAGAAAGTAATTTAATTTTTTAAATATAGGTAATAAATAAAAAACATATAAAATTATAGTTTTATGGTTCTTCTACAGGATATATTCATGTAATATTATTGAATAATTTATGGTAGCGACATAAAAGTCAGAATGAATGAAAATTTATTATCGCTCTACAAATAATCAGTTAAAAATACAAATTTAGAATTATGAGAAAGATATCGGGTAGAATCACAAACTTATTTCATAAAATTAAAACAATTACCTATTTTTTTGCAAGTTTAAGTGTAGAGGAAAGGCATCTGGTAATTTAATTACAAAATATCAATTTTGAGATTTGTTATTTCAAAACGTTGCTAAAAATTTTGGCGTTATACTTTTCTGAAATCTATCATTGCGATATGATAGTTCATTGTGTAATAAAATATAGTCAATCCATTTTGTTCAAATTACACGCAAACAAAAATAGTATTCAATTTCGAATTTGAAATCCTTGAAATTTTGACAATTTATTTGTAGGTTTTTTTTCAAGTTTTTACACTTGTATACAGTGGGACAAACTATTGAGGATACACCTTACTTTTACTTGATAAATCCTACTTTCAATCGAAATAACACATTAACTAGAAGTGCAAATGCGCTTTTATTTTCACACATAACAAAAGGGTTAATTTACAGTAAAAATAACGAAAATCAACAAAAAAATATCTAAAATTAAAAATTTCACCAGTATTTGAAATAAACATGGGCAGATTTTTACCTCAAAAAATTATGGATACACCTATAAAATTTTTGTATAACTACCACTAGATTTTTTTCTGCTTTCTATTGTAATAGCCTAAGTTTGGCCAATTTTATCTTAAACCTTTTCGGCTTCTACTTTTGTCTTTTGAAGTTGATTATGTGAATTTAAAGTCGCAATTTTAAATTGAAAATGGTTTCTCGGAGAGAGACCAGTATTTACGTAAGAAAATTTATATTAAAGTAATTTAAGAAAGGAAAATCTTATCGTGAAATAGCTGAAATTGTCGGTAGAAGCCACTAGTGTATCCAGAAAATCATTGGAAGATTTAAAAGCGATGGATTAATTGAAAATAAAAGTGGAAGAGGATGGAGAAGTATTCTGAGAGATGTAGCCAAAAGGAAACTTTGAAAGATATCAAGATTGATCCTAAACTAAGTGAAGTCAAACTAGCTACAGAAACTTCTCGAATAATGGGCAGAAGTGTAAGTGCTGAAATTGTGAGAAATGTGATTAGACATGCTGGATATAGCAGTCGAGTAGCTAGAAAGAAACCTTTCATAAGCTTACAAAAACAGAAAAAGCGTTTGGAGTTTGCAGAAACTCATCAATTGAAGACAGATAACTCTTGGAAGAAAGTTATATTTAGTGACGAAAGTAAATTCAACATTTTTGGAAGTGATGGCAGTTGCACCGTTTGGAGAAAGCCGAACACCGCTTTGGATCCAAAAAATATACTTCCTACAGTTAAACATGCTGGTGGCTCAATCATGGTTTGGGGTTGTATGGCTTCAAATGGGGTAGGAAATTTAGTTTTTATAGATGGTATAAAGGATCATGAGCTTTATATAGATATACTCAACTACAATCATAAAGGAAGTGAAAAAAATTGGGTTTAGATGGAAATTTTATTTTCCAGCAAGACAACGACTCCAAACATACGGCACGTAATGTCAAAATGTGGTGTCTTTTTCATTTTAAACAGCAATTGCACACACCACCACAGTCCCCTGACATCAATGTCATAGAAAATTTGTGGGCCACACTCGAAATAGCGGTCCCAAAACGCCAAATTAGGAACAAAGCCCATTTAAAGCAAGTGTTACAAGAAGAATAGAATAAAATATCTCCACATACCACCAAAAAATTGGTCGAATCGGTACTAAGACGTTTGGAGGACATTATAAAAGCCAAAGGACATGCAACCAAATATTAACACTGTCTTTGTATGCGATATGTCACACAAATTTTATTGGTGTATCCTTAATTTTTTGAGGTAAAATTCTGCCTGTGTTTATTTCAAATACTTATGAAATTTTTAATTTTAGATATTTTTTTATTGATTTTCGTTATTTTTACTGTAAATTAACCCTTTTGTTACTTGGGAAAATAAAAACGCGTTTGCACTTCTAGTTAATGTGTTATTTCGATTGAAAGTTGGATTTATCAAGTAAAAGTAAGGTGTATCCTTAATTGTTTGTCCCACTGTATTTATGTTTGGGGCCATAAAAAGTTTGCAAGTTTGACAAGTTGTACGTTATAATTTATTGAAAGTATCACGAGTATATTCGTGCTGGTAATGGGTAACACCCTGATAACCACGAGTATATTCGGAGTTGGCAGCGAAGGGATTAAAATATATATTCGTTTATCAGACATTGTTAACGCCATGCCAAGAATTAATCGCCAAGGATATCAAGATTCTATAAAAATGTTGAATTTGCTCCAAAGTAACTATTTCTTGAGACTATGCTTCACAACTTAGCATTCTCTACCTTACTTAAGGTCTACATTGTTTTTGTGTGGAGTAGCACTTTCATTTAAGAGTATGCAAGAAAATATTGAGGAAGCCAATCGCAATTTTATTTACATAATCATGATTTATTTATAAATAATATAAAAGTAAATAATAAGCAATAGTCAAAAATGTAAAAATAAAATAGTTTTATGTATGCATGGGAGGTTTTTGATATCTAATATAGATACGTGATCTACTCAAAGCACGTTTATACAGTAATTGTTAATCGGTATATTAATAGATTATAAAACCACAAAGTTCGCGCATGAGAGAGCAACTGACATGTCTTACTGTCAATTGGGGGGGGAGGGACATGTTTGAATTTGAGTGGTATAGTTTTATTTCGTTAGTTTATTCAAATTCAATAAAGTTACTAGTTTTGTAAGCTCTTTTTTAAAGCAAAAATTACAAATTTCTAAAAATAGATATTTCAAAATGCATCTATTTTACTGAAAGCTGCAAATGCAGGCGAATCGCAAAGTCTTTCTTAAGTATTAAAAGTTATTATAAAAAACTATTAAATTTATTGCTGTATAACCATACTAATTTGTATTTAATACTTTGTACTGTTATATTCATATTTGTATTGTAATTTAATACTGTATTTAATATTGTACAAAAGAGTAGTCGATGCAAATAGAGCGTAATTCAACCCTTCGCACTCCGAAAAATAATTAGATGTAAAATTAATCACCCAATACAAATATTTGTTTATTGCTATGAAAAATAAATATACATAATTCTTTTGAGTCGAATTTCTTTGAAAAATTAATCTACATCTCTTAAACATTAGGTAGGCGTTTTTAATAATTAAATTTGAAAAATAAATTTTAAAAAATCAAGATGAAGCACCGTCTTGAATTTGAGCCAAAGGCACCCTCGGTATGCGAAGGGTTAATATAGTACAAAAGAACAGTCGATACAAATAGAGCGGAATTTAATATTGTACAAAAGAGAAGTCGATACCAACAGAGCGTAATTTGATATTGTGGTAAAGAGTAGTTGTACAAGTACAGCGTAATTTAATATTGTACAAAGGA